>JASEVX010000001.1:98708195-99014974 GCA_031761405.1 Serripes groenlandicus | reverse complement strand
ACAACACTAGTTTAGCAGACGACATTGAAAACATTGAGATATTACTATGGAATTGAAATTAGCTTAATTAACCCTTTCCCTCATATAGACGCTTTCTGACGCATCTGCAGCAGAAGGCTTTTTGAAAACATAGTAACAAAAGAAGAAATTGCACAAAACGTGCAATTTCTCCTTTTGTCACAATGTTTTCCACTTTCAGTCATAGGTTATCCATTCAATTATAGAGATTTTCCATTATATGACAAAATATGTTCAAAGTCGTCTGCTGCAGAATTGTCGTATGAGGGGAAGGGTTAATAAGAAGCATTGTAAACACTGGAACAAACTCGTCCGCAGATGCGACCGAATGCGTCTGTACAAGGGAAATGGTTATTATAGCCGTCATGAAATACTCTTTACCACTGAAGGAAAAATGATATCATGTATAAGACATATACGGTCAGTTTAACTTTCCCTCATACAAAATGTGCAGCAGATGACTTTTAAAACTTTAAGTAAAACATATGGAAGCTCTCTATAAATGAAAGAGTAATAATTGAATAAAGTTGAAAAAATTATAGCTAAATGTAAATCTGTTCACTTTAAGAAAGTTACTCCTTTTGTCACAATGTTTTCAAATGTCGTATGTTGTAGGGGCTTCAAAAGGCGTCTGTATATGTATTATTATTTCACATCTCTGTTCTTTGTACATGATTGTTTGTAACTTATTATCGGCCCATTTGCCTGAAAGTAAGAAAGTATTTTTTATTTTATGTCGGAAAGGGTTAAAGTGATCCAATGTGAAATATGTGTTTAACTGAGTTTGATGTCTCTTTTAAAGTAAGTAATTAAGACTGTTGTCTATATCTAAAGCACACCACGGGCTAAATACAGTAAATGGTGTAAAAAAACACGAAAAGTAAAGACAATATAAGACGATAATGCATGACTCATACTTTAGACTAATGCTTTTCACTCTTCATATAACGTACCTTCTTTCAACATCATGTAATGAACTAGTTGATGACTACCCATAACTGGAGGACTATCCGGCATGTATACATCACGAACATTGGTTATTGAAATTCCAGTTTAGCTGATTTAACATTTCAAAATGTTTTTCAAATCCCAGGAAATTGTAAGACAAACAAGGTATGTTCTGAAGAAAGTATTTTACCTCGAAGCTAGGGTGTTACAATACATTTATATATCTATACTCGGTTCATTAGAATTCATCATGTTCGGAAGCAATGCGGCAGTAGTTCAATAAAGGAGAGTTTCTACGTGTTATTAGAAATAAGTTGTACCAGTGTATATCAACATCATTTAAACACTTTCTACATTATCTTGGACATATTAGTAGCGAAAATGACGGAAATCAATGAACGAACATCTATAAAGAAAAAACGCTAAGGGTAAAAGGCTTTAAATGCGTTTATCTGTTTCAAGTTAAGTGGGAATATTGTTTTTTGTTACCATCTAAACATATCCAAAATTAGTCATGATTCATGTTATCACTTTGGCCCGGAGTTATAGACACCCATTCCGGATATGTCACGATAAAGGGAGTATTTTAGCACGTTTACATGAGCCCGTTGAGTAACTCTTTCGCTGCAAAAGATAATTTAAGGCTTTTGCAAACGATGCAGATTCAGTTGAGACAGCTTGTAACGAGCTGTCTCTCCTGACATCTGCATTGTTAGCAATTTAGACATTAATTTTTACCAAATATTCTGTTGGACGAAACTGGAGTGGTCCTATTTTCAACATGGAAGATTCAACTTTGTGAAACTCGGCAGTGAAATGGTTAATAACGCATGAAGCAGTATGTGTATACGGAGAGACAGAAACTAGTGAACACTTTCTGTACACTAATCAGATGTTGAGGAATCTGTTTGTTAATTCATGAATACATGTATCTTGAAGCTATGACGAAACGAGTTACGCTCTACTAAACTTAAACCTAGGTCATTTACGACCATTGTAGATTCAATTCAACATGCACATCTAGGCAGTTTGGCCTGCCTCTGCACCGTTTGTCATTCAATCATAGGAAGGCTTCAATACTCTTCTGAAAAACAGTATCCTATGGGAACATTCGGCATGGATTCGCGGACTGATTTATCTTTGTTGTTGTATCTTTGTCATGCCCCGTTGTAAATTTGCTGTATCACTTTGGAATTTTTTTATTTTGTTTTTGTGGATGATACATCAGGCTATGTTTGTCTATCTCCGATATCAGACAACTAATTTAAATATTAAATTGGATTAGCATGGGAAATTATTTCTCAAAGCTGACAAAATATTCAAACATTTTCCTTCGTTGAAAGGATGTTACCTATTGTCAGCGTTAAAGTGTTTGTTGGTGGCGACGGGGTTGGGAGGGAATACTGACATACATCAATACTGTTTCTACAACAGAACATTGTGGGGAAAATGCTATAGACGATGCACGTTTTAATAAGACTGATAACAACTGCATATATACATACATTGAATATAAATAAATGAACCAAAAGAACGAATGATTCTCAATGAAACCAAGAATTCAATAGATGCAAGGTTTTGAAATGGTAATTATATTAAGAACTTTCTTTGAAGGCATCCGCATGTGCTGTTTACAACGTACAAGAAGTAAACACATTCAGCATATATAGTTTATTCATCACATACCGAGGGCTTGGCGTGAAACGGTTGTAACTAAAAACCTATTTTGAAAACCCTGGTTTAGGGGCAATTTTGACCCCTTCGTAAACAATGCAAATTTAGATGCCATTGCTCAGAACGAGCAATGGCACCTAAATTTTCATTGTTTACCAAGAAAAATGATTTAACGCTTATAAAGACTTTATGGTGAGGTGATTAACATTGGCAAAACAATACCAATATTAGTTACAACCGTTTCACGCTAAGCCCTCGATACTCTATTCTTTCCTATTTTCTAAATAGAATAAATTGCTAAATCTTATAGTTGTTAAATCTGAAAGAATCCAGCAGTATCATACAGTATGAGGTAATGAATGAGTATAATGAACCCGTATCGACCTTACGTAATGTCACCGACATAATTATCGCCTTGTTACGAATCACTCTGGGGACGAAAAGGGCCACGATCTAGTTGGATCTATTACCATATTTGTTATCACATTAGACACCAAAGGCGTTCGATTAGGTCACAAAAGAAGTAGCCACATATTGTCACATCGTCCAGTTATGTCTGTTTAGAACTGATCGGTAGAAGGCCTACTTGTTTGGAGAGGCGATGGCGAGATAAGAATAATAAATTCTTCAATAAGCGGCATCTGATGCGTAAATTATTCAACTAATACACATTAATCCATTAATTTTATATCTGCAATACTTCAAAACGCCTATTTGATGTTGAAAGTTTATCGAAAGTTATCATTTATTTCAGGACGATGGTGATATTGTCAGGATAAAAAACATATTCCATTAGATTTACCCTTTGCTTATTTGAACAATCGTTTGTATGAAAGGGAGAGGCCAATTCTTCCGAAAAACTTTAACAGGTCTATTGTTTTTCGAAATCAACGTACTTTTGTGTATAGCCGATGTATAAAAAAAAATTCTGCCGAGTTTCACAAAGTCGAATTTTCCATGTTGAAAGTTCGACTACTCCATTATTCGTCAAATAGGATATTTGGTAACATTTAATGTCTCAGTTGCAAACAATGCCGATGTATAAGTGGCAAACAATGCCGATGTCAGAAAAGACAGCTCGTTACGAGCTGTCTCACCTGAATCTGCATTGTTTGCAAAAGCCTTTAATTGCCTTTGGAAGCGAAAGGGCTAAAGGTCTGTTTCATATACAGACAAATGTTGAAAGAGCAGCAATTCATGTTGTGATATTTATTTCTTCGAAATGTCTATTTCCAAACATCTATGATGTTCGATCACATCCCGATACTCCGTGTGTTACTGGTAATGCTCTACACATTCTCGCACCTAGACATATCTTTGTTTGTTTCATGTCCAAATACCGTAAGCCCTTTAAATGTTTTATGTTTTAGTGAATAATTTGTGACTTCCGTTTATATGACACAATCAAAGTACAAGAAGATCAGTATCATCAACTATGCTGCCAATATATTGTGTGTCGCCTATTTAAAACAGCAGGAATAAATATCAAAACAGCAGCATCTGTTTTTGCACGAACATCACCATAATCATATATTATTTCCCAGTGCCTTGTTTAACTTGATAATACAGTTTACTTTTACTCTGAATTGGCCAAGATTTCTTTCTTTTGTGAAATTGTGTTGATTGTTTTATAAAGTAAACCTTTAGCACAAGACACGCCATGAGATCGCAGTGTATGAGATAGACCAATCAAGTAACAACCAACTACCGACCACTTTAAGTTAGTTGTATCATTGTAGTTGACATTTTTCGCAAAGAAATGCATATCAGTTTTCCAGAGTAAAAAATGTAGGATTGGAACAATGTCAAGACCATATATGTTATTGTTTATCTAGGAATAAATAAACGTTACAATTTCGAAGAACCCGTGTTGCATCTGATGGGTATAAATTCCTGGCCTTTCTAATAAATCCCGGTGTATCAAATAAAGAAGTTTGAACACTACATAATTCACGTGCCCAAAAATGTTGGCATACCATCTATAAACATTTTCGCGACAATAAAACAAAGTATATGAAAGAATAATTGACTATAAATTTTCAAAATGTCATTGTCACTCAGGATCTGAAGTTGACTATCAAAACTTTGCGATTTTTTAGATTCTTAATTAAAACAAAAAGGTGACCGACCATAGTTTGTATTTCCTTCCACTTCGGCTGGAAACGCACTTACCATGGATTCGAATGTAACACCAGTTTCGATGTTGAGCAGAATAGACCCTTCGCGATTAAGGATCTTAACCCTTTCCCTGACGCCTCTGCAGCAGACGGCTTTTTGAAAACATGGCGACAAATGAAGAAATTGCTCAACAAGAGCAATTTCTGCTTTTGTTACCATGTTTCCAAATCTATTCGATTATTGTACTTTCATTTAAATGGTAACCATTTTTTTTCAGGCATGTTTTCAAAGTCGTCTACTACAGTTTTGTTGTATGTTGGTTTCTATAGAGGACAATGTTAAATGATTAATAAAATGCGGGATTTACATTCGTTTATCGTAGAATATTTTAGATACGGTCAACATGAAATGCTTTTATCATTGAAATTAACCAGCATTTGTCATGTGTAGGGAAAAACCATTACATCGCACGTATCCAGTATCAGTCGTTTAGGCGGAGCTTTGCTCACGTGCTTGGAGTCGTAACACGTGCACTATTTCCGGAGATTCTGGTCTATGAATATCATGCGACGTTTTAAAATGGTATAAACTCCCTTAGTAAGATCTCCTGGCAGCAGACACCGAGCTTGACTAATGAAAGCAGAACGCCTGTTTCGCAATATATGTCGAGTAAAAATGTTTGAACAAACAAAAGCTCTTCTGACTGTGATTTTCTGTTCTGAAGAAGAAGGTATTTATGATCATTTTCATAATATATATCTTTAACACGAAGTTAACAAACACAAGGACTGGTGCTGATATTCATGATAACCTTCGCGTATATATTTAATCGCGCACTACACACCTTTGACAAGATCTGTTTGCCGTCCACAGCACGCTCTTTAACCCTTGACACAAACCTTTGACAAGATATGTTTGCCGTCCACAGCACGCTCTTTAACCCTTGACACAAACCTTTGACAATATATGTTCGCCGTCCACAGCAAGCTCTTTAACCCTTGACACACACCTTTGACAAGATCTGTTTGCCGTCCACAGCAAACTCTTTAATCCTTGAAACAAACCTTTGACAAGATCTGTTGGCCGTCCACAGCAAACTATTTAACCCTTGACACAAACCTTTGACAAGATATGTTTGCCGTCCAAAGAAAGCTCTTTAACCCTTGACACAAACCTTTGACAAGATATCTTCGCCGTCCACAGCAAACTCTTTAACCCTTGACACAAACCTTTGACAATATCTGTTCGCCGTACACAGCAAGCTCTTTAACCCTTGACACAAACCTTTGACAAGATCTGTTTGCCGTCCAAAGAAAGCTCTTTAACCCCTGACACAAACCTTTGACAAGATATGTTCGCCGTCCACAGCAAGATCTTTAACCCTTGACACAAACCTTTGACAATATCTGTTCGCCGTCCACAGCAAAGTCTTTAACCCTTGACACAAACCTTTGACAAGATCTGTTCGCCGTCCACAGCAAAGTCTTTAACCCTTGACACAAACCTGTGACAAGATCTGTTCGCCGTCCAAAGCAAACTGTTTTACCCTTGACACAAACCTTTGACAATATCTGTTCGCCGTCCACAGCAAACTCTTTAACCCTTGACACAAACCTTTGACAAGATCTGTTTGCCGTCCACAGCAACCTCTTTCAACCGTTACACAAACCTTTGCCAAGATATATTTGCCGTCCACACCAAGTTCTTTCACCCGTGACACAAACCTTTGACAAGATCTATTTGCCGTCCACAGCAAGTTCTTTCAACCGTGATATCTAGTTGCCGTCCAAAGCAAATTCTTTCACCCGTGACATATGTATTGGGAGGTCGTGAGGCTAAACGAATTGTATGGACATTATTAATATTGTATAATGTTGTTTTCAATAGTAGAGACAAAGGGCGTATTAAACCTTATCTGTTGAATATGTATTCGTATTTCATATACTGTTTATTCTGTAATAGTTCTCGCTTAGTGTTAGGCATTTATAGCAAATGAAGTTTGATATAATATGTGCTCGGCCATCGGAAAAGGGTATAACTTGGCATTTCTGAACAGTCTAATTTCGGATCAGCTTATAACAAGCTGATGCAAGTACTTTAGGATCAATGAAGGTGTTTGTCAAAATGTGCGGGTGAACAGGATGATCTGAATCTACCTTATTCGCAAAAGTCATCTTGAAAATATCTGTTTGGAAGGGATAAATGATAAATGGAAAATGCCTAAAACCAACAGTAAAAGATCATGTGATCATCAGCTTAACTGTTCCAGAGCCGAATTTCCTAAAGTAGACTCTTCCATGTTCAAATCGGTTGACTCCATTTTTCATGTTATAAGAGTGTTTTGTATATTTCGATAACTTAAAGGCAAACAATGCTGATTTCAGGTGATACAGTTCGTTACAAACTAACTCACATGATACTGAATTATGTGTAAAAGATCTCAATATTTCAATTGGCGCGAGTGAAATTAACTACATGTACACTGTACTGTATATAAGCAGTCGTGCGTCCGTCTAAGCTGTATGGACAGAATATATAGTGTCTCGGTAAACGGTTTAACACTTGTCCATCAGCGTTTTTCGAAAAGTATTTAACTGCATCCAACAATTAGACACTCACATGTTCACGTAGGCTGGAGATCGGGTGTATGTTGGAAATGGGTTAACCATTCCCCCCATACGACAATTCTGCAGCAGACGACTTCGAACATATTTTGACAAAAAATAAAAAATCTCTATAATTGAATGGATAAGCTATGACTAAAAGTGGAAAACATTGTGGCAAAAGGAGAAATTGCTCGTTTTGAGTAATTTCTTCTTTTGTCACTATGTTTTCAAAAAGCCGTCTGCTGCAGAGGCGTCAGAAAGCGTCTATATGAGGGAAAGGGTTAAGGGTTAGTAACTCTGAATAGTCCGGAGTTTTTATTTGTCCCTAGCAAACCATATAGACACACGTAAATGTCAGCCATTAGTACAGGGCGAGCCGGGATCATTGAAAGTCAAGCATAACTACGCGCCACGCCTACATTAACATAGTTTGTCATATTTCCGTACACATTCAAACTTGGCTGAGTTGTTAAAGGCATCATCGGTCTAATAGATGCATATATGTACAGCGTATCCAAAAGCCATATGTTTACCCAGTTACTTCTTTGTGCGCATTGCTGAAAGACTGGGAGTAAAGAAATTACTGAAGCTTAGAAAAGGTATTCTCATGTCGGTTTACAAATGTACAGTTTTTTTAATCTATGTATCGCATAAAATGAAACTAATAGCCCAAATCGGACATAATTGAAATATATATTATTCTATGGTGATAAAACATTAAAGACCCGAAACATTCTTTTTGACTAACCCTGAGCGCTTTAAGGTGAAATATGTTAAAATGGTGATTAGAAGACGAAGAGTACAATGTTCCTGCTGTTGTTAATTGAGCCGTTTCACGAGATAACCATCTCTATGGACTCTGCGTAATGTATCGATCCAGATCAGCCTGCGCAATCCGCGAAGGCTAATTCGGGCTGACACATTCCGTAACAGGGAGATAGAGGTATACAGTACTGATTCCTGAAACAGTAAATCCATAGAAGGCGAAAACAGTCCGTCCGGGTTAGCCTGCAAGGCATACTTAGGCTGATCCGGGTCGATACTTTACGCAGAGTCCAAAATGCAGCTGCAGCGATAGACATCTGCGTAATGTATCGACCAGATCAGCCTGCGCTGTCCGCGCAGACTGATCCGGCCGACACATTCCGTTTAGGGGGATAGATGTATAGAGTAGTTATTCCTGAAACAGAAAAGTCACAGAAGGCGAAAAGTGTTTATCCGGGTTAACCTGCGTGGCATGCTTAGGCTGATCCGGGTCGATACTTTACGCAGGGTCCACAATGTTGTTGTTTTACGTGGAACGGCTCATTTATAGATGCACTAATTTGGATGTAAAGTTATAAATGAAAAGCGAGGTGTGTAAGCGAGGTGTGTAAGCGAGGTGTGTAAGCGAGGTGTGTAAGCGAGGTGGTGTAAGCGAGGTGTGTAAGCGAGGTGTGTAAGCGAGGTGTGTAAGCGAGGTGGTGTAAGCGAGGTGTGTAAGCGAGGTGTGTACTCGAGGTGTGTAAGCAAGGTGTGTAAGCGAGGTGTGTAAGCGAGGTGTGTAAGCGAGGTGTGTAAGCGAGGTGGTGTAAGCGAGGTGTGTAAGCGAGGTGTGTAAGCTTCACAGTGATTATTACACTGCATACTTTGACAGTCGTTTTGTTCCTATAACCGTTTTCAAGAAAATAGTGTCCCCAGAATTCTAATAGATGTAGTTTATAATTGGCAAACAGAATTAATCATGATGTAGCTTCCAACGTCGATCTGCATCGTTTCTGTTCGCAAATGACTGACGGTTCATCCAAATTAACAACATGAACTCTTTTAATTAATAAGAGCAAACAACTCGAGACTTCTCACACAAATTTAGTCTTTTCTAATACAGAATATATATGACAACTTTTTCTGCCAACAGCTGTCGACACATTTTGTGACATGACAAAATAACCCATCGATATTCCATTTCTTCCCTTCCTACAACGTTTTAAAACTCGCCATGGGAAGATTAAAAATTCGCCTTTCAATCAACGAAATGTAGAGTTAAGGATAAATACCGTGGCGAACCAAAGTGCCGATTTAATGACTCCGATAAACCTAATAGATTTTCTAGATTTTCATCAAATTTATTAAAATGCACGGTCGATCAAGCGAATGTTGATATCTGCCTTAACTGTTGAGCCCCGTCTGATGATTTGGGGTCTTTTAAAACACATACAGACGCTTTCGGAGGACTCTGCAGCAGACGACTTTTGAAAACAAACGGCTAATACTGAGGAATTTCTCTTTCTGCCACAATATTTTAAAGGTGTTTTTCCCCAATTAGTATACCATTTTATTGCAGAGAGTATTCATATTAACCCTTTCCCTCATATAGACGCTTTCTGACGCCCCTGCTGCAGACGGCTTTTTGAAAACATAGTGACAAAAGAAGAAATTGCTCAAAACGAGCAATTTCTCCTTTTGCCACAATGTTTTCAACTTTTAGTCATAGGATATCCATTCAATTATAGAGATTTTCTATTTGTTGACAAAATATGTTCAAAGTCGTCTGCTGCAGAATTGTCGTATGAGGGAAAGGGTTAAATCCAATAAGTGTTCAGAGTTGTCTGTTGCAGATTGGGTGTATGTGGGAAAGGGGTTAATGCATTTGCGTACAGTTAAGATTGAGGTGAGCCTATGTATACACATTGTCTCACCATAGTCCAGGCTGGCCACTTATATATGAGCCGTCCCACGAGAAAATCTGGACTCTGCCTTATGTATCGACCCGGATCAGCCTTAGCATACCGCGCAGGTTAACCCGGACAGATACTTTTCGCCTCCTGTGGATTTTCTGTATCATGAATCATTACTCTATACCTCTATCCCTCTGAGACGGAATGTGTCGTCCCGGATTAGCCTACGCGGACTGCACAGGCTGATCTCGGTCGATACATTACGCAGAGTCCATAATGTTGGTTTTCTCTTGGAACGGCACATGTTATAAAGACCTAACTGAATCTTCTGACAGATAACTAGAAGTGTAGCCGCACTGGTTTATAGTATATCTAACTTGTCAGGATGGTTAATTGAAGAGTTAGTAAGACTCCAAATCGATAGACGCGGTCCGTTTATAGTATATCTAACGTGTCAGGATGGTTAATTGAAGAGTCAGTAAGACTCCAAATCGATAGACGCGGTCCGTTTATAGTATATCTTACGTGTCAGGATGGGTAACCGAAGAGTCAGTAAGACTCCAAATCGATAGACGCGGTCCGTTTATAGTATATCTAACTTGTCAGGATGGGTAACCGAAGAGTCAGTAAGACTCCAAATCGATAGACGCGGTCCGTTTATAGTATATCTAACGTGTCAGGATGGTTAATTGAAGAGTCAGTAAGACTCGAAATCGATAGACGCGGTCCGTTTATAGTATATCTAACATGTCAGGATGGGTAACCGAAGAGTCAGTAAGACTCCAAATCGATAGACGCGGTCCGTTTATAGTATATCTAACGTGTCAGGATGGTTAACCGAAGAGTCAGTAAGACTCCAAATCGATAGACGCGGTCCGTTTATAGTATATCTTACGTGTCAGGATGGTTAACCGAAGAGTCAGTAAGACTCCAAATCGATAGACGCGGTCCGTTTATAGAATATCTAACATGTCAGGATGGTTAACCGAAGAGTCAGTAAGACTCCAAATCGATAGACGCGGTCCGTTTATAGTATATCTAACGTGTCAGGATGGGTAACCGAACAGTCAGTAAGACTCTAAATCGATAGACGCGGTCCGTTTATAGTATATCTAACGTGTCAGGATGGTTAATTGAAGAGTCAGTAAGACTCCAAATCGATAGACGCGGTCCGTTTATAGTATATCTAACGTGTCAGGATGGTTAATTGAAGAGTCAGTAAGACTCCAAATCGATAGACGCGGTCCGTTTATAATATATCTAACTTGTCAGGATGGTTAATTGAAGAGTCAGTAAGACTCCAAATCGATAGACGCGGTCCGTTTATAGTATATCTAACGTGTCAGGATGGTTAATTGAAGAGTCAGTAAGACTCCAAATCGATAGACGCGGTCCGTTTATAGTATATCTAACTTGTCAGGATGGGTAACCGAAGAGTCAGTAATACTCCAAATCGATAGACGCGGTCCGTTTATAGTATATCTAACTTGTCAGGATGGTTAATTGAAGAGTCAGTAAGACTCCAAATCGATAGACGCGGTCCGTTTATAGTATATCTAACATGTCAGGATGGGTTAGGGTCCGTTTATAGTATATCTAACATGTCAGGATGGGTTAGGGTCCGTTTATAGTATATCTAACATGTCAGGATGGTTAACCGAACAGTCAGTAAGACTCCAAATCGATAGACGCGGTCCGTTTATAGTATATCTAACGTGTCAGGATGGTTAACCGAAGAGTCAGTAAGACTCTAAATCGATAGACGCGGTCCGTTTATAGTATATCTAACATGTCAGGATGGTTAATTGAAGAGTCAGTAAGACTCCAAATCGATAGACGCGGTCCGTTTATAGTATATCTAACGTGTCAGGATGATTAACCGAAGACTCAGTAAGACTCCAAATCGATAGACGCGGTCCGTTTATAGTATATCTAACGTGCCAGGATGGTTAACCGAAGAGTCAGTAAGACTCCAAATCGATAGACGCGGTCCGTTTATAGTATATCTAACTTGTCAGGATGGGTAACCGAAGAGTCAGTAAGACTCCAAATCGATAGACGCGGTCCGCTTATAGTGTATCTAAATTGTCAGGATGGTTAATTGAAGAGTCAGTAAGACTCCAAATCGATAGACGCGGTCCGTTTATAGTATATCTAACTTGTCAGGATGGTTAACCGAACAGTCAGTAAGACTCCAAATCGGTAGACGAGGTCCGTTTATAGTATATCTAACTTGTCAGGATGGTTAACCGAACAGTCAGTAAGACTCCAAATCGATAGACGCGGTTCGTTTATAGTATATGTAACGTGTCAGGATGATTAACCGAAGAGTCAGTAAGACTCCAAATCGATAGACGCGGTCCGTTTATAGTATATCTAACGTGCCAGGATGGTTAACCGAAGAGTCAGTAAGACTCCAAATCGATAGACGCGGTCCGTTTATAGTATATCTAACTTGTCAGGATGGGTAACCGAAGAGTCAGTAAGACTCCAAATCGATAGACGCGGTCCGCTTATAGTGTATCTAAATTGTCAGGATGGTTAATTGAAGAGTCAGTAAGACTCCAAATCGATAGACGCGGTCCGTTTATAGTATATCTAACTTGTCAGGATGGTTAACCGAACAGTCAGTAAGACTCCAAATCGATAGACGCGGTCCGTTTATAGTATATCTAACTTGTCAGGATGGTTAACCGAACAGTCAGTAAGACTCCAAATCGATAGACGCGGTTCGTTTATAGTATATCTAACGTGTCAGGATGGGTAACCGAAGATAAAGTAAGACTCCAAATCGATAGACGCGGTCCGTTTATAACCTTAAATGATAAACACGATTCTGACATCTCTGCAACAGACGACGTTTTAAAACATTGAGGGAAAAGAGAAATATTGCTGTAGACCCGTTTTGCTTTTTCTAACAGTTCCAGATAGATATGACAGGTGTAATCATATATTTCAAAGCAGGCTTCTCTTAAATAGCGAATCAATTAAAAGTAAAGATCGATACCGTAAATTAGTTTTATGCCAAATTATAATGTTTGATTCATAAATAATTGAACAACACAAAATTCCCGAGCTGCATTCTGTGACACTTTTGTCATGATGTAAAAAGCCGATCTGGTTACAAGTACATTGTAGATCGATGGAAACATGATTTATACCCAAGTGCCAATCTCATTAGTTGAGGTATAGATAAGGAGAAGTCTACAGCTCCTTTCCCCATACTGTATAGTTCTTATTACCCAACCCAAACCCTATGATGTGGCTACTCATTGAGACGACTCTTTTGAGTACCAACAACACAGGGTGAGACGGAAAAATAAGTATTTAAAAACGAGTCAAACTCCCCTGATCTAGAGCTCAGCAATAGTTTTGTTGATGACTCGTATTTGATGAAGTACGGTCCGCATTAGACAGACAGATACGATTCATTACGCGGAAAAAGTGAATTATGTAAAATAATTAGCCCACCCTGGGACTCGAACCCACGACCCTCAGATGTCTACACTTGTATTAAAGTCTGAGGATCTACCGACTGAGCTAGGCGGGCCGATATATGCATTTTGAACATCAATTTTGATTCATACACACGTGGTTTGTTTCAAGCATGTTTTATAGAACCAAAATAACATTGTGACTAGAGCCATACATTATATTAATCAGAGTTAAGCTTGCTGGGCCCTTAACCCAGAGGTCCGAGAATCGAAACCACGCTCTGTTTATATAAAATGCATTCACGTTATCATTGATTGATTTATATATGTTTATTTATTTGTCGTACATTACAAAACAATTACAAGTATTTGCTCTTCCTTTAAAACATGATAATTCATAATGTTCATAATTCATTACCGCGGTACGGGTCTAGTCCTGAAACGTCAAGGTTCAATCGGTAGGGGAGCTTAGAACAATCTCAAACACACTTTATATAGATCAATTTTGTTTTATAACTGAAAACAATAAATTTATCAAGTGTCATACGAACACGTACCATGGTAGGCGTGTTGGCGACTTATTACATATAAGCAGTTCCGTGAGAAAACGAACATAATGATCTCTGCGTAATGTATCGACCCAGATCAGCATGCGTAGTCAGCGCAGACTGATCTGGGCCGACATATTCCGTCTCAGGGGGATAGAGGTATAGAGTAACGATTCCTGAAACAGAAAATCCACAGGAGGCGAAAACTATCTGTTCGAGTTAGCCTGCGCGGAATGCTTAGGCCTATCCGGGTCGATACTTTACGCAGAGTCCACAATGTTGGTTTTCTCGCGAGACAGCTCATATAAGAACAGTGACTACTTAGCTGAGCATACATCAGTACCGAGATGCCTTTAAGCATGGCTCAAGGGATCTGAAGGATTGTGTTTTCTTATTGTTGTTTTAAACCATTACCTTAATGACTTTAGACATTTTTAGATGATCATCAGGCGGTAATACTCGAACGTGAAATCTAGTAATTTATGGTGTTCCTTTTTGGGGTACTTATGTTAATTGTATACTCTGATATTGCTCCTTTTAGTTTCCATGTTTTAAAAAAAAGGATGCAGTATATGTCGATATTGAACGCTTTGATATTGCACGCAGTGATGTTGCACGTCTTGCGCTCCCATCCAACCTTCGGCGAGTTTCAAAACCAGCTAACAATGTTTACATCGTTTATAAATGACACGCAATGCAAAATGGATAGGCATACACAAAAAAACAGTCTGGTATATTTATAGCGCTAGCTGTGTAAATACATGCACATTTTCTGACATAATAATGTGACGTGTAACTCAATGACATCGGTATTTCTAGACTCGATAACATATTGCGATACGCTATAGCTGTTTTTGCTTGTAGTTGACGTTTATACTTATAAGATTTTCTCAATTACACAGGACCAACAAAATCAAGAGGAATGTAATAAATGCTAGGATGAATAAGCCGATAGGCCTTCTGATAAATATTGTCATTCTAAGATGTGAAGTTTTTCGACGCAAATTAGAAGATGTGTGCTCACTTTACTGAACATACCGTACCGTGAGGTCAAATGTTTCATCTACATGGTTGTAAAGAACACAAGTATCCACGCGTAAATTCCAGAATAAGAAATGGGGTCGCCATATATCTATATAGTAATTGCTCGATAACTCGTAAATTTAACAAAACAACTGTTAATTTGTTAAACGCTCGAAGTGCTTAAAACACATAAAAGACACAGATTTAAATAGACAATATCAAACTATACAATAAAAAGGTTATTGATTGAGTATGGTACACTATTGTGTTTGGACTCGTTCCTTCAAAGGGATTCTGCCCGAGCTTTTCCGAAGAAACTCGTCCAACACAATATGTGCCCATACATATGCAATGACCTTATGTATTGTAAAGACAGATACCTTTTACTATATTTAAATAATTAATGTTACCAAACGACTTGAGTAAATACTATAATCTAGGATAACGGAAGTGTGTGTACAGTTTCCGGATATATACACTGGTTTGCAAACATTTTTAGAAGAAAACCAGTCCTATGCATTTATTGCATCATTTTTCTGAAACGTTTTCTAAAGTCGCCCGATGAAGGGGCGTAAGAAGTCGTTTGTGTATTATGGAAAACGTTAACAGTATTACAATTTATAAGTTTTCCGAAATTACTTTTTTTAATGTATGACCAACGAAAAAGCTTGAATCGTTCGGTGCTACAATTATCTCTACACATTATAACGCATGGAATCTTTAACATCGGACATATTAACAATTTTATATAGTTTAATCTTTGTTTCTATGCATATTTCCATGCAAAATATTGTTTGATCTTTATTCGGATGTAATCTGCTACAAGTTTACAGGCCTACATCTTTCGTAAATATTATCACGGCTGTTGTCTGAATAACAAGTTTACACGCTTGCATATCACGGACATTATCCCGTATGCCTGTAACAAGTTTACAAGCTTGAATCTCGCAGATTTTATCCTGATGGATTATTGTAACAGGTTAACAAGCTTGCATCTTAAGGACATTATCCCGATATATGCCTGTAACAAGTTTACAAGCTTGCATCTCGCAGATTTTATCCTGATGGATTATTGTAACAGGTTTACAAGCTAACATCTTACAGAAATATTGTAAACTTAAACATTAAGCGTTCTCCTCGTCTCCTTTTATTCTGTTCTGTTAAAGTTGACATTTTACCCCTTATTTGCATCCATTGTTTAATTGCATGTTTGTTATATTGTTAAGAGTCATACATTTGCACCGACAAGAAGTATTTTCAAGGACACGAAATGTATGCGATTCTTGTAATATTTTTTAATCGAGCCTTTACTGGCACCATGTATCTCTTCTATAATCAGATAATCAATGTAGACACTGACTTAAACTTGCAAACCTGTAACATACATGAATTGTTACTTTCGTGAATCAGGAAAATGTTTCTGTGAGTTGCAAACTTGTAACTCGAATAACAATCAACGGCTGCAATATTGTTTCCGAAAGATTTAAGCATGTAAACTGGGCGAATAAAGATCATGAACACATATGCTCAGGAATATTCAAGGGAAGAAAGCGTTAAACAAGATTATGCGTAATGTATCAACCCAGATCAGCGCAGTCCACGCAGGCTAATCGAGGCCGACACATTCCGTCGAAGGGGGATAGAGGTAGAGAGTAATGATTCATGAAACAGAACATCTACAGGAGGCGAAAAGTGTCTGATTGGGTTAGCCTGCGCGGTGAGCTTATGCTGATCCGGGTCGATACTTTACGCAGAGTCCACACTGTTGGTTTTCTCTTGGGACGGCTCATATATATTATATGTATAACCAATATGAACGATTCATTATTGTAAATTGTTACACTGTAAAGAGATAACTTAAACCCCGACAGATTCAAGCTTGTAAACCTGTTACATACATTAAAGAGAGAATGTTTGGCAAGTCTATTGTGATTACATCTACCGAAATCTGTATTGATACTGATACACCTTTCCTTAAAGCGGTTTTTAAATGCCTCAACTTCATGTGGAATTTTGCAGAAGAAAAATACATGCAAACAATTCATGAACAATACCTAAAAGACGTTTGTTGTGTGTTGCATGTCTTTACGGATATTTAATGAAGTGTAATTGCATGATATCAATGCAGCTTCTATAAAATCTAGATGTCTCTTTAAAAATAGATCTGAATTAATAATGATCCCATCTTGAGGCTCTGTTCGTGTCCTTGTGCTTACCTCACCGTTCTCAAATATAATACGACCCCACGTCGCCAAGCGTTGGTAATAGTTCTGTGACACACGAATCTGAACCTCCTTTGAAATTGATAGATATATTCATTGTATTTCTCTGAAAACTGAATGCTAGAAGTAAATTGTTAACCCGGCCATGTTAAACGTCAACTTTAAATTTACTTTGAAAACTTTGAGTCAAAATTATGGAAACTTTCTATAAATGAAGAACATTTATTGATTGAAGTTGCAACAAATGGCAAATGAGCAATTTCTCCATTTGTCACAATGTTTTCAAAAGTCGTCTACTGCAGAGATGTCAAAAAGCGTCTGTATGTAGGAAAGGGTTAACTAATAAAACTCTGACCATTGACATTCCAGGTGTCAAACCTTTACCTGTAGTAGTCTGAGAAACAAAATCAGTTTCGAAGAATGTTCGATCATCATATCGTTTAATTGATTTATGACTTCAAAGAAAGCATAGAGTTGTAAACTTCACGAAGAACACACGTATCGGACTGGTTTACAAGCGCTCCTCTTCCGGGATTACACATTTGGTCATTGTCTCTTCTTTCTGTACAAAACAGAAGATATTGATCTCCGAATATTTGGGTAATCTGATTAGATCAGCTATTGTCCGTGATTTCGGTGGTGTAGTGGTAGAGCGTCCGCCTCGGGTGCGGGAGATCGCGGGTTCGAAATACTTTAAAAGTTGTAGTAATGGCTGCCGTCCGCTCAGGATTGAAGTGTTAACATAACGACTGACTTGTTAGTGACAGAATAAATGGATCAATGACCAGTAGTACTGGTAACTTACACAGGAAACGCCGTGTTATAACTGAACAATTGTTGAAAGCGGCGTAAAACACCGAACAATCTTCTGTGATTTCGTATATTTCGTGATTTCCGTATATAACTCTTGCATACCCTGCTGGCTTTGAAACACACACGTTTAATCTGACAAGGTGATACTTGTTAAGTTGTTTTAACATCCATGCTTTATAAATGTCAATAAGTTCGTTATTAATGTAATCAATGTGTTATCCCGGTTAACTATTTTTTATGATCTTTCCCTTTTTTTATATTTAGCATTTGACCCGTTAGCCATGACCTAAACTAAAATACACTTTTCACAAAAACTGTATTTATCGTGGTAGTTAAATGATTCATACAGTGAAAGCACTATCACAAACAGTATGCCTCATCGTTTAAAAGACATTGCAAGTGATATGTGGAGAATAGAAACACAGATCAACCTGATTATCAATATCACCGTATCAAAGTATAAACTGTTTTTCAGAAAGTGTTGGAACGTGTCTTTGACTAATTATTGAACTGTCTAGATTCAGATAAGACTATTATTGATGTACTGGTTTAGCCAGTTCGTACTGCTCGTAAACACACTCTGTTGTCCATCAGTATAGAACAGTCGGATGGAATGCTTGTTCCAAACGTTTAGCTTTTGCAATCATCTGGCTATGTACATATTGAGGGCTTGGTGTGAAACGGTTGTAACTAAATTTGGTATTTTTTTTACCAAGGTTAATCACCTCGTCATAAAGTCTTTATAAGCGTTAAATCAATTTTCTTGGTAAACAATGGAAATTTAGGTGCCATTGCTCGTCCTGAGCAATGGCACCTAAATTTTCATTGTTTATAAAGGGGTCAAAATTGCCCCTAAACCAGGGTTTTCAAATTAGATTTGAAGTTACAACCGTTTCACGCCAAACCCTCGATATACCGTTCATACTACTTTTAACTCCTTTAATCACCTTACTAAAATTACCATCGACGTAATTGTACCTGACTCAATGCTTTCACAACAATCATGCGAGTCAAGAATGGATGCAGCTTTTCCCTATTCAAATGCTACACTACATTGTTTATATGTGAGGCCCTCATGGACGATTGACTTGCATACAAATATTATGTCAAATTAGTGTCCTCTCTTAATAAAGTCTTTATTATTATTATTATTATTAATATTAAAACACCAGAAATTGCTTTCTATGAATCTTAAGGATTAACTTTAAAAGGATTTGTTTTTAATTATTTGATCACGGAAAAGTCTGATCAAATATAATGCATTTTATTTGAAAGCATTTTAAGATAATTGTTTAATACATGTTTAATTGTTTTAGTGTTGTTCTAATGTTGGCGAACACACGCACGTAATAAACTCTCTAGGGTTGTTACTGTGCTATGATGCATTCGAAGGACGCTGCTTATTGCCCTGAACACGAAGTAACTTTTTGAGAGCTGCGATACTTTGATTGTTTGACTATGTTTAATGACATTACGAGCATCTAACCCTCTCCCACATACGACAAATCAGCAGCGGATTAATAGGAAGATATCTGGGCAGAAAAATGTAAAATACCTTAACTTAAGTATTTGTATGTGAGAAAGGGTTAAACAAGATTTGCAAATATTCACAACGCCTAATGTTTGTCTTCATTAGTAGGTACTCGTTTATGAATTCTAAAAGCAAAGGCTAATATGTAGACGTTTTAAAACTTCTTAACCCTTCCCCACATGCAGACGCATTTTGACGCAATAGCAGTAGACGACTTTTGAAAACATTGTGGCCAAGGGTGAAATTGCTCATGCTGAGCAATTTCTCCTTTGGCCACAATATTTTCAACTTTATTTAATAATTAACCTATCTTTTATGGAGATTTTTTCAGGTTTTTTTCGCTATGTTTTCAAAGTCGTAAGCTGCAGACTTGTTGTATGTGGGAAAGGGTTAAATATATAATATGATAATTAATGGATGACATTTCACGAACGAGTTATTTATCAGAAAGCCATTCAAATGTTTAAAACATTACATGGAAATGCACCTACGGACATCATTTACTTTTACATCTGCTATTCATGCAAGACTCTTACGTTCATCCACTTCATTCCAGTTGTATATACCAAAACCTAACTTGGAAAGATATCGAAATACATTTATATTTTCCGGTTCATCAGTTTGGAATTCCCTTCCTTCATATATTCAAAACTCAACGTCTATCCAGCATTTCAAATCCCAATATTTACGTTGGATAAACCAATCTTAATTTGATTATAACTGTAGTACAATTATATTTCATGAAACTATGCACGTGGCTGTTCTACGATACAGTAATAGACATATCAATTTTAATCGACTTATACAAATACATGTATCTATGCATACATTGAGTTGTTCATATGTAACACAAGTTTGTTCATGTTTCGTTTCATTTTGTTAATGTTTGAGGCCCTCATGGAAGACTGACTTGCATACATGTACTATGTCAAATGAGTGTCCCCTCTTAATAAAGCCTTTATTATTATTATTATTATTATAATGTTAGCTGTATGAATTCAGCAGGTAAAGGGTGAGATGTTTGCCGACTGGACGTTCTGTTAAAGTTTCCAAATATAGTCCTACTGATTTGGTCAAATTGACAAACTCCTTGATAAAATGGACACAAGTGTCTTTGTGACATAATATTTTGGAAAACTTGTATTGAACGACAAGCAAGAAACACCTATATTTATGTAACAATTCCTCCTTTACAAATAACGTTTCCACTCTGACCTAAACGTATTAGTACACCAGTCAAGTTTTTTGATTTGTTGTCATCGAGTGTTTCAATTCGGAAGGACCTGAGCTTTAACGTATGTTGTAGTGTAACCGGTGAATTGAGTATTATTGGGATTTCGACGAATTTATCCTATTAAGTCAACTGCCGGAATCTTATCATTAATTCGTTTAATCATCCAAACAAGTAGAATGATCCAAATCAAACAAAGTCAATCGACAAAGTGATTATTCTACGATTAAATTGAGATTGAAACGTGCTGGAATACGGTTTTAAATGGAAACCTTTATTTCGAACTTAGTTCGAAGTATTTTACCATCGTAATCTATTGTGTCACGTGTTTTCTAGCGTAACCCTTTCCCACATAAAGATGAGTTCTGACGCCTCTTTAACTCTTTCAGCGCCAAAGGTAACGAGCTGTCTCACCCGAAATCAGCATTGTTTGCCTTTTATTCATCAAAATAGTCCAAAACTTTATTACATGAGAAATGGAGACGCCCGATTTTGAACATAGAAGAGTCTACTTTAAACAATTTGGCGCTGAAGAAGTTAATAAACCACTTTTTTTTATAGACAGTGTGGCAAAACAAGCAATTTCTCAAAACAAACAATTTCTCATTTTGTCACAATGTGTTGAACCTTTCTCAGTAATTATGTCTCCAATAAGTAAGATTTTCTAGATGATTATAAGTATTCTGCTGCATATTTGATATATGCGGGAAAGGGTTAACGTCTGCGAGTCTCTTTAGTCAGTTACTTGGAATTAAAACAGGAAGAAACAGAAGGAAAGACAAAGAACATGGAAGAAACATTTTGATACAAAATTGGAAAACTTTGAAAGAGAGATTTTTTTTCTTTTTGACAGATTCATCCGTTTTGCATGTTATAAAGCGTTTAACGTATTCGTGCATATGCACTGATACTCGGATACTTAGGGGGCCAAGCCTATTTCACAACAGCCCCATTTGATACACACGTAAAGGCTTTTTAATGATATGGGCCGTTCCACGAGAAAACCAACATTATGGCAGACTGATCCGGGCCGACACATTCCGTCTCCGGGGGAAAGAGGTATAGAGTAATGATTCCTGAAACAGAAAATCCACAGGAGGCGAAAAGTGTATGCTCGGGTTACTGCATACTGTTGGTTTTCTCGCGGGACGTCTCATATTATGAATAATGACTTCACCTAAAGGGTCGGATAAAAGAGCATGTTTACATAATTTATAGAATTTTCATTTATAATCTTCATTATCTAGTTAAAATAGAGTTCACATTTGTCTGCCTTCAGTTCATTTTACATTTTAAATCATGCTTAAACAATGCCTCAGGCTGAACAATCCACGACAATCGGGTCCTTTCGAGATTAATTTACCCTTTCCAATATGCAGACGCTTTTGACGGCAACAGACGATTTTTGATCTTTTTTTTGTGGTAAAACGAGAAATTGTTCATAATGAGAAACACAATATTTACCATATTATTCCAAGATCATTTACCCGTATGTTTTCTGACTTTCTTACACCAGTACTACACACAACAGTTTCTCGACGACCAGATCACATACCCGTATGTTTCCTGACTTCCTCACACCAGTACTACACACAACAGTTTCTCGACGACCAGATCACATACCCGTATGTTTCCTGACTTTCTCACACATGTACTACACACAACAGTTTCTCGACGACCAGAGCACATACCCGTATGTTTCCTGGCTTCCTCACACCTGTACTACACACAACAGTTTCTCGACGACCAGATCACATACCCGTATGTTTCCTGGCTTTCTCACACCAGTACTACACACAACAGTTTCTCGACGACCAGATCACATACCCGTATGTTTCATGGCTTTCTCACACAAGTACTACACACAACAGTATCATTAAGCAACTAGTTGCTTTTTAACAAGGACATTGGCGTGTCGCACTGAATGTTATCAAACGTCGGAAAGAATTTCGGCTGAGCTGGGATTCGAACTCTTAACCCTTGATTTGACAACCCATGTTAACACCGACTGAGCTACAGGGACTCGGCTATGCAATATTTAGTGACTGTTTTGAAACAGAAGCACTTCGCAAACGGACCATAATGTGATAAGCCTGGCATTGTTCTATCTATTGTTCTCAAGTCAATTTTCGTTCATGTTCCACGGACTTAAAATCGATCTTAATCGCAATAGTTTCAGCTGCTATGAGTTTCAATGGTGAAAGATAAATGTTTAAATAGTGTAATAGGCGATTGCTTATTTAGTGGCGGGGAATTATGCTAAAGTTGTGAATTAGAATAAATAGATCGTTTCGCTAATCGACAGTCTAATAGATTAAGCTTTGAAAACATTAAAGAATTAACTGTCCAATGCTTCACTTTCTGCAGTTTAACCCTTTCCCACACGAAGACCTTTTCTGACGTCTCTGCAGCAGACAACCTTTTAAAACATTGTGGCAAAAGACAAAAGTGCTCAACTCTTTTCATTTCTGAGAGGCTTTCCGTGTTTTTGGATAATTTATAAGAGTTATCAATTACAATCAGTTTGCATTCTTCTTGTTTATTCTTTTAGACGTCATTGATTCTCTCCTGGTATTTTCGAGTTTCATGGTGCTTGTCTGACGAGATATCGATAAGGAACGATCCTGATCAGATTAAAGGTAGGCACAGGCCGATCTTGGTATTAACTGTTGGCAAATTATCATGTCCTTTGCGACGATTAAAGTCACGTACGGCGGAAACCAAAGCAAATTGTTTATATGACAAGATGGTTATATTAAGAGATAAGGGTAACACGCTATTGTCCTCGTATTACTCTATTATCCGTAAGTATATGAGCCGTTCCACGATAAAACCAACATTATTGACCCTGCGTAAAGTATCGACCCGGATCAGCCTAAGCATGCCGTGCCGGCTAACCCGGACAGACACTTTTCGCCTTCTTTGGGTTTTCTGTTTCAGGAATTATTACTCTATACCTCTATTCCCCTGAGACGGAATGTGTCGGCCCGGATTAGCCTGCGCAGACTGCGCAGGCTGATCTGGGTCGATACATTACGCAGATCCAATAATATTGGTTTTCTCGTGGAACGGCTCATATATTTTGATAAGTTAATTTGAGAGGAAAATGTGTTATAGGACCATGCCTGACTTACCTACACTACGATACACCATTGGTTCAGCTACCAATATTTCCCATGGAATGTGAATTGCGTTTAGACAATACAATATTTCCATCGATGGTCATCTAGATCGAATACATTACACACGCGAATTTTTTAGTTTGACCCTAATCCTTCATTTAAATGAAATGAAATCTGCCAAATAGAGTATAGAGAACCGGAAACTTACGCGTCCGTAATTACTGACCAACGGAGTTAGACATTCCGGAGAAAAATGTTTGACTCGTGTAGCCTGCTGCAGACTGACTTACAGACATCCATTTGCTCGTATCAAAACAAAACTAAAGCCCTAGTCCCACCGACCTCCCGGACTGTCCCGGAGTTTGGTCCGGGAATGGTCCGGGACAGTCCGAGTTGATCCTAGATAGTCCGTCATGGTCAAGGACACCATCCCGTCAATTTAAACTGTTTACAATTGCCGTGGTCATCCGGGACCGTCCGGGAGGATATTTCAATCCGGTGTATTCCGGGACGGTCCGTGTAGCGACCTTGTTTGCTCCAGGAATGTCCGTAATGACACCGTGTTGATACTGGGCGATCCGGCATGTCCAGTTGAGTCCGGGGTGGTCCGTATTGGGTGCGGGACAGTCCGTAGCTGATCCGGGATGGTCCGGGTCATTCCGGGACGGTCCGTGGCGCTGCCGTAGTGGTACCGGGGTCAGATCCGTGTTGGCTCCGTGTTGATACGTGTTCATCCGTTGGGATGCCGTGTTGGGTCCGGGCTGGTCCGGGGTCACGATGTTTTGCGACTCTATTTCACCCAAGATATCTCTTGATCCGGGGTGTTCCGTGTTAATCCGGGCTGTTCCGGGTTGGATCCGGCTGTGGTGTGACTGTAGCTTAACGAGAATATAGTTTTAAACGAAAAGTAAAGTTCTCTGAGAATTAACCATTTTGTGTTGTTATATGATTGGTTTTTGAACGATATATGTCATCATGAACTTTGAAACCTATATCTGTCACTAAGCTGTATTAAATGTTCCAAGCATGGGTTCCGATCTGGTCATTTGTCCATCTTTCTATTATCAGACAAACCTCATTGGATAAAAAGTACGAATTTGTAGTTGAAAATTCTATTGTACATAAATATTATTCCGAAAACCGAATAAACAAGTGATGTATTTATTATCTGTGTTATTATTATATTCATTGTTTACTATTTTGTCTGCATTATAGTCTTCAAAGAACCCTAATACGGACATGTCTCGAGAGACGTAAAGTTTAGGTTACTATATACACACGACTCGTGAAAACTTCAACAGTTGATGCGAGACTCGTCACATGAAAACCTACCTTCGGGGCTCGGCTCCAGATCGTCTAGCGCCTTCGAATAATCTGATCAGCATCGCCCCCGTGTTCTCTATTAGGCTGGAAGCTTATTGGGAATTTTATCACAATCATAGCATACTTTCATCACAATCATAGTATACTTTCATCACAATCATAGCATACTTTCATCACAATCATAGCATACTTTCATCACAATCATAGCATACTTTTATCACAATCATAGCATACTTTCATCACAATCATAGCATACTTTCATCACAATCATAGTATACTTTCATCACAATCATAGCATACTTTCATCACAATCATAGCATACTTTCATCACAATCATAGTATACTTTTATCACAATCATAGCATACTTTCATCACAATCATAGCATACTTTCATCACAATCATAGCATACTTTCATCACAATCATAGCATACTTTTATCACAATCATAGCATACTTTCATCACAATCATAGCATACTTTCATCACAATCATAGTATACTTTTATCACAATCATAGCATACTTTCATCACAATCATAGTATACTTTCATCACAATCATAGCATACTTTCATCACAATCATAGCATACTTTCATCACAATCATAGCATACTTTCATCACACTCATAGCATACTTTCATCACACTCATAGCATACTTTCATCACACTCATAGCATACTTTCATCACAATCATAGCATACTTTCATCACAATCATAGCATACTTTCATCACAATCATAGTATACTTTCATCACAATCATAGCATACTTTCATCACAATCATAGCATACTTTCATCACAATCATAGTATACTTTCATCACAATCATAGCATACTTTCATCACAATCATAGTATACTTTCATCACAATCATAGCATACTTTCATCACAATCATAGCATACTTTCATCACAATCATAGCATACTTTCATCACAATCATAGCATACTTTCATCACAATTATAGCATACATCCATCACAATCATAGTATACTTTCATCACAATCATAGTATACTTTCATCACAATCATAGCATACTTTCATCACAATCATAGTATACTTTCATCACAATCATAGCATACTTTCATCACAATCATAGCATACTTCCATCACAATCATAGTATACTTTCATCACAATCATAGTATACTTTCATCACAATCATAGCATACTTCAATCACAATCATAGCATACTTTCATCACAATCATAGTATACTTCCATCACAATCATAGCATACTTTCATCACAATCATAGCATACTTTCATCACAATCATAGTATACTTTCATCACAATCATAGCATACTTTCATCACAATCATAGTATACTTCCATCACAATCATAGTATACTTCCATCACAATCATAGCATACTTTCATCACAATCATAGCATACTTTCATCACAATCATAGCATACTTTTATCACAATCATAGCATACTTTCATCACAATCATAGCATACTTTCATCACAATCATAGTATACTTTCATCACAATCATAGCATACTTTCATCACAATCATAGCATACTTTCATCACAATCATAGTATACTTTCATCACAATCATAGCATACTTTCATCACAATCATAGTATACTTCCATCACAATCATAGCATACTTTCATCACAATCATAGCATACTTTCATCACAATCATAGTATACTTCCATCACAATCATAGCATACTTCCATCACAATCATAGTATACTTTCATCACAATCATAGCATACTTTCATCACAATCATAGCATACTTTCATCACAATCATAGCATACTTTCATCACAATCATAGCATACTTTTATCACAATCATAGCATACTTTCATCACAATCATAGCATACTTTCATCACAATCATAGCATAGTCATATGAACCGTTTCACGAAAAAACCAACATTATCGGCTCTGCGTAATGTATCGACCCAGATCAGCCTGCGCAGTCCGCACCGGTTAATCCGGGCCGACATATTCCGTCTCAGGGCGTTGGAAGTACAGAAAATCCACAGAATGCCCGGATAAGCCTGCGCGGCATGTTTAGATTGATCCGGGTCGATACTTTAAGCAGAGACCACAATGTTGGTTTTCCCGTGGAACGGCTCGTATCATTCTTTCATCATACTCCGTTGTTCGACTTTCGTGTGACGTGGCTTATATGTGCAATACTTAACTCGATCGGTATTCGATAGAAGACATTAACTCTTTCCCACATACAACACATGTTCAGCAGATGACTTAGAAAACATAGTGACAAAAACCTGAAAAATCTCCATAAAAAATAGCTTAATTGTTAATAAAAGTTGAAACTATTGTGGCCAAAGGGGAAATTGCTCATCGTGAGCAATTTCACCTTTGGCCACAATGTCTTCAAATGTCGTCTTCTGCTTTTGCGTCAAAAGTCGTCTGCAGGTGAGAAAGGGTTAACGAATGGTGTTCCAGGAAAACCAACCTTCAAGTAATAACAGTAAACTCCTGGGGCTTATCGGGTGGGAAACAACGAAGAGCCATGTCATACTGCACTGATGCGCAGGTTGATCTGGATCTATACTGTTCTCAAAAGGCTTAAGGTCAGTTTTCTCAGATCACAGCTCATTTAATGGTGTTTGGAGTTCAAAGCGCTTGATGACACCTTCTAATGATAGTACATCCTTTATAAATAACGCGAAATAAATACCTTATCACGTGTCGTCAACTTCAAATGCTTAATGACATCCTTGAGGAGTAAATAGAACATGAATTTTACAAACCTACCTTATTCATATGTAAATTAACGTTAAGATTAATGGCGTCATTTGTTTATTGTAACAAAATATTAATTATTGCTGAAACAAACACGCCTTGTTCAATTTATATTATAGTCAACAATTGAAATGGTTATTACAATATATATATTATTTACAACGTAAGCATTAAGAATAGCTGGCATTATCTGGAAGTTCAGTCTAACGTGATAAGCAGTTTGACTGAGCAGACGTTACAGTGTAATATTTCTTCTAGAATGTCAAAGTAAAAGGTAAACCCTTTGATTTAATGGCTTTTCATCTTTCGTTAACAGAACGTAATTGATTTTAATTGTTAACACGAATGACTTTCAAAATTACGAAAACGAACGGATTTTAGCCTCGTGTATCTGTGGCGTTTATCGTGCGTGCTGGACTCGTGTCACACCAATTCGCCATCAAATATGTTAACTTACTGAGCTGTTTAGCTTTTAACAACACAAAGACGTATTATGACGCCTCTGCAGCGAACGACTTTTGAAAGCATTCTACCAAAAGACGACATTGCTTGTCACTCTATACTTTCATTTATTTTCGACGTGGAAAAGTCGACTTTGTGACATTCGGCAGTGAACGAGTTTCATTGGCATATAACTAGTGGGGCTACACTGCTAGCTATGTGTCGGAAGAGGAATGTAACTTTAACTCTTTCACTTCCGAATTTCACAAAATCGACTCTTCCTCGTTGAAAATTAGACCACTCCATTTTCTGTTCAAGAGAAATTTGGTAAAATTAAATGTTTAAGTGGCTAACAATTTAGGAGAGTCCATCGAAACAATTAAGTGCAACTTTTCCAACTCAACAGCTGGCGAGGACAGAGAAATACATCCGTTTAACTCTTTCAGCGCCACAGGCAATATTGAGGTTTTTGCAAACAATGCAGATTCAGGTGAGTCAGCTCGCAACGAGCTGTCTCACCTGAAATCAGCAGTGTTTGCCTTTTAGTTACCAAAATAGTCCAAAATTTTCATAAATTGAGAAATGGACACACCCGACTTTGAACATGGAAGAGTCTACTTTAAACAATTCGGCGCTGAAAGGGTTAAGAGACTTGTTGCTTTTTAGAGGTCAACAGTCTCTCCTGATAAAAAAAAAAAGCAATTGTTACGTATCTGAACGCAGACACCTTTGGAAAACATTGTGGGAAATGGAAGCATTGCTCGTAACGAACAATATCTACATTTTTAACAATGATTTCAACTCCATCCCAGAAAATAATATGTCATTTGCCCATATTTTCCATTTACTCATTTTCTTTTCGTTAGAATACGTAAAAAAAAAATCCAATTTTTCTTCCCTTTTCCGAATACCTTGCAATTATTGTTGGTGTTTATGCTTTACAGAAATTACAGCAACATAAGTGTAGACCAATAACATTTTGAAATATTTAAAAAAACAAAAAGAAAAATATAAAACTCGTTATCAAGAGGTTTTAACTATACAGAGGTGCCGTTTCAAGACGTTAGAATGTAGTACAAACCGAGAAGGTACAGGCGTATAATGTGATTAGTGTTTAGATACAAACCGAGTAGGGCCAGACTTATAATGTGATTAGTGTTTAGGTTCAATTAGCTTTCTTTGTCAGACGCAGCATCCTTCCGAATAACGCAGACTCACTTATAAGGCATCAATGTCATTTGGCGCTTGACTCGAGTAGGGCTTTCCAATTACTTTAATAAAAGATGATAGGGATTCAAATGGGGATTTATTAGATTTGGGTGTAATTCTAAACAAAAATCTGATATGACTCTTTTCTTTAGCGGCCTTCAGATGAATTATAGCAACGCCACACGAAAACCGACAGTCGGGTGTTTATAAAGTGTTAACCCATGATTACGATTCCGATTACAATGTTATTACAGCTGAAAAAAGTCCGACCCGACCAGGGCTCGAACTCGGGACCACTCTACTTTATACTCCCACTCCATATGGAGATTCGTCCTCGAATTTTTCAATGAGCAACAACTACTACTCTATCTCACATCCCTGTGGGTTATTAACAATGGGTGTCAATGTAAACTTGAATGTAGATATCTCTAATAGTTTAATAAGTTGGTCATAACTTTTCGTCACTGGGGAGTGTTCAGATTCTGCCAACACATCGAATACCCAGACGTATGCTAGTTAAAAGCTAATATGTTAATAGGCAAAGCCTAGGTCGTGTGAAAGCAAGAACAATTAATTAAGCACTGTCTGTCCCCCAACAAGAAACACATTAATAGGCAAATTGTAGAAATTTAAGTTACAAAAACAGAATTTGAAAAACATATTGAAAAAAACGAAACTTAGCATGCATTTAAGTTTAATTTGTACATATATATCTGTTTTATTTTTTATTAGGTCAGGATTGTAATAGACTGTAAGATTTCCAAGGATGTTGATGGAAAACAACACTAGAAGGCATTGAAGAATGTTCTGATTTATTTTTACAAATGCCAGTTATTTGTAAACTAGTAATACATATAATTGAAAACTGACTCTTACCATGGTTGATTGAATGACTTGCGCTTAACATTACTCCACACAACAATCTTACAAGGCAGATGGCTAACTTTTGCATGATCTGGCTGAATGTATAATCTTGAGACAATTTAAGATGACTGAGAAAAATGTAATTTTTGACAAATATTTTCAAAAGTCCCATTTATAATGATGTATGTTGGAAAGGTTAAAGTTTAGCCGGCCTTGTCTGATGTAAATTACTTGATTTCTGTGACTAATCCGAATACATTGTCGGAATGGTGTAATTGATCCAAAATGTACATATCCAAAATGAACAATATATTCCTATTCAACAACATTTTCACTTTGAACACCTATCTCCTTTTCTGGTTTTTAATTTGTAAAACATGAAAACAGCATCAGATTATTTGTTAATAAGTACCAGACTTAGTGTCAACAACAGTTACTGAATATATATACATGTATCTGAAATATGTTGTTTGAAAAAAAAATGGATAATATAAGATCTTATCAATATATTCAATATACATTTTATTGCATAAAACAATAAACAGTATGTTTATAGCAAATAAAGAAATTATAAAAAGTACAAACAGAGAAATGGATTTTCCAGAAGAATTTGCAATAATTTAACATTGTTAGTGATCATGTTAAAATTGCTCTATTATAAAAATATGATGTATAAATTTCGTTAAAACTTTGATATTAGAACGGTTATCAAAGCTGGATCAATCCTTGAACATGTACAGATTCTCAGAGTTATCAATGTTGATAACCATTCCTTTTTTTAATTGTTATTGCTCAATTATAAAAGCTTTTGAAAAGGGTACAGGGAGTAAACTATTTTCACTAGAAGCCTGGATAAAAATGTAATAAGTGTTTAAGTAAGACAACTCCCCACAACATAATTGTTTCATGTATACATTGTTAAGTTTAGTTGCCTCTTTCAAAACATGTACCTGCTGAGATTTGATCTTAGAACTCTTGTTAGACCAGGTGTTTTACCATTAAACTACAGTATAGGTTTTTATTTTGAGCAGCAGTTCATGAAAATATGTGTACTTTTATTACCAGTAAAGTATAAGAATTTTTTTGTTACAATGAATGTATACCAATTTAAATTTTACCATTTCTATTGTATAGATTATACAATTTCACACAGAAAAATGGATTTCACAATAAATTACATAGAAAACAGATACATTTCTGTGGTATTTCAGTTATATCAGAGGACAGAACACTTATGTGAGATCACTGGGTGACTAACATAACTGACATTAATTATGAACTGCCTTATAGCCTTTTTCTGTTGAAAAACAGATTACGTTTTCTTTATTGTTCAACCAAAATGTTTATACAAATTTATTTGAATAAAAAGTATTTTGAGTGTTTGTTGAATTTAAAAATAGATTGATCCTCTTTATCTACAGATTTCAATGCTCAGTTTGTTTTTACCTTATTTGAGTTTGATATAGTTAGTGTACATTGCCCTGTTTCATAGACGGACCTAAATCGGTGACCGTAAAAGGCTTTTATTTTGCATTTGCTCTTCAATTTGAAGAGTTCTATGACATCATTGGTTGTTGTGCTCCCAAGTATGAAAATAGTGCTGTCAATAGATGTTGAATCTTTTTCAAATATTGTTTGAATACATACATGCAGAGTATTTAAAATAACCTAGTGAAAATAATGTTTAAATTCTTAGTACCAAGTTTGTCCAATCTGATCAATAAACACATTTTGGATAAAAAAAAAAAGAAGGAAACTACTAGAAATTCAGCCTGTTGAAAGAAAAGTAAAGTGTTTTACTGATAGCCCCCATATGACATCATTTCTTTTAAACAATCATGTGTTTATTGAGTTTGATCAATAAACACATTTTGGTTAAAAAAAAGATGAATCTACTAGAAATGCAGCCTGTTGAAAGACAAGTAATGTGTTTTACTGATAGTCCACATATATATGACATCATTTCTTTAAAACAATGAACTCATTTGAGTTTGATCAATAAACACATTTTGGATAAAAAAAAAGATAAATCTACTAGAAATTCAGCCTGATGAAAGAAAAGTAATGTGTTTTATTGATAGCCCACATATGACATCATTCCTTTAAAACAATGGACTCATTTGAGTTTGATCAATAAACAAATTTTGGATAAAAAAAAATATGAAACTACTAGAAATTCAGCCTATTGAAAGAAAATATATGTGTTTTACTGATAGTCCACATATAACATCATTTCTTTAAAACAATAGACTCATTTGAAGGCATGAAAGTGTTTTCCTCTCTTTCAGGTTGGAGGATATAGACATTTAGACATTAAGACATTTACTATGTATACCCCAAAATCAGGGTGAACTGATTCTGGTCATACTTTCATGATTTGACAAAGACTAGGTCATAGACATAAACTGTTAAACTGTACAATGTAAAAAAATAATGTAAATTGAAGGCAAATAATTTGAAATTGACTGTAGTTTTGTTTGTTTGCTACATTTACTGCAATAAATAGATAAACGTCTTAAAGTCAATACAACTAGACAGTCGAAGATATGATAGTTTTAATAGCTATTTTCTTGAGTGGAGTCAACATTTGACAAGACGGCTTCGGCTTCAAATGACAGATACAGTCATAAACGATACACACCATGTGACGTCACGCGATGTGACGAAAGCATCGTGGATCGTTCCCAACAGATATAACAAATAATTTAGAAATGAAGTTATATTTTTAAGCAAAATATTGATATAATAAATAGCTTACCTTGAAATGAAGCTATGCCGATACAGAAACAGAATTGTTCGACCTTTTCAGTTAAAATAATATCCGAGGCCAGTGTAACGAACGATAACTTCCGTTGAAATTATTTACAATCATTTTCAAGTGTTTATTGCTTCTCTATATTGCAAAGATATAAACTCCATGAAATAATGATGACAGGTACAAAAGAATAGTCGACTTAGCCTTCATAAAGTCCTTCCAGTGAATGAAATCCATTTGTGACGAGTCAAACTATCTTTTCCTACCATTCCTGTCGTTTTCCTTTTGTTATTTATTTATTACTTGCCTTACAATGACGTTACTTTTCGTTGCAATGACGTCACATTTGGCAATCTCTATTACATAGGCGCTCTCACTCTCTATTACATAGGCGCTCTACATTCACCAGTAAGACCGGAAGCAAAATGGCCGAAAAAAAGTGCTATGGGGTTGAGATTTGATATGTGAAAAACAGTAAGATTGTACTGAATTCTCGTTGTTTTGATCTCGTATGATGTGTTCGTACGTGTAACCTATAGGCGTGCTTCGCTCGAGCCTTCGGCTCGAGCTTTCACACGTATTATTGGATTGGTGGATTCGGCAAACAACATTTTACGGATATCTATCGGTCGTAACATTGTTCTGTTTGGTTATTTCGAATACATCCCGCGTGCTTTCTGTATATCTGTGTATGTGCGCAGACACATACGGATATCTATCGGTCAAAACAGCCTTATTGTTGGTTTTCGTTTAGCGTAATGAATTTTTGGTTTCCTCTGTATAGTAATTTCATGTTTCTTTTATCGGCAATATCTTAATTTCTTCAATATAATGGCTACTATGATTTTGAAACTTTATCAACACACATTCTGTTGTTTATAAATAAAGACATGAATTGGAAAATAATTTGTCATCCTAATACATGTATATGTCACAACGACTACAATATAAATAAGAGAAAACATAGTGCCTTCTCTGTGATCCTTTGGTGAGGTTGGCTTAGTCTTCCTGTACGTGAACGATAAGGACAAGACCACAGGTACACGACCACAGGTACACGAACGCATTCGGACAGTTTATTCCTATCAGAAGTTCGTATTGGAAAGAAAGACAATTTCAGAAAACATATGTTGTGTTTGTCATTGTTCATATGAGCCGCTCCACGAGAAAACCAACTGCTTCTGCGTAATGTATCGAACAAGATCAGCCTGCACAGTCCGCGCAGGCTAACCAGGCCGACACATTCCGGCCTAGGGGAATGGAGGTATAGAGTAATGATTCATGGAACAGAAAATCCACAGCAGGCGAAAAGTGTCTGTCCGGGTAAGTCTTCGCGGCATGCTTAGGCTGACCCAGGGTCGATACTTTACGCAAAATTCACAATGTTGGTTTTCTCGTGTAACGACTCATATGCCTTCGTGTGTATTCTAAAACTGAACTATTTCCCGGACAAAGACGGCTCATGGTAGCTGACAAAGAACTGTTAAGAAACAGGCTACCCTTGAAAACACTGTCGGACATGGACGTTTGAAACCTAACACTAGCTAGCACCTTTCCCCTGTAAGTTTTTTCAATATACATGTATATATATAAACTCGTTTTTTAGTTGATTTAGAAGTTGGTTAACCCATAAATATCAAAAACAATATAAAGTTAAATTGGCAACCTGACGTTGAAGGGTCCCAATTGTATCATAATCCATAACTCTCTCGTCTCCTTTTTTATGTTTATTCATTGAAAAATACATAAAATCGACCTTAAATAAACAAAAAATTGACATTAAATATATTCCGAAATGCAGACGCATTTGGTCGCGTCTGCAGCAGACAACTTAAAAAAGACGATGTGAAAAATCAATAAAAGTGTTTATGACGTTGAGTTATGCACGGAATCAGTATAAATATTGGTAAACGGGGTTGAAGCACCAATAATTGGTCGACATCTTTGGTGGAGAAACGAACATGAAATCTAACGCAATAAATAGCTTCTATAGTATATTGCACTCTTTGACGGGGGGTTAACTTTGATCATGTGATGTTGAAAAATCACATAAACCAATCATTATTCCGTTTATAATAACTTGGGCCATGCACAGACTGTCTTTAGAGGAATTGATGCAATAGAACATCGGTGTATTGAGTAACTGAGCACGCGCGCGGTAACATTAACAAAACTTCTAACCCATTTGTCAGCAATTGTATTTAGGTATATAACAACTGTGTGCTGATTTCAAGGGATCAGCCCAGACTGTGTGTGCTGATTTCCACATTAGCCTTCGCCTACTACACATGAGGAACGTTTTTCAGTGTCGTAAATATAAAGGGACGCTTTACGACTGACGATGTTCATAAGTTCGTTATATGAATACGATATTTTCTAGGATCGTTTGAATGTCTTGATTTAGCCACAATATTACCCACAGATCGCAGTTCTGGTAATTCCTAGGGGCCAGACTGTTAACAACAGTGTAAGGGTTGATCTGTGTGTTAGCATTAGTAGGACTTCTATGCCAGTATATATCGTCGATTGGTAATTCTTGTATGCAATTGCCCATGTCATATAAACACAATTTAAATAGGTTGATTGTCAAAGTGCACATGCCGTTCGTCGCACCATAAGAAAACGAACATCTAATGTTCAGTACTCAACCAAATTGTTATTTCATTATTTCCCTGTTGGGTGAAAATTCTGTCTTTCAATTGCTATGACCCTTGATTTTGACAAGTATTTGTGAATCATCTTTTGTTTTGACTTGATATGCTGGACAGGGATCAGATATTATATTGCTTGGATTGCACGCATAACTGGCACAACCTTGTTGGAAAACATTGTGTTTTAGTCTGGCTAAACGTCATGAGAGCGCGTTACAATGTGTCCGACATGGATTACATTTAAGTTACATACTATCTAAGAGAACAGCTTAATGTCGTTTCCTAAGAATATATCCTGAATTAATAATTATGATAACAGATAGAATTTGTTCATTTGGAGGAATCCGGACTGTCCGATTAACAATTGTAGGAGATTTGAGACCGAGACGCACATGTTGACTTTAAGCTTGTTTAGTTTACATCGATTGCGAAACAAGCTTTTAATTAATTGATCAATCTCGGTGTCTGCTGCCTGGAGGCTTAACCAGTACTCGCGCCGTTTGTGTGGACACATCTTAAAGGCAGAACTCGCTCATCACGGGATTCGAACCAGGGACTGCACCACTGTCTTCCACATGTTTGGTCCTTGCTCACTGTAGTCGCTGTGAAGTTCACTTTAGCGAGGCAAATGTCGTAGCATAAACTAGTTAATCATCCATATATTGATATTGTACCGCCGTAATAAACTGAAATTCCTGTTATATCTGTGTGAATTACAATTCAAACCAAAACAAATCACATCAATTGGACGATCGCCCAATCTTGTTTCGTCTTCTGGTCGTATGTTTGGATTTCTCTAACTGAAAAACCTGGAATTAAGGGCTTAAAATTCGGGCATTAAAGAGGATCATCGAGCAAGAACATTTTTTATCTTCACTTGACATACTATTGTATAGTAGTAAAACGTGTACATTAAAAAGACCAGATAATTTAGTGTGATATTTTCTTTCTTTATTAAAGATATTAAACACAGGTGTGTGTATAATATAACAAGACGATGAAGGTAGATCTAGGAGCAATAAAATGATGCGATAAAAGCACTGAAAATTCAAATTAAAACATATTTCTAAAGGTTTTGAGCTATCGAGGTAAAAGGAGCGCTACGGTTTTATGGCTCTCTATGATTATTCTATTATTACACAATTAACACTGTACTTACGACGGAGAGGATTGTTCAAACTGTTCCGGATTATTGAATTCCAAAGGGATGTATGATATAAAGTACATATTTTGCAGAGCACCATTTTCGTGTGATCTGATACAGTAAATGGGTTTATTTCTGCGGCGTTCTATTACTAGCGAGTTTATTATTGACACCAAGACATTATCAGCCCAATCGAATAGAAATACACATTTCAAGTAATTGTCATGCTGACCAAATTTCTAGATTTTAACAGAACTTTTCATTAGTCTATCAAACGTTTGAGATTTTTTAAATTTCAAAAATGTGCATTTTTTCATATTTGCGACTCAAAAGTATATTTAGTTTCGATCTCTGATACCGGTATGGTACCCATCAATAAAAGATTACCATCCAAGTAGGAACACAATTCTGGGGTAACATAGGGAATCATTTAATTAAGAAAACAGCTGTTAAGGTGCAAAGTGTTTGCGCTAAATATTCTTCTTGACTTTTTTCTCTTTTTCGAAGATACAACAAAGTTCTCCATAACAAGGGAGACGTATAACAAAGGATGTCAACAGTAAATGCCTTCAAAATTCAGTCAAGTTCTGACAAGTTCTTACTCAAGAACTTCAAAGTGGTGCCAACATTTGAAAAAAGGTACACTCATCAAGTACACCAAACACTTGATATGTATTATCGACAACTATTGACTCAAGTGTCGTGTTTTCTTATCCAGCATAGAGAGCACCTCTTATAATGTAACACTCTTTTAGCTATTCCATTCGTTGGAACGCTCTCTTGTATCCTTTACTATTGTATAACCATAGACTTGATATGGCAGTTTAAAAGATCAAGAGACGCGAGCATAGAAGACACCACGAACATGTTCTTTCCTGTAAATAACTTTAGTAGGAACCTAACATAATACGGCTCAAAGTAGAATGTACCAAACGTTGCAGTATATATACATTTAATATTTGTCCAGCATGCTACGACTATTATTTTTTCCAATTAAGAAGCCAATTTGTCGTTAGACATCTTAAAAGTTATAAAACCAATTCATTAGTATGTGTATTGAAAGACTCTAATAGTTGTGGATAATGGAGTGTTCAAGCACATATGAAGGTCTGGGATAAGAAGGTTACACAAACTAATGTTTAACATAAAGATATTATAAGTGCACACCTTGGTTATGTAAACAGCTTTGACTTGATTTAAATAATTAACAAACGTATACCTATAAAGCAAAGTTATGGTAAGCTCCACTTGTTAAAACCGTACAAATACAAATATCATTAATTAAAATAGTACTGTAATACTGATTTCTTGTATGGGTCGAGCACAATCTACTTGCTACACGATCTGCATTTGACTCGGCTGTGGAGATAATACCTCTACGACGTTTCCTGTTTTACTGTCTTTAAAACTACGGTCACCAAAGGAACGCATTTCGCCTCTTTGATGCAACGGTTTTTATGTGGAACTGTTACCTGCGCTGTTACCTGCGTTGTTCAGTTGCCCTTTTAAGTTAAGTTATGCGATGATTTTCTGAATGCATATTATCGTTTTGCAAGTTCACCCTAAGGAAGCGCATGATACGTAGACGCAACATTAAACCATAGTGCCCAAAATAACATAAACCTTCTACATGAAGCTGACGAGAGTCCAACTATTTGCAGGAAATTATTTGCTTGATCAAAGTCGCTTCTAGTCATAAATGTTATCGTTGGCATTCAGAACAAGAGCAATTCTAAATATATATATTTACGCTTGTTAGTCTATACTTGATATGGCGTCATTGTACAATCCACATGCGGTAATAACATTATCATTATGTGTTACATAGAAATGAATAACAGAACAACCAACCAAACAAACGTTATTGATATACATGTACATGTATAGATTGATAAAGCGTGTTGACTGAATTTTAATCATTGCCTTGCTAAATTTAATCATTTCATTTTATTTTAAATGCAACTGTACTAACAACGCATGAACCGAGGGGAACATTTTAGACAAATATAAGAGTGTACGTTTGTGAAGGCTGATCTTGCACTATGTTGTTCACGAACGTTTTTTTAAAGTTGCATAAAGACTATAAAAGGGTTCATTATACAGGACTGATTTCTAATATATTGACAACCAGGTATTGCATTGTTGCAAATGGTCATGAATGTCAGAGTATTGCAAAGATCGAACATATGACCTACTTAATTACTTGAGAATACCATTGGGAACAATTATGCTATATTCTATTGATTTATTTAAATTCATTAAACGAGTAAATTTATGTAAAGAAATATCTTAGAATAATGCATTGTTTATGAACAACCTTTAAAACTGTTAACCATTTTGAACAATTTGAACAATTTTGTTGGTTTTGAAATTTATTTTTCGGTCTAGAAAACTTATTGACTGCCCCTCCTCTGTCAAAGAGTCCATTCAACAGTATTAGTTTTGAACTCCTTCTAATTCAACGTCCACAAGAAAAGAGGATAACCGAATATCCTAACCTAAGGACAGAAATCCGTGGAGCAGTTCGAACCGTAAGACGATTAGGACCAATACTTTAAGCAAACATGTGTTGGTGTAACTACTTATGCTTCCATTAGCTTCATAATCCTCTTCATATCTTGTCCAAACAGATTGCTTTACTGTACCTGAAACCGTTCTCAACCCTTAGTCCGGGGACTTTTGAAAACATTGTGAAAAAAAGAGAATTTGACGACAATGTTTTGAAATCCTTATTAAGATTTTACTTCAATTTATTCATATCTTGTCCAGATTGCTTTACTGTAGCTGAAGGCGTTCTCAACCCTTAACCCTTTCACACATACAACAAATATACACCAGACGACTTTAAAGACATTTAGTCAAACATTTGGAAAATCTCTACAAATGAAGGTATAATTATTGAAAATAGTTGAAAACTTTTTTTTGGGGGGGGGGGGGGGGGAATGGAGAAATTGCTCCTTTTGCTACAATGTTTTCAGGAGTCGGTATGCTGTAGATGCTTCAAAATGCGTCTACAAGCGAGAAAGACTTTTAAAAACATTGTGGGAAAAAAGGGAATTTTCTAAAAAAAAATCAAGTTCTCTTTTTCGACCAATGTTTTTAAATCCGTATTAAAATTTTACTACAATTTATTCATATTTGAATACTATTTCAAAAGTTTTTTTCAAAGCTGACAACGCTAGAAGTATTAAACTGTTATCAAGTAAACTGTTTAATCCTTGACGGTGTTATTATGAGTGTATAGTACCTATTAGACTTGAAGTATTTTTGTTCTATTACACATATTACATTGAACTGATTTATCGAAGTATTTCGTTTCAGTATATGTACGTATTTCATTTCAGTATATGTACAAATTTCATTTCAGTATATGTACATATTTCATTACAGTATATGTACATATTTCATTTCAGTATATGTACATATTTCATTACAGTATATGTACATATTTCATTTCAGTATATGTACATATTTCATTTCAGTAAATGTACATATTTCATTTCAGTATATGTACATATTTCATTACAGTATATGTACATATTTCATTTCAGTATATGTACATATTTCATTTCAGTATATGTACATATTTCATTTCAGAACTTGTACATATTTCATACTTATTTGGAAAAAGAGGATTCGTTAACAGAATAAGTCGACACTTGACTTTGTCCTTTATGTATGTGTATTCACTTGTTTATGAAGGAAATAATATTAATCGATACTAATACTGTTGGAAATTAATCATTTTAAAGCTTTTTCTCGCATATTTCTAGCTTACTAAAAAATATGGATCTTTTTAATGGTGGAAAAAGTCTGACACTGTCACACTTGTCCTGAAGATAGAACATCATCATCAACCTGAATTTCAGTAATGTATCCCCATTGAGTTTTATAATAATACGTTCTAACAACACTATTTTACTTTCTACATATCATTGCAAGAGTGGCAACTTATGTAGACAAAGACTGACAGCATGACCTGCAAGCTGATGTGTGTATAATATGTTCGCAATTATAGCTAAAGATGTACATATCAGTAAACTCAAGTATTGAAAGTCGCATTCAGCAGGACATATAGACGCTTTCTGACGCCTCTGCAGCAGACGCCTCTCGAAAACAAAGGGTCAAAAAATGGGAAATTGCTCAAAACGAGCAATTTCTTTTGCCACAATGTTTTCAACTCTTTGAAGTAATTATACCTTCATTTATGTAGATTTTCTGTGTTTTTGCCTAGATGTTTTCAAAGACGTCTGCTGAATATTTGCTTATGCGGGACAAGGGTGAAATTTAAAGTATCCAACACGATAAAGGGTTAATCCTCTATAGGAACGTTTTAATATTTATTTTAACACTATTCATCGGCCTCCTTCTGAAATATCAATATGCCGAGAACAAATTACATAATCCGTTCGGTGAAGTATAATTCTATTCAAATCTCGTAAAGCCGAACAAATAGAAACCGAGCCCTTGTCTGATTTATAAAAACAAACCCGTCCCTTGACCAACGACTCCGCTTGTTTTGTGAGAACAATGGTTAGAATGCCAATAAAGACGTGAAACAGTTTACAAATCTCAAATATTTTCTTTTAAAACAATTCAAGAATTGATCCCCTGTTTTTAGATAAAGACCACCGGCTGATGAAAACCGGAAGAGGACCACAAAAGGTGGTACAACTTCCGGTAAAGGCCAATTGTTTAACAATTAAAAAAATTTACGTTTAAAGTTGAGCCGTATTTTTAACTTTATGAACTGAGCAATTATGCTTGAGTCCAAGAAATCCAGTAAGATGATAGATAGATAGATAATTATAATGACGTAAACTACACAGTTTCTAGTCAAACAACACATTATATTACTATATACAATACAACAAAAACATATTATTAATTACAAATACATGAAATATACACAAAAACGAATGTTTATCATTCAAAATAGAAGAAAATAAAAACTAAATAATAATTATAAAAGCAAATATGAAAATAATAATAGTAGGAATGAATGAATGTATATTGTTTTATGGCGCATCGACAGCTAAGGTCATTTAGCGCGCATTTAAATTTTATTATTCATGTTCCCTGGGTAAACAAACCAGTACTAGGCTAGAACTAGTAAGTAAGTTGCGCGTTGGTTACAGGTAACGGTTGTGAATTATTTAAATTGATGACGGAAACATACTGGCTCTTATCCCTTTCCCTCATATAGACGCTTTCTGACGCCTCTGCAGTAGACGGCTTTTTGAAAACATAGTGACAAAACGAGCAATTTCTTCCTTTTGCCACAATGTTTTCTACTTTTAGTCATAAGGTATCCATTCAATTATAGAGATTTTTCCATATTTGGACAAAATATGTTCAAAGTCGTTTGCTGCAGAATTATCGTATGAGGAAAAGGGTTAAGCTATAAGAGTTTAATTTGTACTTTTAGCTGAAATATCCGATTGGTCAGAAGCAAATTCTTTCTCGAAATTGACCAATCAGAGGTCTTATTTGGAGCATGGAGAACGTTTTAAGAGTTATGGAGTTCTTGGCACTGACTACGTCCACTCACCGATTCTGTCAAATAGTAGTTTATGATAACCTTATACTGTGTACCTACTATACAGTGCCATAAGTAGCACTCACCTGATATGGTCGTTAACATGGAATGTATCTCTCGATATTGGATATCCTTAAACTACTAATAATCCGCATGGGCTGCATGGTGTTTACTGCCGTTTTCATCAATCTTTCAATGATATCAGGGCGGCCAGATCACTTACCTATGTGTTTCCGGCTTTCCCACACCAGTTCCCCACGCATCAGTTTTTCTTAGCAGCTGGTTGCTTTTCTACGTAGAATCTTGTTCCCACTGTGATGGCAAATTACGCTTTTCGAATCGACTTTAGTCAGCAGTCGGAAAAATGTTGGGATTCGAACTCACGACCCCGGGATTGACAACCCGCATCTCTGTCAACTGAGCTACATAAGCTTTAAAGAGGTTGGTTATATATGCAAAACGGAGTGTTTCAAAATTTGAATATATCTCTGATTCGTAAATTCCTGCCTAAGTTTTGTCATTCTTGGTTAAACGTTATTTGGTAGACTAGCTCAGTCAAGGTTTGTTCTGAGGTTTTAAAAAATGAGATATTGAATATACTACTTAAGTGGAGTCAACGTTGTATTGCTTTATATTATTTGTACTTAAAACTCAAGGTGCAAATGAGAAAACATCTCTATTATTGAAATTATGATTATTCAAACAGTTTAAATATTGTGGTAAAAAGAGAAATTGCTCATCATAAGCAATTTTTCCTTTTGTAACAATGTTTTGAAAGGTCGCCTGATACAGAGGTATCAAAACGCGTGTTTGGAAAATAGCTCAAAGTTTAAATAGTTTTAGTGGTTCAAATTTGTGAACCCCCGGTATTTTCTTACCGATTTTAAAACCAATGCCTTTAACATTTTACAGTTCTATCCATCCACTTGTACACTCAAATAAGTTAAATACATGCGTTTGAATCATGTTCGTTGAATAGATTTAGAAGATCTTTGTCTTTTAAATATTAATGCATTTGTGAATTAGATAAGTAAGTTATAATATAAATAGAAAGCATATTTATTATATCCGTTAATCTCTAATTAAAACGTACGTTAACATGATTTCGGGAAAAATAAACATAAACGTGTTTAAATGTTGAAGACAGTGGTCCAGTGGTAGAACTTTGGCCTCTCGTACCAAAGGTCCCGGGTTCGTATCCCGTTATGAGCGGGTTCTGCCTTTGGGAATTGTCAACGCAAACAGCGCGAATACTGGTTATGTCTCATTGAAGCAGACATCACGCGTGATTGATATAAGCTTAAAGCTTGTTTCTCAATCGATGTTAAATAAATAGATTTATATAAAAAAAAAAATACATGTGTTTTGTTTTTTATATATTTTGACTTTCATCCTTTATTTATTATAAACAAGCGTTGCATCCAATTCTATGATACTGATTTGTATATTTTGAAAATTTTCTGCAAATCATGAAGACCCTATGATTGTTTATTTATATTTCAAGTACGCGTCACGAGCAAGAAACGTGTATTTTAAAACACCCCCGTCACAGAACAGCAGATACAACCAGCATTTTACATATAATCCACGTCATACGAAAACCGACCCTCGGCATATTTTAACCAGTAAAGACCGAAATAATTGTGTGACTCCGCTATGTCTCATCTTAACCTTCCCTGTTGACCATCCAAGCGTATTGTCGTACTTGGTGATCGGCATCAGAGATATACAAGTGTGTAGCACGTTATACCAGGGATGGATTCCGCATGGCCTGGCTCAGATCCCAGCGAACATAAATAATGCCCATCTGATACCAGCGTTAAAATGCTTCTTAATAAACGTGATAAGGATATTAACACATTATCGTCAGTGGTGTTAATCTTCGTCCAACAAAAGGCGGAGAAAGTGATCGCTACTGAAGGCGACTTTCATACCATTGTCATGGTAATGAGAGGCACTGCATGGACAAAGGAGGGCTATTTGTTTGTGTGCGCCATGTGACGACTGCGACAAGAGTGTGCATACACACGCATTGTCTCTACAGAGTCGATACAGTACACACATTAACTGTAACTTATGACAATAGATATATACTGTTTTCAGTACATATGTAATCCTGAATATGCATGTATACATTTGTTAAAAACGAATTTACGTTGACGATCGTTTTTGAGTGACGTTGGTCATATACTATCCTTTTCCTTTACAAACGAGAGCTTCTTAGTATGCAAATATATCTTTTGCACAAAGGTATAAAGTGAGCAATTTGTTTTTCGTGAGAAATAAAAACAGAGATAATGTTTATAGCTGACTTTCAGTGACAATTATATTCAATTTGTTCACCGATTTCATACGTAATTATTAATACAGATATACAATTCGGGTGGATGTGAACACATACATACGGGTATCCCAAAAAGCAATAACAAAACACATGTTTCCATATATATTACTTAACACGCGGAATCTTTCAAATCGGATACAATGAAATCTCGAACAGTGATCGTGAGAAATTGGATGCAGACGAACGATTTGAAGGAGCTATTAAAGATGAAAGTGGTGATGAAAATGCAGATAATGAAAACTAACGATCTTGAAAGATTAGATGAACGTTTAGAATGGAAATTTGTAAATAGTTTTAAAATATATTTTATAAAAGAGAAAGTATTTAGGAATGTATAGATAACTTGAAGATCACTAACCTCGTGCATATGAGCCGTTCCAGGAGAAAACCAAGACTGTGGACTCTGCGTAAAGTATTGATCCGGATCAGCCTAAGCATGCCACGCAGGCTAACCCGGACAGACACTTTTTGCCTCCTGGGGATATTCTGTATAAGCAAACATTACCCTATACCTCTATCCTCCTGAGACGGAATGTGTCGGCCCGGATTAGCCTGCGCGGAATGCGCAGGCTTATATGGGTCGATACATTACGCAGAGTCCATAATGTTGGTTTTCTCATGGAACGGCTCACATCTATTTAAATACTAGTATACAGACAGATGCAAGCAAAGCGATTTTTTGCTCACTAAGTCGTCTACAAGGTATGCTAGTATTAGAGTCGTCGGTATAAAAACCATATTGTGTATAGCTCAAACATTAAGTAGAGGAGAATGTATAATTGATTGGTGCTCTGCGAAAACCAACCTTAGCTTAATAATAACATCTGTAAACCAAGATCTGCATGCGCATCAATGCTACGTGATTCAACCGCATACTGCGTTACAGAAGTGTCTAAAAACCTTATATGGCTCATTGGCGAACAGTGAAGAGCCGGATCAGACTGCACGAAAGCGATGACCGAAATATATATACACTGGTCGGAAAGGCCATACGACTCGTATTCGTAAAACCGCTTCGTAAATGAAAGTGATACTTGGAAAATGTCCAAAGCATGCACTTTTTTCTTATGCTTTCACATCGTTTTCAAAAGTCGTCTTTTGAGGATACGTAAAGATCCTCAATTTAATTATAATCAACATGCGTATAACATGACTTGGTTACGCTTTGGTGGATTTAATTTTCAATCTGGTTTATTTAAGCAACAGCTAGTTAGAATGTGTCATGCTACATCTTCATATCTCAGAAAGCATGTACCATATCGAATTGGCACAGATGAAGACGCACCAACGTTTTTGCGAATGCGCTTCAAAAATATTCGTAAATGGTGTTATGCCGAAAGCGGGTTGTTGGCAGCATTCTGTCAAAAGATGGCTCAGTGCATTGTCAAAGCACAGACGTAGTCCTATAGTCGTGGTGCGAAAGCAATACTAGACTGTCGTATACCTTTTAGTTTAACTGTTATAGTGAACTCAACTCAAATTAACTCAATTGTATTCGGTAAGCTTGACCATTATTGGTGCCATTGGTTATTTACAAGTACATACTCGTAAATAATAATAATAATAAGCCTGCGACCACTTAACATTTATATCGTGTACATACATCGTGTACAGACGTCGTGTACAGACGTCGTGTTCTGACGACGTGTACAGACGTCGTGTACAAACGTCGTGTACAGACATCGTGTACAGACATCGTGTACAGACGTCGTGTACAGACGTCGTGTTCTGACGTAGTGTACAGACGTCGTGTACATACGTCGTGTTCCGACGCCGTGTGCATACGTCGTGTACAGACGTCGTGTACAGACGTCGTGTTGGAACCATGATTGATTTGCAACGAACCTTCTTTTCCTCGGAGTGTAACTCATATCCGCCATACGTTGTTTTATCGAGGGTTGAGTTATTTGGGCAATATATGCAGTTAGAATTTAATTTGTAAATTTGTACATACCAGTATTCATTTTACAAGATTGATGCAGACTTTATCCAGGTCATAACGTACGTTTGCAAGACACACACTCGATAAACTTAATTATTACCTGGCCAATAAAACAAAACCTCCCATATAGTGTGCACCGCAGACATAAAGACGCATACAGAAGTTACCACACAGATCAAGAAATGAATAAAGATGATACTTGACTACCAGATTACGCCGTTTTATCCTCTTAAAGAGACATAAAAATGTGATACCATTAGAAAAATAGCGTTTTATATATCAATTAAAAATTCAGATTGTTGAATTTTAATTTCTGTAATCCGATGAGTATACTGTTACCTTTTTACACATACCGAACCACAAAAACGGTCCTTGTTGCATCCTTATAAAAAGACTAGCAGCCTTAGGCTACAGTAGTAGTTTGTTCGTAACAAGCTAGAAGCGTGGCCCTTTAAAATGTTGTTGGGCTGTGCACAGACCCATCTAAGTATTCACTGTCCGCATAGAATTCAATTAATTTATTGTATAATCAGGCCAAATAGCAATTACACAGATAAACATTTACGTAATTGTATAAGGAGGTACAAATTATATCAATTTATCGTGTTATGCAGAATGCGCTAAATCTGTAACAACAAGATCTGTTCCGATTGCTCGTTCCGAACAACCAGAACAGGTACTAACCAGAACGAACAATGGCACCTAAATTTCCATTGTTTACCAAGAAAAATGATTTAGCGCCAATAAAGACTTTATGGCGAGGTAATTAACCTTGGTAAAGAAAAATATAAATTTTAGTTTCAAACGTTTCACGCCAAGCCCTCGATATATTAGCTGCATTACAGTTGCTTTATTTGCTCTTAGAGCTGGGAATAACATTCGAACAAACGAAGCAAGTTTACTTGAGACCATCTTGGTTGTTATATCGGTTGGCCATATTTCCTAAGAGCTGGAAACTGCGGAACTGCGTATCGAAGCCAGTCAGTAACGATCCCACCTAAGCAGTATTTTATTTAGGAGTCGATGGTTCATAGGCTCCGTGTTTGTCTCTCCTGTAGTCAGAATTCGGGACCTCCCCACATATGCGGCACTTTTACTGGTTGAATATATTTTAAAAACTTACGAAACATGTGAAAGTAATCAATTAGTAGTTTTATCAATCATATTGTTATAACAAATAATTTAACCAACACAACATTTAAGTACAATTACCTGCAGAGAACTTGAATACTCAATACAACAAATTCATGCCCATACATTCCAAATGTAAGACATATAAATGACAACTTTGCTGTATATTAACGTGACTCCAGCTGTTATTAGTGTCCTCCGACAAGAGCTCTGGCACCACCCGTACAATCACGTGAATGATAACTGTATGAGCCACGTCTGGTGATTCTGGTCTTACTGTCCTTCTGATTTAGCATCATTTAAACTTCTATTGGCGTTGAACTAATATACCAATTGGGATACACTTCTAGTGTTATATCAGAGGATGTATTCTATCTATATAGACAAACTGTGAAGGCTATGACGAGACTGTGCATTTGTACCACATCACTAGAGTTTTCACTGTAGCAATATGCAATATGACCACTTAACCTCTGTTCACATACAACCAATCTGCAGCAGATGAATTCGAAAACATCTAGGCGAAAATATGGAAAATCTCTATAAATGAAAGTAAAATTATTGAATAGTGTTGAATACATTCTGACAAAGGGAGAATTAATCATTATGAGCAACTTCTTCCTTTGCCAAATGTATTTCAAAGGGGAAGAGTTTAAAATCGCGGGACGTGTTTGAATGTAAGAACGTGTTAAAGCATATTGTAACATGAGATGTACCTGCCTCTACTCAAATGTACAGTTTGTTTCCTGCATACAAATTATTACAAATTTGTAACGTTCATTTGGGTCTAGAGTATAAATAAATTGGTTTCGGAATTTTGAAACATTATGAAGAATTATGATGTCATGCTCCTTCGTCCAAATAGGTTTAAAGACCTTGACCCCTTAACACAAACATACACCTTCTGACAACTTTTTGAAAGGAATCCACCGTGGCCAGAGTGATATAACCTAACATCGTACCATTGTGCACAAGAATCACAACTTGCGCACATAATGTAAGATGCTCACCTAGAACTATGTATCACTTTTGAAATATTAAATGTGTATGTATTGCATAAATGATCGGTGCTCTTCGAAAACTAACCGAAAAGCATTTGCGTCGAGTGTAGATTCAGATCTGTCTGGGCATCTACACAGTCTAATCTGGCTCAAGACTATTCGCCTGTATAAGAAGAATTCAAGATGTCATAATTACGCTCAGGTTTGTTTTCCCGGTTCACCGTTCAACTAACTATTCACATCAACAATTGTCTTAGATATTTGAAATAAATTTGTTTCAAATAATATTAACAAAGATTCATCTATATACCTGGTAGATTACCTCAAACCTTTCCCTCATACAATAAAGTTTCAGCATACGGCTTTGAAAATATCTGGGTTAAATTATATAACAAAATAAAATATGATATGTGTACGTATTGAATAGGCTTCAAAACACTTCCTCTTTTTCCATAATGTTTTCAGACGTTGTCTGCTGCAATTGCGGCAACATGCATCTCCATGTGGGAACTAGTTTTATCCACGAAGGGTGAATATTTATAATTAACGTTGTGTATTGTATTTGTAGAATATGTCAATTTAAAACAAAGTCCATCACGCACGCACGATTTCATGGTTTTTCATTTACGTATAAATCCCAATTCAAACTAAATTGCTTTAATGATCTTTGAATCTTAAGTTGTAATGTAGTAATTGGTCTGGACATTCGATAAATTCATCACTACATGTTGATGAAAAAGAATAACATCGGTCAAAAAGGGGACTTTATCTCAAAGCAAAATGCGAAACGCCGGCGAGACTGAGTATCATACAGGTAGGTTATTTACAGCTTGCAATGTCTTATACAATAAACACTTAGCATAGACATGGGTCAAACTCAAGGAAAGTTCAAGAAGTTGGGGCCAACTACGATGCTACAAATATGCATGACATTGATTGCAAAACTGAAACGTTCGTTATGGATGCTTTTCGACTGACGGAGCGCAAATTTAATTGAAATTTGTTAAGCTTTATTTGAGAATAGAGTGTTTCTAGTTGTGAAATTAAAATGTAAAGAAGTCTTTCTGATTCATATCACCATCTGCGTAGCACAAACGCTTTATCGCCAGTCTTTTGCGATAGATCGCTTTGATTACCCTGATACGATCTCGGCTTCAAATAATTAACTATAAAATCTACATAAGTTGATATGAACCACTATCTCACTAAAGGGGCATTAAATCACACTTTCCAAGACACAGATGACATTTAGCGCTTCTTCATCAAACGATGTTTAGAAAATCATTGTGAGAAAACGATAAAATACTCAGAGTGAGCTATCCCTCTTATTCCCAAAATGTGTTCTGCTCTGTAAGATATATATTACCGAGTTTCCAGATGTTACATTTTGATCCTGCAACATCTTTCAAAGCAGATGAGTCTTCAAAGTATCACATGAGGTAAGAGATTGATGAATTGCAAACAACCCAAACCTGTATGCGTTTGTATATCAGCCTCTGACTAAGGTACGTGTATCAACAGTCTAGCATCTCAGAACGGTGTAGAATCAAACGCCAACGTAGAAACATTGACGTCTAGTATCAATCTATACAATTGGTAGAGGCCTATGTGAGGAGGATTAAACTGGGTTTTTTTCTCGTTATGTCTCTTCTATAACCCGAGCAAACGTATATTCTGACGTATCGAAAGAATCGTCTCAATTCTACAATAACTTTGGGTACCCACAACATAGAACTTGAATAAGACGTTTAGAACATGAAAAACGCCCTTATCTAGAGTTCCGATGCACGTTGCATACCGACCCACGTTGCTAAGGCACGGCGTATGTGATACGGAATCGTGCAATATAATAAAAATAGTGATATGTCATTAAAATGATTATTTATTATGAGCCCATCGCTCCGTTCATGAAGGGTAGTTTTTGAAAGAGGAAACAATCGGACGACCCGCGGTTCAGTGATGTTGCCAGATAAGACGAGATGAAACGGATTCGCTTCAAATCTAAAAGGGTCTATAGCTTATCTCCCTTGAATGAATATATATGCTAAACTATAAGCCATATCAATAGGGCTACGCCTCTTGCCGCTTGTCTGTGAATGAATCTCCGCTTGCATGATATATATGCGGGGAGAAAATGCTTAGCTAAGACTGTTTGGATGCATATACTCGCCGAATGCTTCCGTATTTCCACGCTGCGATACCTCATATTTCGGTGACTCGAATCTTTAAACGTCTATGCGATACAGTTGGTGATCAAAGCGTTCCTTGGAAAGTAATGAGCGGAAACTGACAGGTTCTTATTATCGGGAACCAACCTCTTAGTGATGTAATTTCATAAACTGGTCGCATATTAAATATTAATGAGCGCAAACAATCCTATGGGAGAACAATACGCTCTATGCTGAATGCGATATGCTGTGCATTTAGTGGGCGGAAAACGAATTCAGCTAGTCGATATGCAGCATTGTTTTCTATTTCTGAAGATCGTTTTATTGGTATTGTTTGTGTTAAGCTTATTGTTGTATTCCCCCAGTAATGGCATTGTCGACTTAATTATATGCAGATAATTCTTAAGACGTAAAAACATACACATCTAACGATTGATTTCTCTTTTCAAAACTAACTTTGATAAGATTTGTATCATTGTTTCCTGATAGTTGTAAATGTTTAAACTAAACTGTAATGACTTATATGATGTCATCTATAAACCAGACAATACCAGAACTCTAGATTGTTAATGTTCTAAATTCCTTATTTGACAATAAAACCATCTGTTGTGGGTACTCAAAAGAATCGTCTCAATGAGACGATTATTTGAGTACTCACAACATAGGGTTGGTTGAGTATTAAGAGAGATATTGTGGGGGAAAGCCCAGTTTACTCCCCCTTATCTAGTCATCTGAATACATGTTCGAAATAATGGCGCTTTCAATTGATTTAGAAGCCGTCTCTTATATATAGTCTTGAATGTTGCGCCGTGTTTTAACAGTTTATCATGGAGATGTAATAAGTAGACAACTGTCTGCTTTAAAAGCCTATAAGTAAATATTCGAGCGGTGATCAAGATGGTGTTTTTCGGACGATACACGATGCATTTAAAAGAAATTTTAAATTGGTATACTAACATGGTGTACATTATTAATGTACTCTATACAACAATAATCCACATCATGAAAATAAATATACAGATATGTGAAATAATATATAAGAAAATAAAAAGTTTATTAATGTGACGAAACATATTTTGTTTAACAATATGAGAAAAAAACAAAAAAAAAACATCCAGCCCTTTGGGCCTATATGCACCGTTATGCATATTTACATATTATGATATAATAATATACATACTCCGCAATTGCTCAGCCTAAAGTCCAATGTTTTAAGAAACTTGTTGAATGTAGGCACTTTGAAAACGTCGTCGCAGAGGGAGTCAAAACTTTCCTTCAGTAGAGACTCGAATTAAACGACCGTTTCAGAGTAAATAGCCCCAATAGGATGTATATGTATATGCAATGTTTTCAACGTTAGTTAAGAGAGGCAACGTGAAACATTACCATCAGTCAAAGATAAAGAGAGAGACAAACCTAAACATATATATAATCCATCCTTTTCCCACATACCAACACGTCTGACGCCTCTGCAGCAGACGACTTTCGGAGATATTGTGGCTGAAGAAGACATTGCCCATACTGAGCAATTCCTCCAATTGACATAATGTTTCCAATTCTATTAAATAATTAAATTTTCATTTGTAGAGCATTTTTGACCAAATAATTTCATCTGCTTCAGATTTGTTTTATGTTAGAACAAGATCAATGAACCGCACCATATGTTTTGAAATACGAATTGATTTATGTTAACCATTTGTTCTGAAATGAGTTTATGCAGATGACCTTTGACGTCACTTTATTTTGAGTGTGACACGAAGACACTTACAGTCTGCTGTGCGTATTGAAAATTGTATGTCACCTTTTTATCGCGTTTTTTTCTTCAATGCTCTTTCATATGTCATCTCTAACATGTTCATGTTTTCCTATCTAAGTTTTAATTAAGAAATGACAATCTCAACGATCATTTCTAGACGACGTACTAAACAAAATGGCTGCTATCCGTTTATAAATATAACGTCATAATTTAACTTGAATATCTCTACCACGTTTGGCATTGTTGGTGGCGAGTTTTATAAGTTAAGTGAGGTACATATACTAATGACTCGTCACATTTCCGGAACCGGACATACAACTGAAAATTTGGACCGAGTTTCGTTGACTTACGATGCAGACGAAACTTACTTCCACCTATTAGTAAAGCTATGACTATCTGTAGTTGTTGTTTAGTTTCCATTAACACGCTTTATTCTGTCTCAAAGACTATAGCAGTTTATTCTGTTCTCAGAGTTTGTGCTTAAATATCTGATTGGTCAGAAGCATATTTGTTCTCGAAATTGACCAATCAGAAACCTTATTTAGAGAACGAAATTAATTTCTGAGCACTGAGAATGTTTTCAGAGTTTTATAGTTTCTGACCCAGATCTACTTATAGTAAAGTGATTCGGTTCGTTTATATTATGTTTTGACGAAACTTTTCCACGTATTCTGTTAACACCCGTCATATTCAGGGGCGTAGCTTGGCAATAATCAATGTGTAGGCCGTCTCGTGAGAAAATCAATGTGTAGGCCGTCTCGTGAGAAAATCAACATTGTGGACTCTGCGTCAAGTATCAGCCTAAGCATGCCATACAGGCGTACCCGGATACACTTTTCCCCTCCTGTGAATTTTCTGTTTCAGGAATCACTACTCTATCCCATCTTAGACGGAATGTGTCGGCCGGATCAGTCTGCGCAGATGTGTATCGCCGCAGCTGCATTTTATTTTATTTTTTAGAAAAAATGTGTAGGCACGTGCCTAAAGTGCCTAAAGGGAGCTACGCCCCTGATATTACACCCTGAAATATCGTATTTCTATTCCAGAAACCAGAATTAAAAGTCAAAAACGTGATGGGAAAAGAAGAAACTGCTCGGTGTGGTTCTTCGTTACTCTAAATGTTACTAACGTTTGAAAACATCTCCCAAAGAATCGTCGAAAGCGTCATCTGTAATTTGGATAGGATTAAATCTTCAATAACGTTATTCTACTTTTGAAGATATAATTAAATTTCAGTCAGTATACATGCAATCAAAAAGCAAAGTTATAACATATATTCAGATAAAATCTAAATTCAACATTTAGGCAACAGTTTTGTTTTCTTCTTGCTATTGACAGTGAACATATTTAAACCTTGATACTCAGAACATGTGTAGAGGTAATTTTAATGCAAGTTAATGCTTAGTTTAAAAAAACAAAAACATTGAAAGGTCTTGCTGAATATATGTAAAGGAATAAAGTCGAAATTTTGCCTTGAGATGCACAAGTATAAACTAATACATGTATATGTATCTGCTTTAGGTTCGTTTGATTTCTTTGTATATGCAATCAAAGGGCATAACTCTGTCAGTAAATATAGATCTACATGTGTCATTACTTTTTTCAAATTTAACTTAATGTTTAGGTCAACCTTTGTCGGAAACTGGCCCTCGATATTTGAAGTTCTTATCCGACATCATTATATGAGCCTTCCCAAACCAACATTGCGGACTCTGCGTAAAGTATCGACCCGGATCAGCCTAAGCATGCCGCGCCGGTTAACCCGGACAGACACTGTTCGCATCCTGTGGATTTTCTGTTTCGTGAGTCATTACTCTATACCTCTATCCCCCTGAGACGGAATGTGTCGGCCCGGATTAGGCTGCGCGGACTGCGCATGCTGATCTGGGTCGATTCATTACGCAGAGGCCATAATGTTGGTTTTCTCTTGGAACGGCTCATATACCATGTTATGCAATGTCCACAGTTGAACATTGGATCTTGCTTGGGCTACTCTAGAACTGACTCCGACGAGAATTGGTGCTCGTGTATGGCCACTTATCATTTTAAGAATACGCCATGGCGGGACCAAATGGTTAGCGTCGGGGATTTGGAACCAAGCGTTCCGGGTTCGATCCCCAGGCGCGGTGGCCATATTGAAGTGCGCATGGGCAATGTAGATTTATTAGTCTAGTACAGGTTTGTTTACCCATGGATAATGAATAAGTGAACTGTCGCCGTGATATCACTGAAATAATGTTGAAAACGGTGTTAGGCCCCAATAAAACAAAGACTTCTGATGTTTGCCTTCTGTCAATCCAAGAGAATCCATCAATCTTCTCGTTCTAAACAATAAGTTAAAGCTTTCATTTAAGATAGATAGATACTTTATTTTCAACGTGTACAAAATAAGTACATCGTTGTTACAAATACAAATACAAATTCAATTTTATATACAAATACAAACACTAATACAAATTCAATTTAAATTTCATATCGTGACATATATACTAGTGAAACTTTTATTTAGGTATATGGTCCAATTCATCGAAATATTTCTGGAGATCAAAACAGGGATGTATTCAGATTTAACTAATACAACTAGCGTGTGATTGGTCTAAAGTTTTTTCTAAAACGTTAAGCTACCACAGGCTGTTATTTGATTGGTAGTTATGCAAGTAGTTCTGAATTCTCCTTTTGCATCTTGACCCGTTTTTAAATCAATTAGAATTAAAAGAAATTTGTGTTCAATAAATAGTATTACAGACAAACAATTGCGTGTGATTGTCACAATTATTTCTACGTTCTTAAAAAACACATATGACACCATGACTGCTGGCTCGACATTCCGACTCTCCTGTTACGTGACTCGATTGCCCTTGCCAAAATTATTTATCATGTTTACGACATTTTTTGTCGATTTATTTATTATCGTAAATTGGTACTCTTTGAAAAGCTTCAAAGGGTCTCTTATCAGACGGTCCTTTTATAAAATATGCAAATTGGTGTGAAATTCATGTTTTATTAGAACGTAACGCTTTTAAACATTTATGTAATAAGTGATCTCATATAAAATCGTTTTTGATTATCTAGAAAAGTGTTTCATATACATCTAATATTATATTTAATGTTTGATGTAACGCATGGAGGTGGTTTCAATACCAACCAGTTCATCATATTTCAATAGCCGAGTCGCAATATCAATCATAGCTCTTTTATGTACCACTAGTATACCAGATACGCTCCATACCAAAGTAAGTATATGCGAACTGTGTATGTGTGCTCTGTCTGATGGGTCTCTGCAGGAGCGTAGCTTTGCAATAATCAATGTGTAGGCCGTCTCGTGAGAAAATCAACATTGTGGACTCTGCGTAAAGTATCGATCCGGATCAGCCTAAGCATGCCACACAGCCCTACCCGGATAGACACGTTTCGCCTCCTGTGGATTTTCTGTTTCAGGAATCACTACTCTATACATCTATCCCCCTAAGACGGAATGTGTCGGCTAAGCGAATTTACACAAATATATAGCTTGATGTGTCCATATAATGTTCCTCAATTAGTCAAAGAAACGCTCAAGAAATGTAAGACGAACAAAGTTAATTTTGATAAGTTTGCATTAATGCTATGACAGATAATTATCAACACTTTTTTACATCTTTGAGTTGGTGTTCCTGGAGAAGGGATCATTCAGATAGTGTTTTTACTTGACGCCCGCTGCTCTTTATAGCTTATACACATACTTTAAATAGCATTGATTCCCTGATTCAATGAAATGTTTCAAATTGGCCACTTTTTTTTTGTCCAATTGAATTCTGCATTTTCTGTTTTTTCCGTATTGTTTTTTACCGGAATTATAAAACAAATTGTGAAGTATTTTTTTGGATAGCTCTGTGTTCTGTTATTTCTGTTTATTCATTTCTCCTTTGGATATTTTGGATTATTCTTGTAAGCTTGTCTTTCTTTTGTTTTTATAAACACTGTAACCGTTATCCCGCAATATTTCTGTTAATGGTATCATCAGTATTCGGTGTAAAAGCTTCTTTCAAATGGATGGATTAGTAGTCGCTACATAGTGATGAATGCGTAGCCAATAATGTAAGACAATATAATAAAGCGTAATTTTGCACACTGATCTTTATCTGTATTGTTCGGAAATGGAGCTAGAATTCGTGCATTAAAGATGTTGTTTAAATTCGCGTACACTTCTATCAGGTTTAATATATCAATGCATGAGCAAGCAAAATACGGTCTTGTACGACATCGTATTGTTGACATGAATACCATCCTTATTGAACGAGATGATGATCTAGACGTACAAACAGTGTTGTCAATAATCCTATCAGTATCATATCAGTTGTTGTACAAAAACGGTTTTTAATAAATATCAAAGATATCTGTCACCACGTGTGAACTTGTTTGAGAAAATTTAATTACCCCACATGGTGATGTTTGTTTGTTATCTTTAAGAGATATTTACATATCAATGTTTTAACAAAATGCTGAAGAAGATTAATGTATAAATTGCATAGAACCTTGTTTGATTTATTTGGTGTTTGTATTTTTATTTATACATTTTTTTTTATTATATCAAACAGTTTTATTTATTCATATCTGCAAATTCCGAATTCGCACAGACGGAATGGAATCGCTATTCTCTTAAATTCAAAAGAGAAATTAAAGTATTCACAAACACTTTGAAAATAATATCAGTATTTTTAAACGGTTTATCAAATTATCTTGTTTTCAGACAGATGAATATTAATAATATATTTACCTGTGTTTTGATACTGTTCCCAAGGATAGTGATTTACCAGTATCTTTTACAAGGAACATTTAATCTTATTTTATATCGATATGTTTAAAAGATTTACATTCTTTTTCCATTATAAAACGTAAATACGGTTTACAGTTGGATCATGTTACATGAATGCACATACAGATCTTTATCTTCACTTGTTACAAACCCACCCAGATTATTTCACCAATCAACTGCACCTTAAATTTAGTATCCTAAAAGCATGCTGCGGTTTTCGTCGTCTTCTCTATGAGAAATATTCATTCGACATTAGACCTTTTTTCCTGTTTAACTTTATTAACATTTAAAAAACCTTTAGTTATTGGAATTGAGTCAATTAGTTCATCTAATCAGCCCATTGCCATGGATAAATGACCTGAATTAAATGTTATATTCTTTCAATCTGACGACAGTAGAACATTGATGCAATAGTTGAAAAACAAAATAAAGTTGGCATAAAGATTGTAAGACACAGAGAAGAAAGCATGAGGATTTTATTGTTGTTTTACCTCGATATTTACAAAACTCAGCAGATGTTGGTTATAACTAGTAACATGTTTATAAAGACAAGCAGTTAGCATAAGTTGTGATGATATATTAAATAAGGGGAACATAGTGATGAGTGTCGGTACATTTCCAAAATAGTATTTACTTTAATAATAACAGCATACATTTTATTAGCATCGGCAAAATACACTGCCTTTATCCATTTACAAGTGCAATATGACAGCAAAGACAGAAAAGTCAATACAAAAAATACAAATGAGTAACTATAATAATGGTATAAGAATGATAAAGTTACATCGCTTTAAAAGCCGTACAAACACACAAAAACGTTATTAATCTTTTCGGTAACCGGAATGTACTTATATGTCTCTGTTGTAACTCATGATTTGTATTTTTTCTACGCATTTTCCATCGTTTGAAATACTGATTGTATGTGAAGAATTCGACAAATTAGTTTGTAAACAAGAAGGGGAAATACAGAGGGATACTCTTTATTAGATCACAAATACAAATATAAACGACTTTATAACAGTCAGGCACATTTCCTTATAGTATGATAAATAAATTTAATGTACAAATAATAATCGTACTTATTTTACGAGAAGCAAAATACATTTAAAACAAATGTGTAGACTATAAGCATTTAATCACAATTATTCGTTTCCTTTGCATTTGTTTGAAATTTTGCATCTAATACTTCATCAGTTATTATTATACATGTATATATATATAGTAACCATTCAGACCGATATTGACTTAACACAACCAAGATCTGACTCTGAAATCAATTGGATAGGTATAAATCATTTATTAATCCATGTGTCCAAGATAACCAAATCGGCAGGATTTAAAACAATCATCACACTTAGTTCAATTTACATTTAAACATTGCTGTCACACATGTAAGTCAAGACACTATTCCATAGTATACACGTCGTATACTCAGAGCGCTAGATGCTCTAGATAAGGGGCGTTTCGCATGTTCTAAAATTCTTATTTGACCCTCTAACCCTATGTTGTGGGTACTCAAAGGAATTGTCTTAATAAGACGATTCTTTTGAGTATCCACATTATAGGGTTTGGTTGGATAATATGAGAAATATTGTAGGGAAAGAGCTGAATACTCCTTCTTATATGTACCTCTGAATTATTACTATAGAGCTGCATACTTCATTGCATCTTTTTTATGCGGTTCATATATGAAGAATTAGTGCCGAAACCTGTAATAATACTTTAAAAACTAGATTATTTTATCTGTGTAAATAGTCTTTCACTTGTTTACATACCAGTATTTTACAATTTTGTGTCGTTTTTTTTCTTTGTTTTTGTTTTATTTCATTTTATTTTTATATGTTATGAATAGCGCATCTGTTTATTTGAAGTTATACAATATGACGAATGTAATATTTGCTATACATGTATACACTTTTGTTTCTTAAGTTAATTCGATTTGATTCACTTATGTATGATTCCCCGACGGGAAAAGCATCACATCACTTTTAACATGTTTAATTGCCTAGGAAGGTATATGTGATGATTTCTTAGTCTCTTATAATTCTTTTTTTTTAGAATGGCTTTGTACAATTATTTATCAACTTTATTGGTGTATCTTGTTTTATATTATGTAACATGTACAAAGATAAGACTTAAATAAAGAATATATATATATATATATATATATATATATGAGCGGTGATATGCGAGAAATAAACAACATTAACGTAATTATTACACGTGTAGAAAAACACCTGCATGCACATTCATGATATGGACCAACTGAATACTGTTTTACAGAAAAATTCTTCTAGATTTACTCGGCGACCAGTACAGAGCCGAATCAGACTGAACAGATGCCTAACGTCTGGTTCTCGACAAGCGGCGCTCAAACATTATTCTATGGTTAACAATTTTAATAAGAAATATTTTTATCTATTTCAATATATTAATTTATTTATAATGATCTTCTTGCGCTGATAATAAGTATGTTTCATTAACTGTCTGGTCCAACGATAATAAATAAATAACACATTGTGTAACAAGCATCACTGCTGAGAATAAATGATATAAATCATCATTAGATTGCACGTACGCCCTAAAGTACGTGTATGCCACCCAACACTAATCGTTTACATCACAACATTTCATATAACATATGTAACTTTGAGATACAGTCAGCATCGGACACATGTTGAACTCTTGCTTTTATTTAAATCTATTATATTATAAAAACTTGATGCAATTTTAAATTCAGGTTTTAAATAGTTCTTTCAAAGGAGAAATTTCTCCTTCTGAGCAATTTCTCTTTATATCGCACGTTTTTAAAACACAAAAGTTGAATATATGTCAAACGTCGTCTTTTTTAAGGAGATAAGAAAATACATCGGACAATTATTAAATTTCTTTCACATATCAATTGTCAGTTCATAAATTCAAGTTAGTGTTGATATTTCCGCCTTGATTCAATTGAAACAAAAATATTTTTGAAAAGAAAACACCATAAATCAAAGACAATCAGTGGTATCAATCTGCACCGATCAGTTGTCCTTGTATATTTACAATATCACAAGTCAATCTTATATCAATAAATGCCATATTGAATTAATCTCAACCGAAATTAAATTGTACGCCAATTATTTCTAGTGAAAATGAAAATTAAAGTAGTTTAACCCTTTTTACCTTGTTGACGAATTTTTACGAATCTGCAGAGCAAAAGAATTGAAAACTTTGCGACAAAAGGTGTAATTCCCTATAATAAGCTATAATTATTCTAATTATGTCTTCATTTATAAAGATTTTTCAAATTCACAATTCTAGATATTTCAAGGTTTGAAGTAAGTGAGATGGGATTAAAATGCACTTGATCCGTTTTCTGAGCTGGTTTCAAATACTGTCTGCTATCCCAAATAAAAATATTGTGATGAAAAGTATAGACAATTCGACAATTGATGGTATTATTTTGAGATGAAACCGGTAATACTTGGAAAATAAAATAGTTGTCTATTGCAGATGGATCCAAAAACTGAGAAAGAGTTGAACTAAGCTTCTTTCTATGTCCAGTGAAATGTAATTACAAGTTTTATTGTGACGTGTTAATAGGTGTACAAATGGTTAACGGCGTTTTGAACAAAGAAATATTGTAAATATAGTTCATGAAGTTTCATTTTCTCTAGAATGTGTTTAAGATAACTTATATTAAGAAACGTTCTGTTTTATACTATCACTTCTTAATGAACAGTTCCATTATTTAAATATTAAATAGCATGCAAAAGTAATTCATTTTCTTCATAGGAACATTCCTTTATTTTATTCTTTAATACTTTATTATTCTTTTGTTGTTTCCTTTGTTATAAGTTTTAAAAGGTTTCACTATAGTTTCAAACTAAATAACACGAGACAATGTGATTACAGCCATGTCTTATGGGAAGCATGTTACATGACATAAATAGACATTGAAAATGCAGATAAGTCCGTATACATGCGTCTTACTACCCTAGTACATACCGTCATAATGGCCAGTCGATGACATCGCTTAAACAAGATAGTATATTCAGTATACTGGTAGGCAAATTCAAGTCTGTATAGCTCTACATGCACGTACACGGAGTAATTTAATATCCCATTGCAGGATTCGTGTACAAACTTTCTGTTAATTTAAATATTTCAGATAGAGAAAGAAAGGTGTCTTGGCGCATTTGCAGCAGACATCGAATGAAAATATTGTGGAAAAATATATTCTTTTCTCATAATGAGCAATTTTTCATTTTGACAACATGTTTGTGACTTTATTCAGCAATAACACATTCTATTAAAGAGATTTATGCTATTTCTGCCTGGATGTTTTTATACTCATCTGCTGCAGAGTAATTGTTTAATTGTTTGGGATGTTGCCGTTTTCAACAATGTTGCAGGCATATCACGACAGCCAGTTCACATACTCAATGTATTTCCTGGCTTTATCACACCAGTGCTTCACACAGCAGAGGAAATATCAACTGGCTCGGTTTTTTCACACATACTTTTAGCCCATTGGTAAAAGACAAATGCTGCGTGTCGCGTTGACTTTTGTCAAACGTCGGAAAGAATAATGGTCGAGGTAGTGGTTCGAACCCATTGATTAACAGCTCATGTCACTACCGACTGAGCTACCGGGACTCGACGAAGAAACCTTTCGAACGACATGGCTCAGATTAGATCAATTATCAAGGATAAAAACTAAACTGTCTAATATGTTACAGCTGGAACACATCGCGGAATGCAACTTATTTCCCCAAGGCCGAACTAGCCTAGTTTTACAACCCAGAAATATGTAAACATTATATAGATATTAAATAATAAATTTCATCGAATATGGGCTTGTCAACTGATCTTTATCTGTATTGTGTATATAATTGATTTTAACGATATGATATTTCCATGTTGGAAATTAAAGATTAAATTGGTAACAGGCAATAGACATATATTTTGCGGATTTATTGTTGTTGTTTAAAAACGCATTATCCCTTTCCAACAAACAGACGCGCTCTGAAGCTTTTGGAGCAGACGACTTTCGAAAACATTGTGGGGCAAACTAAGAAATTGCTCATGATGAGCATTTTTCCATTTGCAACATTGTTTTCAACTATATTAAAATTTATTCTTTCATTTAAAGAGATTTTCCATAGTGTCGTTGATATATTTATCCAAGTCGTCTGCAGCAGATGTGTTGTATGTGGGAAAGGGTTAAATAATATAATCACACATTACACGTACCAGCCTACTTATTGAAAGTTTCATCAACGTAAAATATTCAATTGCATTCCAATGAGTAGCCTTGCAATACTTTCCCATGTTAAAGTCTTATGTCATGCGTTAAAACATGTGAAGCTTTGAATGGTTAATTTTGTAATAAGAGCTTTTAACTGCAACAACTGTATGATGTTTGGAAAGTTATTTACTATCTTCTTTTTATAGTTAAGTCTATTAAAATTATCTATATTTGGTTTTCAATCTGCAGTGGTAAAGGCAACAACAGGACATTACAAGAAAGTGAATAACTCAACACCTTGTAACACATATTATCTGCAACTCGGTGCTTCACGAAAACAATTTGGGAAACGTTGCGACCAGTGCAGATTAGATCAGACGCGTACACAGAGTATGATAACAATCGATGCAGTTAGGTGGAAACTTCTTAGCATTTCAAAGTCTCCGATGTAATTACATATCTAAAGGTAAATGCTGATCTAATTCTACATTTGTTGCATATGTAAGCGTACTTGGCCTCCATCTATTCCTGGAAAATAGGGCATTTAGCGTCCTAAAGTTGGGATTTGTGTAGCATATGTAAGATGTTTGAAATAAAGTAAAAGGAGAATGACATAAAACATTTACAGAGTACAAATGCAGTTAATTAAAATAAGAATCATATTTATTTGATGCAAAGTTACATAACAAAGGAAACACAATATATCTCTTGTTGTTGGCGTAATCTGGCCACAGCTTCTTAACATAAAAAGTATATTTGTAAGCAACAGATGACGAGCCCTGGTGACAGAGACTCGCACTGTTAGTTTAAAAACATAGAAACACGGTCAACCCTGGTGGAGGCAATTTCCCGCATTCCAGTCATTATCGAAGCTGTGACTTGTAGAACGTTACTGTCCTGTAGTGGAACTATAGTAGAAAAGGAGTGCGCTGAAACGAGACTAAAACTTAGCTTGAATGACAAATACAATAATAAAAGCGGTGGGAAGGGTGGGTTTTTATTTTTTTTAAATGATGACAAGTGATGTAAAGGATATATGCAGAAATCAAATGCAATATTTTCGGATGCAAGGTCACTGCTTGCGTTTACCAGGAAAAGGAAGTTTAAACAATGAACCTAACGGATGAAAATTGCATCATTTGAGGTCAATTAGCAAAAAGGATTATCATGCATTACAAGAAAATATTCTACATTGTCCCTGTAAACGTTTTCAAACTTAAATGTCCGAAACTTAATAAAATGATGTTTTTTTCCTCTTCATATTTCACGACTAATAGACGTTTTCATGTCACACAATATCTTTGGGGGTTTTCCAGGGTATTATTTGTTTAACTGTAATTGTATTCAGGATTCATCCATATGTGAGTTCAAAGTTTTCGATGGTAGTAAGCTTATTCGCCTGGAAATGGTGACACTGTTAATGATACGATTCACAGCAAAACGACATCTGAAAACTTGCGAAAATGGAATGACCGCAGAGGATCCTGTACATAGGCACGAATTGATTTGGACGTTTCCCGTTGTTCATTTAGTAATTGCAGCACTGTCGACACTTTGAGTAGATGTTAACCCTTTCAATACACAATGTATAAACATGGAGTGTCCAGCTTTGCATTTGAAAGAGTCAATAGCTAGGAATATCAAGATAAAAACAGTGTAGCGCTTGGTCAGACGGCGCGGATGCACCAACAGGCCTCGCTCTAAACTGCTTCACAAAGTCTGTTACTGAAGTGAAAGGTTTATTGACCACACGAAAGCATAACACCATATGAGCCGTTCCATGAAAAAAACAACATTATGCGTAATATATCGACCCAGATCAACATGCGCAGACCGCGCAGGATAATCCGGGCCACCACATTCCGTATCAAGGTGATATATGTGTAGAGTAATGATTCTTGAAACAGCATATCCATAGGAATCGAAAAGTGTGTGTCCGGGTTAGCCTGTTCGGCATGCCTAGGCTGATCTGGGTCGATACATTACGCGGAATCCAAACGTTTAGTTTCCTCATAATTCGGCTCATATTCGCTTACATACATCTGAATGATTAATGTTAAATCTTAAAATACCCGAAAGTAGGGGTTTCCGTGGTGTGGCGCGAATAAACATGTTTGATATAATAATGTTTTCGATAAACCAATGCCTATGGGGGTCTGGGGAAAGTAGCATTGTTCAAAGCGAGACATGCTAGCTCTTCACAGACAATATCTGCCGCGGAACACTGAAGCTGCACGCGACTCAAGCATCATCGGACACGCAACAAGCGCTAATAAACCTTGCATTATCATATTTATTACCTTTTTATCCAAAAGGCGGACTTGTTGTTTACTAATACAATTACTGCGCCGCACAGAATTCCACTTAGTATGTTACATGTTAAAACAAACGTTATACAAATTAACAATAAATAATGTGAACATGAATTTGACTGTGTTTTTCTTAATTTTTTGAAAATACCCTGAAGTTTTACAACTATAATTTTTCAGCAAACAAATGTATAAAACTGTCTGCTCCAAGTTGTTCGTATACGGTTTAGGGACTTTTCTTTGTGTCCTTCTACTACGGTATCAAATGTTTAGTTTCGCTGTTTTGATTGATTTAACGAAATAAAAGATAAACCCATGGGGCTAGAAGCCCAATTTCGATAATAGTGTTAAAGAATAGGGAAAAACAGAGGCAAGCCAAATTAGATCTAGTAAATTAGTCTGATTGTGCAAGTTTAGGATCGGTGTTAGAAGTAATCTAAGGACACGCCATCTAATCAGGTATCGCCAGAGCTTCTCGTGAAGTGTTCATTTTAATCCGCATATGAAGATGCTTCGTGGGGCTACAATTCTATATCTGTAAACAAGACGCCACATCTAGGATTATTTTACATCTTGTGCAAGAAGTGACGTCTCTGTCGAGAATGCGCGATATAACAATCTCCCCTGAGTCTTTACCATTCGCAAAATGATTCAGAATCTGTTTTATATGATACGGTATTAATATGAGTCGTCCCGCGAGAAAATCAACATTGTGCACTCTGTGTAAAGTAACGACCCGGATCAACCTAAGCATGCCGCGCAGGCTTACCCGGACAGACACTTTTCGCCTCTTGTGGATTTTCTATTTTAGGAATCATTACTCTATACCTCGGCATGTGTCGGGCCGGATCAGTCTGCGCAGACTGCACAGGTTGATCTGGATCGATACATTACGCAGAGGCCATAATGTTGGTTTTCTCGCGGGACGGCTCATATCAATATATCTGCGTAATGTATCGACCAGATCAGCCTGCGCTGTCCGCGCAGACTGATCCGGCCGACACATTCCGTCTAAGTGGGGAAAGATACAGTAGTGATTCTTGAAACAGAAAATCCACAAGAGGCGAATAGTGTCTAACCGGGTAAGCCTGCGCGGCATGCTTAGGCTGATCCGGGTCCATACTTTACGCAGAGTCCACAGTGATGGTTTTCTCGCGGGACGGCTCATATACCCTCCAGCTTTTCGGTATTTCGTGTATCAATTTGTTTAATAGCGTAATCGAAGTTTTATTATTAATTAATCGATTTGAGTATTCACTCGTAGAGTTTTACAGGGCCGCCAGGGACTAGGAACCACGAGCCGTCACGGCCGTTTTGGAAAATATACGCTGTTAAATGTGGGTTTCAAATACATCGTGTGTGCCATTATAACTGTCTGTCACGCAAGCCGAAAAGAGCGCCCATCTCCCGAATGACTATTCCCCCCTTCCATAAAGCCGAATAAACGTCGATATGAAAACAGATGATCAAACATACAATCTGATGTAACAGTGATGGATAAAGTCATTAACGATATTATTTAAACCCTATCCCAACTATATATAAATTCTTTTTTTATTTTCCTTGATTATTTCAGTTATTTCTATTAATCAATTGGTAAAACCAAGGACGTCCCTGGTAAACCAAACAAATCATGCGTTTTGACCGAACGAGAATTGACTCATATCGAATAGTGGAGATTGTGAACCGATTGAACAGATTCGCAGTCGGATTTTAGTGAATGCTATCCATCACCGATATATTGTCGGGGTAAAAATCAGTGTAAGGATTAATTGGTAATATATAGTTCTATGGACGTTTATGTTGATAGATGTTCAACTCAAAAGGCCAGTTCTATCCAGTGTATACCAATAAAACAACGTTATTAATCCTTTTCCTTATACACACGGCATTTTGGCACTTTCGCAGAAGACGTCTTTTGAAAACCTCGTGCGAAAAGGAAAACATGGTAAAACTGAGCAATTTCCAATTTCCCCCATAATGCTTTTTTATTCTGTATTAGTATTAATCTTCCGTTTTGTAATTTTTTATTTTTATTTGGACAGTTTCAAAGCGGTCGAGTCTAACCGATTAAATCTTTGTTATTATCAGAGAACACATGTATCTAGCAGACATCTCTTCTATACATTTATTTCAACTTAATTCGTTCATTGTTTTGGGTTTTACACTTAATATAATACATTTAATACAGACGACTTTGGAAATATCAACCAAAAATATATAAAACTTCTTTAATTTTAACCCTTTCCCTCATATAGACGCTTTCTGACGCCTCTGCAGCAGACGGCTTTTTGAAAACATAGTGACAAAAGAAGAAATTGCACAAAACGTGCCATTTCTCCTTTTTCCACAATGTTTTCCACTTTTTGTCATAGGTTATCCATTCAATTCTGGAGATTTTCTATTTTTTGACAAAATATGTTCAAAGTCGTCTGCTGCAGAATTGTCGTATGAGGGAAAAGGTTAAGAGAGTAGTAGTATTGTAACATTTTGAAGTAATTGTAGAAAGATGAAAATCGATCATTATGAGTAATTTCTCCTGTTGTTATAATGTTTTCAGAAGTCGTCTTATACAAAATGCGCATGCGCGTTGGAAAGGGCAAAAGCAATTATTGGGGAAATACGACTTTTCCGAATCAATCCTTTTAGATATGTAACATAAATCAACTCCTATGTATACAGATGGCATCGGAAAGCAGACGAAAATACTTTGATGCATCACTTAGAACTATTTTCTGTAGCGCATTGACCCTTTCACCGCAGTGGCGGACAGTTTTATTTACTTCCTGTGTTATGTAACTACATTGTATAGGTATTCGTCCTATAAGCAATGCTACAGGAGAAATATGTTTATCTGTCACGCATATTTCAACGATTTTATTAAATAATTTAAAAAATATGGTAAATCTTCAATATTTTGGGGGGGGCTGCTCGAATACAATTCCAACACAGGGCATTCGCGACCAGTGTAGATACAGATCACCCCAAGCCCCCTTCAGTCTGGTATGATCTGCACTGTTCGCAAATATGTCACAGAAGCTTTCAAAAAGCCTCTGACACAAAGCTTACATCGAGATGTGATGTTATGGATGTGAAATTGATCGATCTCTACACTCGTCAGGAAAACTCTATTTTTTTTGCTTTCGCTGAATTTATTAAAAACAGATGTGACAAAAGTCGACTGCTGCAGATACGTCAAAACGCGGCTGCACATAGACAAGGGTTATTCACAAGCTGTGTCGTATCTCATACTATACAAAAACTTATGCTCATGTGTATATAAAAATTACCCGACAGTTCGACGATGGCTAACATCGTTAACTCTTTCAGCGCCGAATTGTTTAAAGTAGACTCTTCCATGTTCAAAATCAGGTGTGTCCATTTTTCAATTTATGAAAGTTTTGGACTATTTTGGTAACTAAAACGCAAACAATGCTGATTTCAGGTGAGACAGCTCGTTACGAGCTGACTCACATGAATCTGCATTGTTTGCAAAAACCTCAATATTGCCTGCGGCGCTGAAAGAGTTAAGTATATAATAGTACGAGCTAATTCTCCTTTTCACACGTGTTTAATATATCATTTCCAAAAAAAATATCACAATGGCAAAAAAATCAAGTTTGTCAGAAAACGATTAAAGATGATCACTGTTTCTTGTACTTCTATTTGGCAATGTTCTGAGTTACCATTGGCATCCATCCAGTGCTGCCTTTGGTTATTTATTTGACAGATTTTAGACCAGGTGATCACATTGTCAAATATCATAAAAGCATCTTCGTATGTAAACTTACCGTTCCAGCTTAATCTCATCATGCTTAAAGCGCATGTTGTAGGCGTAGATCAGTCTATACATTTGTTTAATCCGATCTAGTCCAATAATGCACTTCTCATCTGTCATTTCTTACACATGATGAATTATGGTATTTTGTAATTAAAGATGGCCTATAAAACCGCAATATCATCTAATTCCGTTTATAGTATAACCAAACAGATGCATCAATGAGATCCTGCCATGTTTATGTCGGATTAAATACAATAGCAGAAATATATAAAAGTCCGCGATAATGATGGATGGCCGAAACGTGTGTTGGAGGAATTCATTTACTCGATGATGCTTATTGTATTTGTTGTTGTTTTTTAGTTATTTCAAATCCCATAATGTGTCATAACTGCTTTTACCCTAGATGAACATTTCCTTGAGTGCATATAATGCATTATATTCTTTTATCTATCTCACATCAGAACGAAATGCAATCTTACCATTCCGCACCATGCTGGTAAATTACGTCAATGAAGTTCATACCATGTTTATGTTACGTCGTAACCACGCCAATGTTCTCGTCCTACGTTATTATGAAATTATTGCTACGTCCTCATTCGTATACGTCGTCATTACGCATTTTTTAAACATGTTCAAAGTTCAACCACGTCCTCCAGGCCCATAAGGACGTATCACGTCCTTGCCGGTGTCTACTGCGATCCATCTACGTTGCAACAGTTATTCCAGTGTCTGCGTCGAATCCCGGTAGCTTAGTCGGTAGCGATGCGGGCTGTCAATCCAGGGGTTGTGAGTTCGAACCCCAGCTCAGCCAACATTCTTTCCGACGTTTGACAACATTTACTGTGAGAAACATCGTTCGTCTTCCACCAATGGGCTAACAGTCTTTGTGGAAAAGCAGTTTACTTAGTGAATGTTGTGTGGAGTACTGGTGTGAGAAAGCCAGGAAACACATGAGTCGGTGAACTGACCGCCGTGATATAACTTAACAATTGTTGAAAATGGCGATAAATCCCAATCAATCAATCAATCAATCCAGTGTCTGCACATTCTGTTTAAGACGTAGTGGGATCTTTATCCAATGTGTGACTGGGACATTACAAGGAACGTAGATAAGATCAGACTTAAAGATTGCAACGTGTGTCCATATTGAGTATATAATATGTTCAATGAAATTTGACTAATACGCTATTAACCCTTTCTCACATACAGCAAATCTGCAGTTGACGACTTTGCAAATGTCTATTAAAAAACATGGAAAACATCTATAATTGTATGTTTAATTACTGAAAAAAGTTGAAAACATTGTGACAAAAGGAGAAATTACTCGTTTTGAGCAATTTCTCCTTTTGTCAGGATGTTTTCAAAAGTCGTCTGTTGCAGATGCATCAAAATGCGTCACTAGGTGAGAAAGGGTTAAGGACATTGGTGGAGAGTGTCTAATATGTAATGAAATATTACTCCACAGTTTTCGCTGACCATTGTTTTGATTCTTAGACAAAAACTACTCACTTAAGCCATTAATTCTTGCAGACGCATTTGGGTGATATGTGGTGGACAAAACAAAAATGGCAAACGGAGAATTTTTTCCGCTTGCCATAATATTTGGGTCTGATATATATATATACTTGTAAAGCAATTGGCTTACGTTTTTAAGAGAAAGACACTCGCCAAATATATCACGAAAAAGACGACGACGTTCAATTGTATGCCCTGGAGCTTTTTATAAACACTTACACAATATCCTGTATAATTAGTTTAGACTAAATAACCTGCCCAATGCCACTGCCGAACTGTTATATAAAAAATGATAATACCACCAATTAGATCAGTGGATTACATCAAGTTATATTTGTACCGATCAGACTCTCTCTTATTTCTTAGATGAACATTTTCCCATATTCAAGCACATTAGGAGGCATCGGCAATTCAGAAAGCTTACTGAAAATATCAACCAGGATCAATCATAAATACATATATAACATTATGTTGTCATTTAGTTGGCACACATATGCATTTTTCAAAAGAAAATTGAAAAATTGACTAACAGCATTATCAACTCTTCACATTTGTTCGACACACTCCTAGTTTTAATGGTGATGATTGATATTGATAGCGAGGCGTGCAAGCCATACTATTTAGCTGGAATCCAGACGTTCATCCATAAAAGCCCAGCTACTTTGTTATATCTATTTATTTACTGGATACGTCTATTTATTTCCAAACTTTAGCGACATCTAGGACTACGTTACATATGTGTGACGAGTGAATGCTCTGATGAGACCGTTCGACCGCACAGTCTCCTCCGAAACTTCACTGTTTGCATGAATATAATGTCCTTTTTCTGTTGGAGCAGCTCAAAGGTTTGTAAGCGTTATCAGTGGATCGGCATAGATAGAAGCACACGTTATCCGTTCTGTTTTCACTGTTTATAAAGCTTTGTAGAACGTATCAGAGGTCCCAATGCCATCGTAATGGACAGCTTGTCGCTGTAACCCAATTACACGGAAATTTACAATCCAATTACACTACAGTTATACCAACGTTTCCATTATAATAACCTCTTATCCTTACTCAAAACCTTTTGATTTATTTGATTGACCTTTTATACCGCTGTACCGAGCATTAGATCACTGAAGATCAACTCGAACACGTTCTTCAACTCGCCACCAATTTTGGGAATATGCTTCACTTGATAACGTCAGTAAATAACATAGAACACTATTTATTCTTACTGGCTACTCTTTTCGTGATATTTGTATTGTTGGTGACCCTTACACTGCTAAAAGGCGTTGGCATTGACCTGAATAGCTCAGCCGCACATTTCTGTCATAGTGTAAATTGGTTCCACGTCTCCATGGGATGGTTTCAAAGGAAGATTTGAGATAATCCAATACGATAATCCTAAAATACTCCACTCTGGTTAGAGAGAGTGAATTACAAATGATAACTAATTAATGCTATTAGAACCCTTCGAACTATTTATTCGTTCAAATTTTAGAATATATTTCTGTCTTTTAAAACGCGGATATTCGAAATTAATGTAATTACATTGGAACATAAACTCACGGGAAATATAAATTAAAGACGCGATTGAACTTAGATATCATTTACTGCTAAATTAAAACGTTTGAGGTACATATAATACGAATTAATATAATTGAACAAAACGCACAAGACAGGATAAAGTGCTGACAGACATGACAGCGCCATGTCATTTTGAGAGCACGAAGTTCATCGACGGAGTAAAATGGTATAAAGATGATAACTTTGTCAAGTCGATGGATGGTGATGAGTGACTTTTTAATTGAAAAAAAAAATCAAAGTATAAGATAGAATCGGGAAGATTAAATTAGGAAAAAAAAATGCATTAATAAAATTGTAACTAGATGTGTGATGATTAGTGACAATTTGATTCCTTATTATGGCCCTTATTCTACCATTGAACCTTTTCCTACATACGATTAATTCAATTCAATTCAATTCAATCCTTTACTGGCAACTATCAACAAAATGTGTCTATGGCCATTTACAAAGTGGACGTATATGGCTTAGACAAAAGAAAATACATATATAACTATACATTATGTCAGATAAATACTATTTAACCCTTTCCCAAATATAGACGCTTTCAGACGCCTCTACAGCAGACGATTTTTGAAAACATTGTGGCAAAGGTGAAATTGCACATTATGAGCAATTTCACCATTTGCCACAATGTTTTTTAACCTCTATTTTATTTAATAAATAAACTGTCATTAATGGAGATTTTTGAAAAGCTGTTTTCAAAGTCGTCTATCACAGATTGGCTGTCTGTGGGAAAAGGGTTAAAAGTTTTGTTTAATTGCTAATTTTCTTCGTTGTGATTCTTATTACACAGTATTCCTTACTTGACAAAGATGTTAATACGTAAATGGATTGGTGTCATACCGAAACATATTGAATAAGATACAATTTTATCCAGATCTAAATTATTCACATATAACTTACAACATCTTGTTATAATATTCTGTCACTGTGTATAGATCCTGACAAGACGGCGTAGATGGTCATGGTAATCTGGACCTTGTTCAGAAATACCAACTTTTTAACTTTTCCCAAATACGTGCTATAATATAAATACGTAAGATCGTCTACGGAAATAGCACTTAACACTTTCCCACATACAACAAATCTGCAGCAGACGACTTTGAATTTTGTCTATGGCCATTTGCAAAGTGGAAGTATATGGCTTAGACAAAAGTAAATGAATATATAACTATACAATATGTCAGATAAATAATATTTGGTAAATCAAATGAAAAAGGTACACAGTAAGAACGTCATCGCGAATAGAATAACCTTCAGAAATATATCTACATAGATTTGTTAATACTTTCTGTTTTGAACTCGAAAGTAATTTGTTAAATTTATAAATATTGGGCCATTGAATATTACCAAGATGATTTTGTTTGAGAACTTAATAACACGAAGTAGACTTCATTAGAAACATCTAGGCAAAACGTTTGAAACATCTATAAATAAGAGATTATTTGTCAAATGGAGATAACACATTGTGGAAAAAGTAGAAATTTCTTATCTTCAGCAATTCCTCATTTTGCCACACTGATTTAAATATATGTCTGCTGTATTCGCATCAAATTGTGTCTCTGATAGACACTTGCAATGATTTGAGGATGAGCACACGCAGGAAACAAGAGGACCGGGAAGACCAAACGTTAACTATAGAAGAATTATCCATATCCTAAAATAAACCACTTTTAACCATTTCCCATATACAGACCTTTTCTAACGCCCTTACAGCAGACGTCATTTGAAAACATTGTGGCAAAGGGAGTAATTGCTCATGTTGAGCAATTTCTCTTTTTGCCAAAATGTTTTCAACTCGTTAGATAATTGAACTCTTATTTATAAAGATTGTTCATGTTTTCACCAATATATTTTGAAAGTCGTATGCTGCAAATGTGTTGATTGTTGGAAAGGGTTAAACCAAAGTTGAGAACGGCGTAGATAACAATTAGACTGCACATATGTACCCTACATTCTTGGTCGTTGGCTTTCAAGGCATTACTCTTTAGTAATCTTACACCATACATATATATATACAATAATTTGACTAAATGCGGGATTTCAAGTTTTATTCAGTCTAATATCAGGTAGTTTAGTTAAACATATATATTTTTCATATATGTTAAATAATGGGAATCATAAAGAAATATAAAATGGCGAAATAGATGGGACTGACAGCTCATAGCTTATTGTATATCCTGTCCAATAAAGATTGTTTTACAGGAAGCACAGTGAATAATATACATAGGCAGACAATATCCGCTTACTTTAGCTGTAGAATTTATCATACAAAACAATAATCAAAATAAAGCAAGAGAGTGAGAGAGAGGGGGTGGAGAGAGAAAGAGAGAGATAAAGGAGGGTAGGTACGTGTATGGGAGGTTAGTTAATTTCAGATTCAGATTCAGAATATTTTATTGACTCAACCTTTACAAAGTTTATGGTCATTTACAAATATACAAGAAAAAATATAGATGTGTGTATCAAGGAAAGAATGGTCTCAATATAGTTTTGGAGGACAAACTGCTTTGTCATATTAGAAGCTTTAAAAGGGAATAGCCAACTACACCATGCAGTTGAATATTTAGTATAATACATATGGCATCCCATATCACTTTATTTACATACACATACGCATGCTGTCACATATCGTATTATCATATCCAAACAATGTCAAAGACAAAGACGTACAGAAACTAAAGTACACCATGTACATGCGTTTCTATATTTCATCGTTGACTCTAGTGTATAGTTTGGTAAAGAAAGAAAATTAAACATATCAACATACATATATATTAAAGCTCATCGTTGTTGCGTTTATGAAAAGAAAAGGTAATATATCTACAAAGTTAATGTGTATGTCAAAAATCCGTACCAAATAAAATATAAAATAAAACGACTCCAATCTCAGTTCATTCGTACATGACAATATGAGAAATACAAGAAACAGGATAAGCGTTAACTAATCATTAACAGTTGTGAATCTTGGTGAAAGCATCTTTGTGGTTAAAATACCTTAAACGATTTTCTTTCTTTATATTCAATGAATATAAAATTAATAATTTATTGTCAATTAAACTGTGCACGTATCGAAGACACATCTATGGCAATTTGAACCACGCGTCAATCAAAGAAGGGTTTATACAATTAATGTTTGGCCAGCATGCAAACACGATACAATTTCGTGATAAACTCAAAGCTTCAAATCAGATGTTACAATATCACCATGTAGAACATAACATAATTGTATTGATGTGATCTAGAATACAGATCATCATCATACAAACAAATTAACCTAACATACGTGAAAGTGTAGAAATAAATAAAAAAAATTAAAAAAAATACATGTTTATATCTTGAATATAGCTAAGATACAAGGACCTCTTTTTCCTTGACAAGGCTCGTAATTAACCACAGTTAATTATTGTAAGAAATTTGTATCTCCGTGACAATCACAATTAAATATTGCATAACTGAACAAATAAATAACTGACCATCATCTACAATGTCAACCAGTTATAAGTATAGCCTTGTCATAGGAACCCGGCCTTATGGTGGTTAAGACCAGCACAGATCCAGATCAGGCAGCGTATACGCCGAGTCTGAATTATATCTTCCCTATTAAATTACCTTGACAAACAAACATGCACGAAGTTTCTGGAAAAGGCTGTATAAATACGCAACCTAATCTGCATTGTCCGAAAGCCTGTTTTTAGGTGGCGTGACTCGTTGAAGGTATGATGAGAATATGAGAATAATGATACAGTGTAAAACAAATACAGCATTTCTTTATTTGTTTAAACATATTTATTTTATATAGATTGCGAATCAAGCTTTCAGCATATATCAATCACGCTTGTAGCTCGCTCCCCTGAAACCCTACCGGTGCTCGCGCCATTTGTGTTGAAAAGTCCAAAGGCAGAATGCGCTTATCACGCCATTCGGGGGCCTTGGTACGAGAGGCCGACGCTCAACCACTGCATCACTGTCCTCTTTATTTGAAAATAGAGAAGTTCTCCATTAATAATTGTAAAACTAAAGTAAGGTTTGTTTAGAGAGTGATTGTTATTCTGATATATGTACCAATATATCTACATTAACCCTTTCCCACATATAAACGCTGCTCATGATGAGCAACTTCACCATTTGTCACAATGTGTTGGTTTTTTTTTAACTCTATTTTATAAATAAACTGTCATTAATGGAAATTTTTCACATGTTTGAAAAGCTGTTTTCAAAGTCGACTGCTACAGATTTGTTGTATGTGTGGTTAAAGGTTTTGTTTAATTCCCGATTTGTTTCGTCGCACTTCCTGACTTGACAAAGATGTTATACGTAAATGGATTGTTGTCATACCGAAAAGAAATCTTCGTATCTTATATCAAATGAGTCCGTCCATTGAATAAGATACACGTTAGCTTTTGTGAGGAGTGTAGATCCAGATCAGCTTGTGCATCCGCACAATTTTATCCACATCTAAATTGATCACATATAGCTTATAAAATCTTGTTATAAGCTTGTGTCGCCGTTTGTAGATTCTGACAAGACGGCGTAGATAGTCATTATGATCTGGACCTTGTTCAGAAATATCAACTTTTTAACTTTTCCCATATGTGCTAAAATATAAATACGTAAGATCGTCTACTGAAATAGCATAAAGGAGGTCACTTAACCCTTTCCCACATACAACAAAACTGCAGCAGACGACTTTGAACATATTTTGGCAACAAATAGAAAATCTCTATAATTGAATGGATAACCTATGACTAAAAGTTGAAAACATTGTGGCAAAAAGAGAAATTGCTCGTTTTGAGCAATTTCTTCTTTTGTCACTATGTTTACGAAAATGCCGTCTGATGCAGAGGCGTCAGAAAGCGTCTATATGAGGGAAAAGGTTAACGAGAATGTTACTTCGCTATTTTCAATTAGATTCAATACTCAAAAATGGTTTCCAGCTATGGGATCCGGGACAAAAATATTATTACTTTAAGTAATGTATAAGGCCCCGGGCACCAACTCGATCGAATGTGTCTCTATTTAATTTTGCTCATTACCTTTCTAATGTGTTGATAATTAATCTAATATTGTATCGTTAAATAACTATAGTGTTTCGTCAGGGAGCTTCGTACGGATAATTTGTTTAAGAGTATGACAAAAGGTTTTCGATTTATCTGATCGGCCCAAAGCAAAGTTTTCTCATTTATCGTCTCCTTAACTCGTATTGAAGAAACCAATTTGATGTCAACAGTGATTACATTTAAGTTGCGAAAATATGCATATTGAAATATAGGTATATGGATTGATTAATAAATACGAATGTTTCTACCGCTCATGTTGAACTATATCTTCTAAACGCGTACTGCGGTTGTCTTTTTATATTGATATAACTTTAAAGTCAAAGAAGACATTTGTGTTGATGCTTCAAAATCGATGAAGTAAAGATTATCACTCAAAGTTACACATTCCATATGTAGGCCGTACACTTTCTAGTGTGGTAAACATTAAAATATTCTTCTGCTGTCAACAAAGTAGCCTGCAAAGTCAATATGTCATAAATAATGCGTTGATAATTTTTCAGAACTACCTAATTGATTGTTGGTTATCACTGTACTCGCCATTAGCTGGCATATTTGAAACGTTTTACTATAAAAAGAAATGGTCGTCTGCTGCAGATATGTTGCATGTGGGCAAGGGTTAATTCTGGTTATTAAGAGGCCTTGATATATTAGTTGTTGGACAAATTTTACAATCACTAACGTTGTGTCGAATTCACAAACAAATCTACAATCACTAACGTTGTGTCGAATTCACAAACAAATTTACAATCACTAACGTTGTGTCGAATTCACAAACAAATCTACAATCACTAACGGTGTGTCGAATTCACAAACAAATCTACAATTACTAACGTTGTGTCGAATTCACAAACAAATCTACAATCACTAACGTTGTGTCGAATTCACAAACAAATCTACAATCACTAACGTTGTGTCGAATTCACAATACTCATAGAAAGGTGAACGAGAAGAAGATGTTTGGGATTTTAAGGCGATTCTAATATTCTTTCAGTCATATCACGGCGGCCAATTCACATACCCATGTATCTCCTGGTTTTCTCACACCAGTTACTCCACACAACAGTCTTTCCAAGCAACTGGCTGCTTTTCCACATAGACCGTTAGCCTATTGGTAGAAGACGAATGACGCTTATTGTCAAACATCGGAAAGAATGCAGGCCGAGCTTGGGTCCGAAATCACAACCCTTGGATTGACAACCCGCGTTGCTACCGACTGACCTACCTGGGCTGTATGCACATATAAAAAAGAATACCTTACTTAAATTAACTCATATATAGTAAATCAACTATTACAAAACATCAAACTGCAGTTCATCTCGAAAATTTAATTCTATGAACATTCATGGACACAATCTAATCCTTTTTGATATCGAAAAAAGGGTCTAGACATTACTTCGAACAGAGAAAGCTGGGTTTTATTTCTATAATAGTGAATAATAGATTCACCACGTAAACCATATTTTTTTGTAAAGTAAAACATGAATTTAACATAACAAAATACAATATTTACGAGTAGTGAGACATAATTTGACGGTTAACGATCAAAGAGCCAATCAATGCCCGTTTCTGTTAACGTTTTACTGTTATCAAGCGCCATTCTACCAGGTCATGTAATTCATTCTCAATATCAACTCTTGATACCGTCCTATTCATCAAGGATCAAACAGATAATGAGACAAAATAAGGATTGTAAACATTCCATTTAGATAACTGAAGCTGTAGTCAATTATAGCCTAGGCCACGTTATGGACAAATGTGGTAGGTTCTTCATTGAACCACAAGTTAAGTCGGAATTGTTAAATTAATAAAAGCTTTTTTACGCTTGGGTTGCCGTTAAGGTTGAAAGAACATCCTTTTTAGCCATGTCCTTCATAAAACGAATCTACAGCAAACAACTTTAAAAACATCATGAACAAAATGTTGAAAACTTCTGTACATCACAGTACAAGTATCAAATATCCTTTTTCAGTTATAATAACTATTGAAAATATGTATGTACTAAATGAATAAAGTTGAAAACCAGACGAAGAAAGAAGATATTGCTCATCAATTTGAACAATTTGCCACAACAATTGTAATAGTCAAAGTAAGCGTGATACAGATAAAGTGCGTATGTTGTATGAATTAAAAAGTGTGTATGCTTTAAGTTTTTACTTTTGCAATTGTTTTTCAGACCCGGGACCATGTTGTGATTACATACTTTATTTCTATCAAAGTAATACAATACGTAGATGATGATTTGGAATTAAATGTTCATGTAAACCAACACTAAATATATAGTACACGTTTCAAAACTATTATCTTGAGCATATGCTTATAGGCGTAAAGGTTTAATATCTAAATAGTATTTAAGTTACGATTAGTTTTCTTTTACCGCAATATATTGTCTGTATACTTGATGTTATTATTACATTTGAATATAGTTATTGTATATAATTCATAGTATAGCAATTTAACATATGTGCACTTGCATATACCTGGAACATTGTATATGTCTGCCTACAAGTAACGAAACCAGTATCAACTTTTCCAGGATGAACGCGCCTTAAAACAGATTCGCACATGATACCATACACAGCTTTAAACTGCAATCGCAAACTCTATGTACCAGGATAAGCATGCACAATGTTACAGTCTTATACAGTTCTACATTAGTCGTTACAGATGTAGCGCACTTGGTCAAGCCTAGTACTTGTTCGTTTACCCAGGAATCATGAATAAGTGAACTGTCGCCGTGATATAAATGAAATAATGTTGAAAACGCCGTAAAGCCCAAACGCATCATTATGTAAATAAAGGCAAGTCCATTATGATGAAGGAACGTGCCATATAATGAAGGATGATAACACAAGTTGCATGAGTTCAGTAGGGTAAGGGTTAACATCAACAATGACACCAGGTAGCATGTTCGATTAAACTTACTGTTACAGATGGAGATAACTTTAAAGACGTGACACAGGTCCCTACGGCGGGGTCATAATAATTCAATTACATTTCATAACGGCGATAGCATCAATAATGCGAAAATGATGACAAGGACAAACATTTATAAGCCTAGAATTACAGTCGGGTCTACTGATCGAATCTACCTGTAACCACGCAGTTTTATTGGACAACTCTTTCTTCTACGTGGGCTTACTGTCCAAGAAACAATTCGTTACATGTAAAAAATGAAATGATACTAATCTTTAAGTCACGAATTGATGAAACGTGCGCTTTACTGCTTTTGTTTAGGATCAGCCTATTATAGATAAACAGTGTGTTCTACCGGAATTACAAATGATCATTGTTGTGGAAGACAGTAGTGCAGTTGTAGAACGTTGGCCTCTCGTACCAAAGGTCCCGGGTTCGAATCCCGTGATGGGCGGGTTCCGCCTTTCACATTTTTCAACACAAACGGCGCGAGTACTGGAAACAGACATCGAGCATGATTAATATAAGCTGAAAGCTTGTTTCGCAATCGATGTAAAATAAATACCACCAGACGCATATTTTCCGTAATCAGTATTGCAAAGGTTGATTGGTATAATCTTAATGTGTATTCCGGCTTCCTTTATTGACGCCCAATTACATATACAGACTATATATGAGCGGCGTCTTATTGTATATGTAAGTCTGTGCATCTACACCTTCTAACCACTGTTCGCACGTGTACGGTATGACTCAAACATACTAGAATTAAAGCCCTACGGCTCTCCTTACCAAAGTCGGTTATGTGATTGTGCGACAATACCATTTTCCCTGGACTTGTCTTACTTATGATATCCCTTCCACCAGCAGGATGAAAGAAGAAACTACAACGAATACGACCCTTGTTGGACTCAACATTTACTGATCCTTTATGTGTTTATGTCTTTTCAACATGTTCAAATTGTCTATATCTTGTCCTATTGGGAATAGAGCTATGGTCACATAATGACATATCAATTCAAATCCTTTTTTTTTACCATACATCTTACTTTAAGCACATAGTAGAAGACTAAATTGATTCGTACTTGGCCAACTTTCACGGCTCTTTAACCCTTTCCAACATACAACAAATATGCAGCAGACGACTTTGAAATCATACCCGAAAAAACAAAATGGAAACTCCCTTTAAATGAAAGTACAATAATTGAATATAGTTGAAAACATGGTGACAAAAGGAGAAATCGCTCGTTTTGAGCAATTTCTTCTTTTGTCGCTGTGTTTTCAAAAAGTCGTCTGCTGCAGAGGCGTCAGAAAGCGTCTATATGAGGGAAAGGGTTAAATTAAAGACTAGTGTATAAAACGTCTCAGTTTGTAATGTCTAATGTACGGACACGGTGTGTTGTATTTTGTTCAAGAAATACTGTGCAGGTTAAGAGTCCATTGATCGTTAAATAACAAGATGAGAATCTGCCTAAGTGAGAAATTGCGCCAACGCCATTACGGGTATTTGGATCAAAGCACTGGAGGTATCGATCTATAATTAGAATGATTACAGTACAGTATTTTCATTTAAAAAGTATCACATTAAATGCATTAACCCTCAACCCTTTTCCACAGACAAAGATTACATAGCAGACGACTTTGCGAACATCCAGGTAAGCGTCATACAACCTATACTATATATATGTAAGTATTGTTGCTAAGTAGAGTATTTTCTCATTTTGGTGTTGTCTGATGCTGATATGAATCCCACGCCTTTCATGGCATGATTATGGTTAAAATCCAAATTAAATGTAAATTTCAACAAATGTGAAAGAAATTTGTTCTATGGAAGCAGAGATGACTCTTGAAAATGCTTCACAGGTAGTGTTCTAACATTTAACTTACTTCGCTACTACCCGTTACTCCCCCTGGCGTGTAGGGCATCTGTGTGATGCGTTTTTAAGGATACCACATGTTTCGTCTAGCTGTTTTATATGTCTGTTTGCACTGCATACTCATGTCTGTTTAGGCTTGTCTTTATTACTTGTTTCCATCAGGTGTCCTATATAAGACTGTCTTTGTGATAGAGTTGTTGTCTTTTGATAGAACACGAAACAGCCATTTTAAAATTTTCTACAATCAGATTCGAGGGCATTCTTCTTGATGGCTTTTCGAGTGAACCAATATCGCAGTAGGCACATTCAGGAATATTTGACATTTGTTGCACAACAAACTAAAAGTTGGCGACAAACGTTTGAGACAACGTACATTCAGATGCCATCTCAAGTCTCGAGTATATACTGTTTAGCAAATAAAAAAAAGTCGTGTTCTTGTACATTCTAATGATAAATGGATTCCGGTTAAACTTCGATGTGATCTGTGTTTGGCTGAACATATAGGGAAAGCAACTAAGGACTACTTTATGTTAATCTTGATTTGAAAATAAGCTATGCTCCAGAATACTTAACTTCAGAGTCTTGGTTTGGGACGATATACAATGGTTGTCCCAAAATAGCGTATTTGACTTGATTTGAGTTAGTGTACAAAAATGTAACCTTTCTGCATAATTCTATATGATCTTAGAGAATGTCTTTTCAGTTCAAATGAGTAATACCATAACCTATATTCAGTTTGTGGGCACTTTTGTATGGCCTTGTATGCCGCTTTCGGTAGATTTCATATCATGGCGTTTCCCGGGTACATTACGTAATGCTTTCCCCACAACCGTGGACGCCAATACTCCTATCCGGTCAACCACTCTCGAGACAGACCCTCTAACCAATACACCATCAAGGCAGTCAGTAAGTTAATCAGGACATGTCTAGTGAAATGTACAGTAAGATCGAACTAGACACCGATCGTAAGTGTTGTAAGATTGCTGTACACAGCTCTAAAGCAGGGAATGGAATTATTCGATATTTTCTCTAAAAGCACCAGAAGCCTTTTTCGTGACAACTTCATACGTACACAAAGCTATTGAATCTATACATTGAACTTTCACAGACACATACACAAATTTGAAATAAATCAAACTTTAATAAATTACTGCAATAAACATTTTTAAAATGAGCCTCATACACGATCGCAACCTGTCGATGGCGGGGCCGTGTAAACTATATATAGTATAACGACAAACAAATAAAGACTTCACTTTGCTTTTAGCATGCTCATTAACTCAGGGTCAGCCCTTTTCATGAAGACTCTTGAATCGTGCTATGACCAGCACCCGATAAGACACGATTGCGATCGTAATGACCGGGACCGTTAATTTACAAACACTGTGAGGGTCGGACTTGTCTAAGGCTCACATTTCAACAGATATGCAGTAACTTCTACTTTAATCTTATTTTAAGCTACAGCAGACCACAAAGTTCCATGTTACGTAGCAAACAGCCTTAGGCATCGCTTCTGAAATTTCAAAGACATTTAAAGTGCATGTTACAAATGGTTTATACACTGGCATGATGTTATTACCACAAACTGATTAACGGACAAAAATGCTAGTTGTGTTTTTGTTGTCGGGTCTATAATCAATTTTAACTCGATAAACTGGCGACAAAACTATCCCTTTATAAATATTAGGGTTAAATTAAGCTCTATAAAAAGATTTCCGCGAAAGATTCCCGTTTTGATTTGATTAGAGAAAACAAATTGAGAGGAGTTATTTGACAATGACTAAATTACTTTGATCGTAGACCCTAATAGCCATATATCACGTTGTCTTATCTGCTTCAAACATGTCCCGTTACATTTATCATGGCATCAAATCAAAGAAGTCTTACCAATTTGGTCTGAGCCATGACAAAAAACACTTGAACTACGTTTTGTGACTACAGTTTTAGCCAATGGTCTAAGCTATATATCAAAAGAGAGCAAATTTATTCTCAAACAACGTTACTTATTTTACTTATAGCGAGAACATAATCTCAGACCGTTCACTCTGACGTATATGGAAAACGTCATGGAATATGCTTTTATCATACTTCCAAGTTTTCAGATATTGTATTTTGCTCGGATGTTTCCAAAGAAGATGACTCTTTAAATATCATATCAGGTTATGGTTTAACTAATTAAAGGTTTGTTTCAAACCAAACACTTTGATGCACTAAGGAGATGGATTATTGCAAGTCTTCACAGTCCACAAATTCGATTCAAGCACTAAACGACGCATGGCGCGGTTGATCGTCTTTTAGTCAGAATCTCTTTGTACTTTGCTTGCACCCATAATTGTTGAAACTGTGCTTTAAAAACTAACCGCTATTTTACGGCTCCCGAAGAGAAACGATGCTAATATAGGGCCAGGCCGTTATCAGCATTATTGTTCCTAATTATAATTAGCTAGGATAATTACCCGAGTATCATTCCCTATCAGTGTGTAGTGCGCATGTCTCCCATAACCTCTGCTATAAACTAGATGGAGTCTGTCACCGCAAAAAGGGCCGTATTTCTGAACGTAAAGAGTAAGCCATTGCTCTGTAAAGGCTGTATATAATTTTCAGTTTTGCACGGTTTTTAATTATGATAAGATATATCAAAGTTATAGAGGATCCTTGGAACATAAGAAAAATATTCACTGTTTATCGAATAGCCTATATATTTGGCCGTATGTGCTGCTTTGAAAAGATAAAATACTTGAAAATCTGGAAAATCGAAATGTTTTCAAAAGTTGAATAAAGTCATTGTGGAAAAGGCTTTCTGCATATGGAATTGAGTTAATTCAAAATGAAAAACCTATATGAACATCCTTTATAATGATGAAAAATGATACACTGGTTCCCCTTTCTTGTTGTTTGGTGGCATTCACATCTTCTTTAGAGGCAGACCTAATCTATATATTGCATCCCCAAGTCCCCGATAAGTTTTTATCCGCTTTTAGATTAGTACTACAGATAATCTTAAAATCTTTCTGAGATATCAAAACAAAATTAAATAAAACATCACATGAATAATTCATTGCCTGATTTTGATGGCCATAATTTGTTTAGTTTCGATAAAATGGTGCTCGATCGAGCCTAATTCGACGAAAGGTACCGATATGGCGCTTTTACTCGAAAGCAATATCATTTTTCCAGAGTTCGGAATTATGATTAAGTGGCCCGTATTTTAGCCTTTACTCTTACAAAAAAATGCACACTTTTTGTAACTATTTCATTCACGTTAGTTTCTAGAAGTCAATAGAGCTTTTCAAACTTTGGAAAATTCATCAATTAAGAATCATGCCTTTATAAATATAGTCCCTTCTTGTATTATGTTTAAGTTATTTCGCATTATTTGAATTTGTACTTCTTTATTTACCTTTTATATTCATAAAAGTTGAAAGAAAAACACAGCTAAGACAAAAAGATCATATAAACAGGCCATTAGACAATCGGCTCTACGTGTTCTAAAGTTGAATTCTTACACGAGCTACTTTAACAATACGAATGGAAAAAGAAGAAATTGGATAAATAAGTTAAATATCAGAAAGTATCAAATAAAGGGGTTTGGGGAGCAGTTTGTATTTCAGTGGGCTGTCTCGTGTCGCTCATAACCATAAAACTTGAACGGAATTGCATCACTGTAGCGAATTGTTTGTTTCAGGCGATCGTCTTTGGAAATAAATATCCTATAAAAAAAACATGTAAAGCGGTTAAATGGCATCCGACACATGTTTGCTCATTCACTAAAAAGAAAAAGAATATTTTGTTTGAATTTTAAAACGTGCTTTTTCCTGAGATTATCTAGGATGTTTAATTGCCTATGTATCGTGGGCAATTCACTTTCAATCTTAACTCGTGTATTAGTGGTCCTTAACTGAAGTACTTCAAACTCGTGATCAAATTAAATTTGACAATACATCTTAATGGACATCTGTATGGACCTAATGGTTTGAGAATTCGGGCTTGGGTGTATAATAGTTTATTAACCCTTACCCACATACAACATTTCTTCAGCAGACGACTTTTGAAATTTCTAAACAAAATATGGAAGCTCTCTAAAATATAATTTTAACTTTTAAATAGGGTTGAAAACATTGTGGAAAAAGGAGATATTGCTCATGATGAGCAATTTCTACTTTTGTCACAATGTTTTCAAAGGTCATCTGCTACAGAAGCGCCAGAAACCGTGTGTATGTGTGGTAGGGTAACATACTGTTCAATAGAGTGAATGAGTCAACATACCGATGACCAACACTGACCAAGATTGGCTTGCACATCATATAACTATTAGGCGTATCGATTTTTTCAAAGGACATACGTTTCTGTCTGTATGCAAGACTGTTTAATCGCAATAGTTTAATAAATACACATTTGTATGCTGTAAAACGGAAATGCAACCAGACCATTGTTCCTGATGCGATTCATTTTTATTGCAGGTTGAAAGACCAAGTTCAAACAGGAAAGGATGGAAGAGGATGACGTAATTTAAACAATAGTTGTTATTGTTCTTTGAGGACAGAATAATTACACTCGTCTAGTTTACCTTCTTCATATGTAGTTATATTTAGTGTTTGAATGTTTTTGAAAACAAACAATGACTCTCCATACTTTTGTCGAATATATTTTTTTTTTTAACAATCCGAGAAAATATATATTTTGAAGGTTTTAAGTATTACAACACCGTGTGGGAAGAGGGGAAAATTCTCATATTTTTTAATTGACACGGAATGTGTCGGCCGGATCAGTCTGCGCGGACAGCGCAGGCTGATCTGGTCGATACATTACGCAGATGTCTTGATGCTTTGAAAGTTATTCAATTATTGAAAGGAAACCGGCACAAATCCTATTCGGCCTCAAAAACGGCATAGAGATATTTGCTATTTTGATAAAAAAAAGTGTTCTTAAAGCGACCTTTATATTACCTGATGTCTAGAAATAATGTACCCAATTGGTTCTACAAGTGTAACGATGAATTCTTACGTGTGTTTGTTCACCGTAATATGACCATTATATGTTATGCCGTACCCTCTATGTATTGCACGATTTCTAACTACTCAGTATTGTACCGTCATGGGTATTGCATAACCGAATTACGACAAAAATATAAGAAATGAGCCCAATAAAGTAGTCCATGGAGAGTGTGGCCAATAAGAATAAAATATAATTATTTCAGTAAAGCAGACTTATTGTTTCGTCTAACAATGGCTTTAATAACTTAAATAGGGCCTTAAGAACATCAGACAGGGGAATAATCAAACGTAATCAAACAATGATTGAATTGTACTCTGGCCTTCCCGTGCGGTTTTGGGAATTTCATCGGCCTTCAGTGAGACTAAGGATAACCTTCGATATATCCATGATCACGTGATCTCCATAACGCCGAAACCATTGTCTTCATACAATCGACTATTGTTGGCGTTGCAGCGGATATAAATTGAAAGGTTAATGAAAAAAAAGAGAAGAAACCTTTCATTACGAACAATTTATCTTCATACCACAATACTATAAAAATATCATATAACTATTTTTGCATTTGTTATAATATATATTCAATATTCAAATAAATGAAATACATCATTATGCTTTATCATTATGTTGATGAGACTTTACAAATTCTTGAACCACTAAAATGTGCATCCCACAATAGAAACCTTTGATGTATAAATAAGTCGTCGTAATATCTTATAATATGAGCCGTCCCGCGAGAAAACCAACATCATGGCCTCTCTGCGTAATGTATCGACCCAGATCAGCCTGCGGAGTCCGCGCAGACTGATTCAGGCCGACGCATTCCGTCTCAGGTGGATGTAGGTATAGAGTAATGACTCCCGAAACAGAAAATCCACAGGAGGCGAAAAGTGTCTGTCCGGGTTAGCCTGCGCGGCATGCTTAGGCTGATCCGGGTCGATACTTTACGCAGAGTCCACAATGTTGGTTTTCTCGTGAGGCTGCGGCGATAGACATCTGCGTAATGTATCGACCAGATCAGCCTGCGCTGTCCGCGCAGACTGATCCGGCCGACACATTCCGTCTTAGGGGGGGGGGGGGATAGATGTATAGAGTAGTTATTCCTGAAACAGAAAATCTACAAGAGGCGAAAAGTGTCTATCCGGGTACGCCTGCGCGGCATGATTAGGCTGATCCGGGTCGATACTTTACGCAGAGTCCACAATGTTAGTTTTCTCGCGGGACGACTCATATGAGAGTTAAATCACCCCGTTTTATCATTCCTTCTAACATTGGATAACCGTTTTAAACAATTGCATGGACGAAGGAATGTAGTGCAGGACTCTTCCCCCTGTTCGATTGAGCTTTGTTCTATTATTTATTATGGTGTACGTGCATATAGTATGTGAGCATCGATAAAGGGCTACTACCATGAATACACTGATGATTAATGTAGTATCTGATTAGCTTACATTAGAGCAAACACCGCAGTCAACAACATTTATTAATACGCAAAGAGAAGTCTTATAAAAGCTTCTACGTATTGTTTAATCTGTCCAGACTTCGCGGATGTTCAGACTGAATCTGAATTACACTCGTCCTTCATTGAGTAAGGTTGGGTTTCCTGACCGAAGGATCCATTGGTGAATTAGGTCCATGATATTCTGGGTCGACGCTGATACAAGAGAAACTCATTTTAAATGACGTTTCACCTATAAAGTTCGTTATAAATTCCACTTGGGAGGCAACCTATGGGCGTAACATCGAAACAAGTATATACATATTTTATAACAAAGTAATATATCAAAAACATAAATAGGTTCCGTTGTTCTTGGTAAACGACCAATGCCTTTTCTACTTTTTTTTTAAATACTCAGATGTATAATATCGTGGACTTCGTGCAAAACGGTTTTAACTACTTCTTGTAACAATATGTAGTTACAACTGTTTTGCATGAGGCCATTGATATTATTTTTCATTATGAGATGGTTGAAAATAAAATTTATTCGATTAACCCAATACCAAGACCTTCATATTGCGCTGCATGATGTTTTATCTCCTTTATATGATCGAGTAATTTATAATTTGTCTATATTGCCCGACCCTATCCCTTGGCGGTAGCATTTGTATTGTACCTGCGAAATTATTTCTACAATATGCATTAAACAGAGTTTCAAATGCTAAGACAGTGCCAGCATAAACATAGTGAGTAACCCGTGTCGAATTGTGCATTTATGCAGAAAACGTCGATTTCGAACTTTTAGAATAAATAAGTCCCGTCACAGGAAATCCGACCTTCGGGAAATTTGAAATCAATGACAGAATAATAATCAAGTATAGTCGCTCATTGGTCAAAGCCGTTCAATGACAGAACATTTACTAAGTATAGTCGCCCATTGGTCACAGCCGTTCAGTGACAGAACAATTACTAAGTATAATCGCCCTTAGGTCACAGTCGTTCAATGACAGAACATTTACTAAGTATAGTCGCCCATTGGTCACAGTCGTTCAATGACAGAACAATTACTAAGTATAATAGCCCTTTGGTCACAGCCGTTCAGTGACAGAACAATTACTAAGTATAATCGCCCTTTGGTCAAAGCCGTTCAATGACAGAACAATTACTAAGTATAGTCGATCTTTGGTCAAATCTGTTCAATGACAGAATACTTACTAAGTATAGTCGATCTTTGGTCAAATCTGTTCAGTGACAGAATATTTACTAAGTATAGTCGCTCTTTGGTCACAGCCGTTCAATGACAGAACAATTACTAGGTATAGTTGCTCTTTGGTCAGAGCCGTTCTACGAGAACTTCCAGTATGATTACACAGGTAAATGCCGAACAGGTAATATCATGACGTTGAAAGATGCAAGCTCATCATGATTTTCACAGGTTGCGACATCCCGAAGGTCGGTTATAGTGTGACCTGGCCCAAATTGAGTTTATGGGATTCAATTGATGCCCAAGTGTGTTGATACGAAACAGAAACAACGGTGATAGTTCAATTACGACACATAAAATAGAACCTAAAAGGACAGAGAGCGGTCATAATTTCAATTTTGTTTAAAATGACATACAACATATAGGAATATACATATTATATATTTAATCATTCAACTATCTACAACAATAGTCTATATACTTTGTAAAATCTAATAATACAGCCAAGAATCAGACAAATGATACACTATGGGGTATTTTTGGGTATTTCTTTTGATTCTAAATACATCAGACAATAGGCAAGAATTAATTTTAACCAAGTCAAGAGAAAAATGTCCTCTTCTTACTTTTGCGTACAGCGAAGATTCAGACCTTGAAGTAGATGCTCTCTGCACAAACAACCGATCGAGACTGATCGAGACTGAGTTATCTTTGCAATGCCGAGGTACTTAGTATTCCACTATATCACGAGCCGTCAGTAGAAGAAATGGCTTTATTGTAATCAAATAAATTACAAAGGGAGAAATTGGGCCTCACTTCTAAAATGTTGTCTGAAGTTACATCAATGACCTTAATAACCGTAAGTGGAATATGCCTGAGCCCTCAATGTTCAATCCAACAAGACACATTTTTATCCGGCCCATTTTATTCGTTAATATTGAGCCCATTCCTGACTTACAGAACATGTTATTGTACAGAATTTCCCAGGATATGACCCATTAGGTCGTGTTGGAGACACAACCTGTCTAGCCTGTTGTATACAATACCTATATTACACCCATTATGTTTTCTCTGAAGACACATGTATCTGTACCGGGCTATTTGTGATGGAATATAGAAATTGCAAAACGTATGTTGTGTATTCTTGTGAATTAATTGGTAGATTTGTCGGGTTATTTTTTTAAATGTAACCAACTCTGCATCAAACTAACTTTGCTTCACAATCTTCATGATACGACAATTCGTTTCTCAGATTTGTTCAATAATTCGAACCTTATTGTATGCTTTGATATTTTTCCTCCTATTTTCCATGTGAAAAAAGGATGCAATATCATGATGTCAATATAGCTCGCTTTGATATTGCACTCAGATCCTTTTCACGTGCTGCTAAGGACGGAGGTATTATCATACAGCAACGTTGTGTACAGAGCATCCTGCATTTGATGAGTTTATACTTTAAAGAGACTAGCTTACATTGTTTGGTAAATCGTTTGTAGATGACACGCTGTGAAAAATCGATAGACGTACGGAATACCCAATCCGGTTTATTTATAGCTCTAGCTGTGTGTAAAATATGTAATACAAACGTAGTTTCAGACGTCATAATGTGACGTGTATTGAAATGATATCGGTGTTTGTAGCTGTGCACATTTTGCCATACGCTAAATGCATAGTTGTTTTTGACAGTGGTCGACGATCTATATAACTTTATCTCAATAACACATGAGAATCAAAATGTAAGCGGGATTTAATAACTGATCGGATGAATATGCAAATGATTGTTTTAAAGGTAGGTTGTCTTTGATTAGTTTTTCATTCTCCGATATGATATTTTTTGACGCAAAAAAAGAAGATGTGTGTCCTTTTAAATAAACATACAGTGAGGTCAAAAGGGGCATCTATATTGTAATAAAGAGAAAGTATCAGAATAAGATAATACACGAGTTATTAATGAAATCCACTGTTAGAAAAAGTGTTACACATCATGTCGTCGACGATTCAATTTCGAGGCGAAACCGAAAGGGGAACAAAAATGGCGGCTGGTAATTAATGTTCATAGTTTATAGGAAATTGAACCCCATATTGAAAACATGGTGTAAATGGATGAAATTATTGCAGGAAGATGAGAAATAAGAAAAACTTCCATCTTTTTAACAACATTTTCAAAAAGTCCATTATTATATTTTACAGCCTTGTACATCAATGAAAGTATACTAGATAAAGTTTATCAGTACAAAACACATATAACTCATGCTATAGGCTTACACACAAAGCGCAAACAAACAAACCTTGAATGCAATACAACATAGGAAGGCAACGTGGTGAAACTAACAGAGCATCTACTCAACATTAGCCAGCATCTGATGACACAATTTAGAACATAGTATTCAGTACATGCATTTACATTTCATAGCAAAGCTTGAAAAGTGAGCAACCCCGCAATATTGAATACATGCTTCTGCTGCCACAACACATTTAATCAAAGCGCTGAAGGCACTCAATTTGTTTGGGTACATAAAACTGTCGAAACATTTGCCTTTGCATAGATGTGTGATTTATAAACTATGCATTGTTTATAAATAGTACAACTTCGGGTAAAAGAATAAATGACGCATCCGTTAAAATTAAATGCCATTTTAGTTGTCTATAAAAATAAATCATGAGACATACATGTGAATATTATATTTAATTTCCAAGTTTCAAAAGACATGAATAACCATTATGGCCCCGACTCACTCATTTAAGTATTTACCAATTTTTGTTACAAACAAAATCACAATTGACCAAGGGTTTTCTAAAATCTTACTCAAAAGCTTCCTGCTTAACAAGAGATTTTTCAAGTTTTCACTATAGCTATATAAGGCCAAATAGCCCTGCCCCCTGGCGGCCATGTTTTTCGACCAATCAACATGGCTTGGAGGAATCTGATAGATGGTTTCCCAATAAACATCTATAAAAAGAAGTGAAAATTGGCCAAACACTTTAGGAGGAGAAGATTTTTCAAGTTTTTACTATAGCCATATTAGGCAAAAAAGCCCCGCCCGCTGGCGGCCATGTTTTTCGACCAATCAACTTGGCTGGAAGGAATCTGATAGAGGGTCACCCTTGGAACATTTCTATAAAATTATTTGAAAATCGGCCTCACACTTTTGGAGGAGAAGATTTTTTTTAGTTTACACTATAGCCATATAAGGCAAAAAAGCCCCGCTCCCTGGCGGCCAAGGAACACTTCTTTAAAATAATTTGAAAATCTGCCAACCAGTTTGGCAGAAGAAGAATTTTAGAGTTATTTTATTTTCGTTGCCATGGAAACCATTATTCTGCATGAATCACAAACATTTGAAGGAATTCTGGTGAGGTCAATGAGAGGATGCTTTCTGTGAAGTTTCATCCCAATTGACCCACTAGTTTCTGAGGAGAAGATGTTGACGGACGACAGACGCCGGACAAAAGGAGATCACAATAACTAACTTTCAGCACTTCGTGCTCAGGTGAGCTAAAAAAGAAACATCTATGCAAATGAAAGAGTAATTGAAATCATATAGAAAATATTGTGGAAATAGGCAGTACTAATATTTATATGAGCACTTTAAAAGAAACATTCTTCAGAGGCTTTTGAATTCATTTGCATTATAAAAGGATTAAATGCTCCAGAGAAAACCAATACCTGTGCCGTCCCCATTTTGCTCTACAGTATACACCTAAGCTGACCGCTGTTTCCTTTAAAGGGTGTATAAGCTTGCCAAATCAATTAAGGATGCGTGACCATACACTGTTAATTACCATTGTGTACGAGTGTCATTCCAAACAAATTATAAATGTAACCCCTTTTCCCAATAAACCTATCATATACAATTATGTATTTGTAACTTGCCGGGATGTGTCGATACCGTCATGGTACAATGTGATATATGCACACATTGGTTTCACAAATCTTGTGTTAATGCACCTGTGGATATTTCGACAATTGTAACTTTTGTTAATTATTTGGCTATTATTATGATAAGATATGTGATTAAATTGGCAACATTTATGTTTTTTACTTATAACAGCCTTCAAATACAAATTTGGTTTATACGACGGTAAAGAAAGGTTATGGGAATTAAGAAATTGTTTAACTAAGCAAATTCTCCTTTTCCCACAATGTTTTCAATATATGTTGCTTTTTACTGTTTACACAGCAATAAAAAAACATTTAACTTATTTGTTATAGGTTAGTATTATTGTTGTATATATATATAATTACTAGAAACAAATTATGATTAAAAGTGTTGTATATATATATATATACTTATTGTTTATTTGTTATTTAAATTGTTCTGCCCCTTCCAAGTACCCTACAGAATAGAATGTTGCATGGATCATTTGCCTCGTAGTATGGCACATGGAAAACTGTTGAAAGTTACAAAGTAGAAAATGAAGAGGCCAAACAATAACTAGAACCCATGACCCTTCAGTCGATTGTAAAGGAGAGGATATAATTGAAGCAAAACCTATGGCTAGTTACAAGCAACCTATTCTATTCTTGCAATGTTTTCAAATTTCGTCCGCTGCAGATGCGTCAAAAGAAATTTACTTGTCGGAAAATCAATCCATCAATTCGCGTTATTGATATCTATAGATATGATATAAAGATGAAAGTCGTTAAAACACTTTACAAAGAGATTCCATTTCAGCATGATCTCGATTTTTGGTTTAATCTATATCACTGATAAAAGCAATCAAACACATTATATATTTACAAAGAAAACCCCGGATATGATCATATGTAACAAATTATATACATTTGGCCATCTTTAATTATACATTTTTTACAACAAATCATAGCGTCCGCAGATTTGCTCTATATTCTATAGCGTCCGCATTTTCTCTCTATATTGCATTTGTCCGCATTTTCCCTCTATAATGTATTTGTCCGCAGATCGCGTCCGCACTTTAGACCCTCCACCAATAGCTTTGTATTTATAAATAGAATTCGACGATCACGATTTCTCTGCAAATGTGTTACTCTCATTTTAAATGCATTTTATGACGCACATATTTGCTTTTTTAATTCTTTATACTATATTTATATGGCCGACAAGACAATATTTTCAATGATATAAATATATCATTATTTCAAATATCGTGATACATTTGAAAAGTAAGAGCAAGTATTGAGTACTACTTTCACGCCTATGCAATTTAGGGAATTTTCCATAAGACGTATGGCTTCAGAAATTCAGCTATCATTAAATTTGTTTGTTCCAAACAAATAAAAACTGCCCATCACAGAATTGACACTTCAGAGAAAATATATGTATTACATACATAATAGTATCTTATTTGTATATAAACTAGTTGTAGACATATATATATATATATTGGATTTAAGTCCACATTTTAAGAATCACATCGTAAACCGGAAACGGTACACATACATATATTTATTGAATAGGAGTCATGACGAATGTCATTCTCCTTCGCAGAGTTGTCGTTCCTTACACTCACATGAATGTAATGAGCTGGTAGTGTTAGAGAATCGACGAATGTGACGTCATTAATAGAAGAGTCCATTCTAAAATAGAACCCAACGATACAAATTACCTTAATATTAACAACACGTGTAAGAGTAAACATGATAACTAGTGATATATGTAATGACGTATGAACACGATATCACATCCATATGAGTGTTTACTAGCTATATCAGAATATTGCAGGGAATAATAACTCGCTCGAGCATAACTACTATTATTCCTAAACATTAATGTTTTAGATCCCTGCTCATCACTAGTTTGTATTTATCAGAAAATTATATCGGATATTGATTTGTAAAAGCATTGGATTGAATCCATAAATTACAAACGAAAGTGTAGGTTGTTATATTCCCAATCAACTCTAAAATTACCAAAAATGTCATTACGAAAATAAATGTCTATTTACCGGGTCCTGGTATTGTTGGGACTTTCCGTTCATATCTGATATGATGAATGGATTATTAACCCTGTAATCGGACACAGGTATTCTCCCCGTCCATATAATACTTTTAATAGCTTAAGATATATTCATAAACACTAACCTTTTAGTATCTGTATGATAGAAATCGTTAATAGCAGATCATTATCGAATAGATATTGTGACCGATTTTCATGTAAATTCGATTCAGATAAAGCGAAATAGATTACAACGTGACCCAACAAGAATTTCTATTTAGAAATTGAACTCCTCTAACATTAAATTAGAATATTAATTTTATTTAAAATAAATCTTTACTGGTTCTATTTTTGCGACTCGGCAAGTTTGACTTAAACTTGTTAAATAACCAAGTGGCTGTGAGATGTTTTGCATTTGTAGATATGGAAACAGGACTGCTTCTGATATTGAAACCAAGAATTATTCTTACATGGGAACCGACAGTCCTTCTGGCAGTGGAACCAGGGATCCTTCTGGCAGTGGAACCAATAATCCTTCTGACATTAGAACTAATAATCCTTCTGACATTAGAACCAATAATCCTTCTGGTATAAGAACCAGCGTTTCTTTCTCAAATGAGAACCAGCGATTCTTTTCTCAAATGAGAACCAGGACTCCTTCTTACATGGGAATCAGGAATGACGAAATCTTTCTGCAATGGGAACTAAGACTCTTTCTTAAATGGGAAACAACAGTTATTCGCTGGTTCCAAATGTTATCAAATCGGATCGGTTTACATGGGAACAAAACGGATAATGCGTTAGTGTCTATTTGACAGCAATTTAAAAGCATATTTTTATGGTATTATCAGTGACTGTTTGCGTTAACCGATGCCATTTAATTTACATACTCCGTAGCAAACAAGTTTGTTAATATAAGAAATGTCGAAATACCAATTATGATTAAAACATACTGAGCACATCGAAGGGAAGTTTTGCATCGTAGAAGAGTTGTTCATTGCTCATTTGCCAATTTATATAGACAAGACAAATTAATACAAAAGTAATTTAAACGTAATAAGAAATAGCTCGGTGCGTAAAGGAGCCACGCAATGAGTGCCTAGATGATATAAAGCTTTCGGTCAACATAGTTAGATTTGGTTTATGTAATATCCTATGTCCTCAGTTAGAAACCCGGAATATAGAGATTTAAAATCGGTTTGTTCAACAACAACGCATTGTCATTACGGAGTAATGTATTATAAGAACATTGATCAAAACTACAGAAACAGTAATTCGTGTAAAGTGTTTTCATGTCAAAGCCAAAACCACTTGGTCCTTAAAACTAGTTAATTTAATTTCATATGGTTAGATGATCTACAAAAAGTTACGTAAATATTTTAACGGTTACTCCTGCCACGTAAATCATGTTTTAATTAGGAGATCGTTTCTATCTTTATAGTCGCAAGGTTCCTTTATGTTAGAAATCGCAGATAAAGAAGTGATGTCATTATCTGTAACGACCTATGTATTTTAAAACCTTTCATCGGCCATGATTACCTCATTTTCTCAGATAACGACAATTTTTCACCATTTATATGACGAATAAATTAAGTGAGTTCAGCATAACCCTGTTGCTATAATATTTACGAGAATCGCCATGTTACACCTTAAATATATTCTTGAAAACAGTGTAATTCATATAACTAGAACATTTCCATTTGGGATACTTTGAAAAATAAGCGTATGATAACTTGTTCAATAATGTTCAAATGCTGTTTGATTGATATATCCCCCATGACTGCGAATCTGGATCACAAATAAGAGATACATAGCACTTTTGAAGGGATTTGAAACCAAGTTAAAATATTATCGTAAGCATAAACATATTTGAAATTCAAAATGTGTTCTTTTTAATTCATCATATCGGGGGCATTGCTTCAAAAGACCGAATTGATTTTCAATTTTTAATATCTCTTTTTGAATTCTCATTTTCAATAGTCAGTCACGTTCAGGGTTTGGCCTTTCTCTGTTATGGCACATTGATAAAAGGCCGCCAACATGATTTAAAGATGAACCTCAGTGATACCATTGCCCATTAAACGATATCGAAGCTCATAACCATCCATAAATAGTTGTTTTAAAATCAACCCGGAACAAGAAAGCGTTGTTAGGAGAGTAATAAATTAATGAAAAACTACAATTGAAGGTGTGAAAGTCAGAGTTAGACAACGCTCTGCGCACATGAAAGGCATTAAGCTATTTTTTCAGTTTTTGTTGTTCGATCATCGAATGACCAAACACGAATTCAATTCAAGCGTACAGTTTGCTAGTGCTATGCTATTGTCCTTGTGTACAATGTAATACTCTTTGTACCTATTTTAACATGATTATATACAAAGTCTTCTTTATAAACGGCGCATAATGTATGATCATATTGATATGACAAAATCTACTACATTGATTTTGTTTATAAAAAGAAAGGACGAAGGAAGCCTCTTCGCATCCATACAGTCAATCAGAATATTTGCCTGGCCACGTGCTATCTGAGTAGATCAATTAATGTCGATCCTCGCAAAGTTAAATACACGAATGGTCGGTCACCAGCGCATCTATCATAATTATGCATTTACTCACATTTACAAGTACCGACTTTCTTGTCAATGTTACACAATCTCTTAAAAGTCTTTCATCATTCTCATTATTTAAATACAACGATGTTATGAAGGATCAATGTTGATGTTTTAGTATACAGCTGCCCTTTCAATATGTCATTGTAATAAACTACGGTCATTTATGAATTATGTATCGTGTTATCGAGACGATTCCTACATGTGAACTCAGTTTATTTTTTAAATGTGACAAAATTGTAAACATTGTACGATATAATATAAACCGCTTGTTGCTAACAGTCAACTTATTACGTTATACATGGATACAATACCTAAATCAAAATATTTTAGTTTGTTAAAAAACACTTGCACCGGATCGAAATATATAAACATATAACTGATAACAAAGAGAAATCATATATATATAGATAATTCAAGATTGACTATTTATCGAAGCGACTGGTAGTCTTATATGCTCACAACCATGTATTTAAAACGACTTTGCCATGCGGTGGCTCAAGGACTACCGATCTTTCCCTTATTAACTAAAGTTCTTAGATTTGTATTGTCAGTGTCACTAGTTTCTTTTATTATGTCTAACTTGCAGCTTTTGTATTTTGTATGTTTATGTCAACTTTGTTCATACTGTTATTCGAATTTAAGCATTTTTTCGAAAGAATTTGATGTTTCATCAATAGAACGATATTGCGAGAAATGTATGTGTATCCTAGGAGAACGCTTGTGTAGTTTTAGCTTCTCTGTCGGACAGAAAAAACGGATAGAAATAGATTGAAATCATACTATATCAGATTTGTTGATTTAACTTATACTCGCCGGTATATATTTAAAGGATTTAATATTAAACATTCAAAACCTTTTACGAATTTTACTCGATTACTGGTGCCGGGATATTTTATTGAGCCAACACATGCGTCTATATATCAATAAAGGTTCAGTTAGAAAAGTTTTTTTATTTTCTCTGGATACCAAGCCAATTACGTTGCGGTCTGAAGATCAAAGTCGAATTTCTTTGCACATGGTATTGAAAACGTTATCAACATTATCTTCTGAATTGCCGTTTTAAACGCATTAATGTAGGTGTAGCACTTTTATTTATTCATCAAACTATAATCATTATACAAATTTATGTGACCAGGTTTAATACTTTCCCAAATAATAACCTCGCAAATGAGGCTGTGAGCGCCAACAATAAAAATAAAGCTGTGGTTCTTTGCATATTTATATTAAAAAATCACATTACGATAAGGTATCTAACAAAGCGATAAGAGAAATAAATTGACAACAAATGCGAATAATAATCGAAATTTTGTACAAATTATCGCAAAGATTTGAAACATGATTGAATACCATTGCCTTCCTTAATGTACTCACGTATGTACCATATGATTTGAACCATAACTCTTTAATGTAGGGAAATAGGTTTAGCTCCGCCTAGTATAAATGGTCGCGTAATGCCCTCTGTTCTTTTGTCTCATATAGCTTACACATTTTGCAACAAGGACGGAGTACCTTCACACAGTTATCTTTAACTACACCTTTAATAGTTATATGTTTACACGACAGCTTTAACGAGACACGTGCATGCATGTTTATGTCCAGACATTCATCGTTTGCATTTATGTACATAAACGTAAACGTACCGCCTACAATTAGCCGCGGTTCAATACGACAGGTGTCCCGTGGTTTTGTAACATTTAAAACTATTTACGATAATCGTTTTACGGCATCTAAAACATTCAATTATGAATTGGACAATTTGTTTTGCTTCGTCAGACCAAGAAATATAAATGTTCGAAATACGAAAACTACCTTAGATATATTAAACACATATATGTACGTCTGCATCTGTAAAACCGTTAAGAATGTGTAAGAGTTTCACTTCTGTATTTAAACCGGCTCTCTATAACTATTTCAATAGTGTAGAATTCACACTAATTATATTAATTTAATATTTTATAAAAGTTGTCGACATTCCTGTTGTAAAGGTAGGATACACAAATATAATTATATCTATCATAGGCCGGCCTTTCGAAAAAGATGCGAAATACATATCCAATAACTGTACACATAAATATCTGTATCAAGACAGACAGTGCATGAACGGTCACTTCCTGAATTATTAATTGTATCCATCTCTCTCTTCTATAAGGTCATAGTAAAAGCACCTGAATTGTAGAAACCTTAATACAAGATGTTTTGTCTTTTTCGGCGTTTTTCTATCCATATGCCATTTTCGCAAATTACAGTCTTCAATGTGCTGTTTAAAATGTTAATAAATGCATTATCATTACCAATGGCTTTTGAAATCCGTGCATGCATATCAAAAGCAGTTAAATACATATCAGTGAAAACATGCTCGAAGGACAGACGAACGGACGGATACAGATGGACCAACGACGAAGAAGTATCCCAATTTGTCGCCCTGCCGAGTCGGGCAAAAAAAGAGCTCCAGTACTAAATTAACGTTAAAAACGCTGTGGTGGACCACGAAGTATAGATGTATAGATGTCCATTTCCTTATTCCTTTGTCACTCAATATACCATACAGCACATGCATACATAAACAGCTTGATTGGTGTTTCTTGTCGCTTTTAAAAGTATTTCAGTTATATCACGGCGTTTGTGTAAATATCCATTATTGCTGGTAAGTTAATCCTAACAGTTGCACATCAGTGATAATGTTTTCCACTACAACAATTTTTGGGGTGAACCGACCCCGGATCGAATCCCTATTTTCAGGTTAAACGTAGGACGCTTTTATATTTAGACTTCTGAGTCGTCACCCGCTCCGGACAGAGATAGCTGGAAGATATGTATTCAAATACCACATCATCGGTGTAGTTGTAGATCGTCCGTCTTGGGTTTGGGTTCAACCCCCGGCTTGGTCATACACAATACTTTAAAAATGGTAGTTAAGGCTTTCCCTTCTTGACGTTAATATTGTGGAGTAAACATAACGACTGACTCGCTTGTATCAGGATCATGGACAAGTAGTACTGATAACGTATCCAGGAAACGCCGTGATATAACTGAACAACTGTGGAAAGCGGTGTAAGACATAGTTTTAATTACCTAAGATCATAAACGTTAATGTTTTTTTGACAAAAATGACGGCTTGACAACTTTTTGTTATTTTCACTCTTACGATCATTTCAAAATTGGATTTTTACTTTCAGGAGAGAATATTGTTTTAAATCTGTCCTTATCCGATATCCCAGAGTCCTGCCTGGCATACTTTGAGCAATTGTGCGATTCTTGGATGAACTTTGCAATGGTGTGGGAGAAGTTGTTTTAAAGCAAAAAGGCACATAACGAACAAAAACGGTAACAATAGTTCAAATTAAACATGTTTTGCTCAGGTGACATCCAATTACAATCCATGTAAAATCAATTCTTCAATTGATATCTGCTAATTACGCATCTAGAATACTTTAACTTCTTACCAACTAAACTAATTGAATTTGGTAAATGTAGGCCCTATAGTTACCTTTTACCCGTTTATATACTAAAAGGTGACAGTCAGACACGCTCATGGATATAACGATACAGCGTTACAACTGCTTTTTAAAATGCAGAACCGACCCATCAAGAAGTCAAATCGATCAATCTAAAAAAGTGCCAATAGTTTTATTCAATTATTCAACGACACAAAGAAGCCTAGCCTCCCATGGTCGAACTAATTACTTCAATGTTAGTCTTGCTATCTCAATAACGTTCATCAAACTATGAGCGCGCAAAGAGAAATGAGCCGTTCCACGATAAAAACCAACAGTATGATCTCTGCGTAATGTATCGACCCATATCAGCCTGCGCAGTCCGTACAGGCTAATCCGGGCTGACACATTCCGTCTCAGGGGAATAGAGGTATAGAGTAATGATTCCGGATACAGAAAATCCACAGGAGGCGAACAGTGTCTGTCCGGGTTAGCCTGCGCGGCTTGCTTAGGCTGACCCGAGTCGATACTTTACGCAGATTCCGCAATGTTGGTTTTCTCGTGAAACGGCTCAAATTGTTGTCGCGATTGTTCCATTTTACCAATGGACTTGTCTACATGTAAGTCAACGGAGTGGAATAACAATTAACACTTCTTGTAAGGACGTTACTTGGAATTAAATTAGCATATCTTTATGTGTACAGTTTACCCGTATGAAAATAGTGTGTATTCATAGTATAATTGCAGACATTTTTGTCTGACGCAACCGTTATGCTAAATAGAAGGCTAAATTAAAATGCAAACAAATCAGGAAACAATTGGTGAGATATTCCATTAAAAGACAGAGATAACAAAAAGTGTGTTATCGTCTACAGTTTCAAATAATTTCTGAACGTGAAAAAGACATTTATCACGACATGGTTAAAGATTATTTCGACCTTCATCCTCTTTAGCATTATCCTTCATAGAAATACTTCGAAAATGGCCATAATTTACAAAAAAAATATAGAAACATGAACATAAACGGAATCACGCTTAATTAATTACTTTTTGTATCAACACATTGACTAACATCGAATAGAATGTAGCTTTTAATTGACTTCCATACTCCTTCTGTACAACACTTAGAACTGTATTCAAAAACAATTTTGTGTAGTTTTATGACAAGATGATATTTTATTACACAAATCAGAAACTCGAAATCAAAGAGAAGTCATGTCGAGGTCGATATTTGAGAGGGTCTGCGTGGATTAAGGAGTAATTTCCAAAAACATGTAGAGCGGCTTAACTTTTGAAAATTGACCGTGTATGCTCAGTTGGTAACGACTAGGAATATACATCCATGTTCGTGAGTCCGAACCCCGGCTCTTCCATTGATTCTTTCGGATAATTCACAAAGGTTAGTGTGATATACGCCATTCGTCCCCCCTCCCCCACTAAACGACGAAAGGTCGAAAGTAGGAAGGGCATGTTATATACGTATCTGTTTTAAAAACCCTTGTAGAACATAAACTGTCAATTAACTATTTATGATAGAATCGTATCCAAAACAATATTGGACTTTGAAGGAACAAACCTGGATTCTAACTCGACTTGATTGACAGTCCAAGTCGTTACCAGCCAGGGTACAAGTATTTTGTCCCGGCTAATAAAGGGTTAATACGTTAATCGTGTTGGCTGTCAAAACGGAGGTTTTTGTCAGCCTCTCTGACGAATGTGCTGATCCTATCAAGGTGTGAGACACTGGTCCCGCTTGGCGCAGGACGCCCGTCACTTCTAACTTATCACAGTACCTGCAAGTCCACGGAACACATTAAACCCGTCAACCAAAAAATGTCCCATATGCTCAATATGTTGCACGATATACGTACATTGTAACCAACTCAGTGGGGGCATTACGTCTAGCTTTTAATCGAACGTTTCGTATACACTTACAATGTATTAAGTATGTTATTGAAAGATCTGAGTCTGGTAGACGTTCCTTTACCATCATTGTTAGCACATTTACTAATGAACCTTTATTTTTGACACATCTTTAACTTTTTATACAAAACACTCTCGTCATAATTTACATTTACTGCCGTTGAAATCCAGAAATGCGGGTACCGTAAATCCCTGTTAACCTCTAACTATTTCAGAACCCACGTTTGATAGCACTCCAAGAACTTGCCAAACATGTACTATGGATTCCGGCGAAAAAGCTTTTAATAAATGAATTCTGGGTTCCTGTCCCTGTTTCAGATCGTTTCAAAGGAAAAGAGTTCAAATTCCCCTATCAGGTAATGGACTAACAGCAGTTCGTTTTGACGGCTTGCTGATGTCTCTTAAGATACAATAGCAAATATTCCCGATACTCACACTGATATAGACATGGCCATTGTTGTTCCCTCATTTAAAGATAAGCCAGTTGTGTTTATCAAAAACTCTAATGACACTTGCACATCGCGTCGAGCACTCTTACGTTCATATTTCGACTTCAAAATCCCATTGATCGTGCGATGATTTCATATCAGGGCCTAATAAATGACCAGCCCCTAATATGACCTCTCATCTGATATTATTCCTTTTAAGCTTCATGAAGTTGATTCTTAGTGCCAAATGTGTTACATAAATCACAGTCACTAAACCCATTCCAACATGCAGACATAGCACTTACCGAGGGCTTGGCGTAAAACGGTTGTAAGTAAAAACCTATTTTGAAAACCCTGGTTTAGGGGCAATTTTGACCCCTTTGTAAACAATGCAAATTTAGGTGCCATTGCTCAGAACGAGCAATGGCACCTAAATTTCCATTGTTTACCAAGTAAAATAAGTTAACGCTTATAAAGACTTTATTGCGAGGTAATTAACCTTGGTAAAAAAATACCAATTTAAGTTACAACCGTTTCACGCCAAGCTCTCGATACATTTCCGTTGTATTTGTGGTTTAAAATTCCATAATTAAAGAGTATTGATGATATAAATTGGTAAAAATAAACGTCTTTGCATAATGAGCAATTTCTCCATGTACCACAATGTTTATACTCTAATCAATACTTTTACCTAACCTTCATGTATAGAGAGTTTACATCTGCTGTATCAAATACAAATACAAATATTGTATTTGTGTAAGTAATGCATCTCGTAGAACTATTGAAGTCGGATAACCCATTTTGTATATCACAGTCTTTGATGCACTTTGATGCACTTTGATGCCCTTTGATGCACTGAATTGAGATAAGAATAGAGAAGCAGTGTCTTATTTTTTGGGGGGAAAAACACAATAACCAAAACCATATTTGTTTGACATCTTCGACTTTTGACGCCTATGTATCTTCCATTATCTATTCCACATTCTCCTAGGACTATGCTATAATTAGCGCCTAATACTATCTGCAAATGCCTATGTAAAATATTTCGACACTCACTGAGTACGAATGACCCATTTAATCGAACCAGTGTCTTAGAATATGAACAACCGCACAGTCAAAAAGATATGAATATTTCATGATCTTCAAAATGTCATCAAAATATATGGTACTGTTTAACCGTGAAAAAGACTTTGTGCACATAGTTTACGTCATATACCAGGAACGTTTGTGGCTATATACAAATTTATATTTTATCAATGTGTAATATGTGACCTTGTATCCTAACACAGTAAGCATTATCAACACTAAACATTGAGTCTTCATTTACATTGCATGATCATAAAATAAATTATGTATAGTTTGCTTAGTTTTTTGTCATCTTAAGTAATAATATGAAAAGTATTCACTGTTTGACATGTGTGACCCACACATCGTGATTCAGTCGTTAACCATTCTTTTGTCAGGAATAGAAATATTATACTTACTAGCGACATGCAGAACTTTGATTTAAAATAAGTTTGACCGAAGTCGTATCGATATAATATACTATGTGCAGCGAATACATGTATATACTAGACGGTGGTGCAGAGATAGAGCGTCGGCCTCTCGTATCATAGATCCCGGGTTCGAGTCCCGTGATGAGCGAGTTCTTACTTGAGGACTTTTCCTCATAAATGGCGCGAGTACTTATTAAGTCTTAAGGAAGCAGACATCAAGAGTGATTAATATAAGCTGTAAGCTTGTTTCGCAATCGATGTAAAATAAATAAGTTTAAACTAATATATACTATGTGAAGAAGGAGGTTACAGACAGTTTAAACATTGCCTAAGCATGCCGCGCAGGCTAACCCGGACAGACACTATTCGCTTCCTGTAGATGTTCTGTTTCAGGAATCATTATTCTTAACCTCTATCCCCCTGAGACGGAATGTGTCGGCCCGGATCAGTCTGCGCGGAGTGCACAGGCTGATCTGGGTCGATACATTACGCAGATTCCATAATGTTGGTTTTTCCGCGGGACGGCTCATATTGTGTTTTTCAGGGGGGAATAATCCAACCGCACTTCTTTCAATTAAAATGATTATTATCCCTTGGCCTTCTTCCTCTCATCGTTCACACCTAGCCTGTCTACACTATCACTGTTTACACTATCACTGTCTACACTATCACTGTTTACACTATCACTGTCTACACTATCACTGTCTACACTATCACTATTTACACTATCACTGTTTACACTATCACTGTCTACACTATCACTGTTTACAGTATCACTGTCTACACTATCACTGTTTACACTATCACTGTCTACACTATCACTGTCTACACTATCACTGTTTACACTATCACTGTTTACAATATCACTGTTTACAATACCACTGTTTACACTATCACTGTTTACACTATCACTGTTTACACTACCACTGTTTACACTATCATTGTCTACACTATCACTGTCTACACTATCACTGTTTACACTATCACTGTCTACACTATCACTGTTTACACTATCACTGTCTATACTATCACTGTCTACACTATCACTGTCTACACTATCACTGTTTACACTATCACTGTCTACACTATCACTGTTTTAAATTTTGACTTTATACGGATAGATTCAAACTATTTATCGATGATAATCCCCTGAGAATTATGTAATAAGTACAATTATGTCCATAATGGCTTCGCAACAATCTTAAGAAAATCCCTTTGTTAGCCAAAGCCTCGATACTGGTTCAGTTTTCAAGAAATAAGTTCGAAATCTTGTTCTCAATCACGAATTGCAGTAGTTTTGTTTTCCGATATTCAGATGAAGTGAGTTTTATGTAATGAGGTACAATTTGTAACATCTGTCCAAATATTAGAAAAGAGCCCTAACTAGATATGTGTTTATGCATTCATCTTAATATATCTTTCATTTCAAGCGTGGTGCAATTCTGAATTGAAAATAACTTTTATAATTCAAAAGCAGACCAGTTGTCTTACCTCTTTAGGAATATTGTGTGGGAACCAGTGGCTCAAGGGGTAGATCGCATTCCTCGTGTTCAAGAGGTTGCGATTTTGATACCCGTGAGAGTTAAGTCAACCCGTGAACAATCGTACGAGAACCGACTGAGTATACTTGCTATAAGAGAAAAACAATATTTATTCATCTTAGTATTTTGTTAAAGTATATGTCTATGTTTTCGTAAGCGCGCGTATATTGTAAACATGGTGACTGTTGACGATGTGTTCAAGTCAGGTAAAGCGTCTGTTCGGTGACGCTCTATAATCCAAGTTTCACGAACTTATCTTATAATCGATGTAAAATAAATAGGTTTAAACTAAAAGTATTTTGCAACAGGTGAAGTAGGGTTTGATTGAATCCAGTCTTATGTGACAAATCTATGAAATTTGATATCAATGAACTTAAATTATTTTATAGTATTTTCCCATCTTATCTAGACTGCCGTGAACTACTATAAAATGTCCAAATAATGACTGACCATTTTGTGTGTAAACAACACATCCACATCTCCGATAGTCACCAAAACGAGATGAGCCGCGGATTGCAAATTGGGACCTTTTCTGATTTTGTTAAATCAATGTCACATTGTCATTGAACTAGTGGGGCTACACGATTAGCGTTTTGTCACAAGTTGCATCTAGGCATGTTTTACATGCTGTCAAGGCTCTAGTGAAAGTGTGCAGATGGATGCAAAGGTTCGCCTGATACTTGACCGTTCGTATTAGCAAGATGACCCCCATATTGCAAGACGCGGCTCGGATTTTCAAATAACCGTGAAACACGTCCAGTAATCTGTCGTCCATGCGACCATTGTGGTACCTTCCAATCTCTTCTCCAATTGTTAATCACATTTTACCTCTCATCGTATATACAAATTGTTTGCTTTATTTAATATAGTTAAGGAGCAAATTGTACCTATTGTCGGTTTATATTATGGTAGGATTAGCTACTCAGTCTGACGTTTTGAATAAGTATAGAACAGTTAAGCACTTAAGCATTCTGCATATGTGTACATGCTAGTTTCGGGAAAACAGAATTCACAAATGCAATCCTAATCCCGACTACCCAGGATAAAGGTAAATAGCACTCATGATTTTACGGCCATCATCCTGGAGCCGATTTTCAAGTGGGTCACGCCGCACGAAAACTGACCGTTAGAGATCACGTGATCACCTCAATTACGATATTATTACAAATAAGTGTTGTCTTGTGTCATCAGCGTGTGTTACAGATGTGTATAAGACGGCTGGTCGTCTAAATGGTGTATATGGAAGATCCAGATAAGGTTTCGTGGAGCTGAAGACTAATATTGCTGGACACTGGTCGCACATTCAAAAGTCCTTATTTTGTCTTGACGTTGCTAAAATACACAATGGGATAAACTCAAATCTGTTTTCTTACCATTTAATCGCTATCCCATAAACTATTGTGCGGTTCAATTTTGATAGGTATTTAAGGGATCTTTATAAATGTTCTAGAGTTTAATCAATCTGTCTGACCCTTGGGGAAACCCGACACGATGGTATCTCTACAACCCTAGTATAGCCGTCTGTCAATGGGCTGCCAGGGCTGCCAGGGCTGAAACATGGACGTAATGTCAAAATATGAATGATCGTCTGCAGGTCAAACGTCGACCTTTTTAACGATTGTGTATGTTTTAATCGTCTTACGGATTTGTAATTCTCAGGGAGTCTTCTGTTATAAACTTTTACCACAAACAACAAATCTGCCGCAGACGACTTTGAACATAACGAGGCAAACAAACGGACAACCGTTATAAAAGAAAGTGTAATGAGCTAACAGAGTCAAAAGCATTGTGGCAAAATTAGATATTGCATATTATGAACAATTTATCCTTTCGGCAAAATGGTTTCAACAGTTGTCTGATGCAGGTGTGCCAATATGATGCGTGGACGTGTTGGAAAGGGGTTTGATTCCATGTGATATTATATGTAAAAGTATCAGGCAGAAAAGAATGGTCTGATACAGGTTTCAAATTCTAAAATTGAAATCGGAAATGCTTTTCGTTTTAAACAGCTCTGTCTTACCACAATGTTTCTGAAGTCGTTTGCTGAAGAAGCGTCGACTGTCGTCGGTATCAGGTAAATATTAAGAGTGACTGATTTCTTTATTCGTGATTTATCAGATGCCATAATGTACTGTTGAAACAAAAAGAAACGTTTGCAAGACAATGTAAAACACCATGGATTTCTCATTCAACATAGCCAATGCATACATTACTCGGACAAATGCATTCGTAACTAAGTAGATACAATGCCATATTGAATGTTCGTATTACCCAGTATTTAGGTGTACATAATGCATTCGACCGTATTTGTATATTGAATGTTCGTATTGCCCAATATATAGGTGTACAGAATGCATCCGACCGTATTTGTATATTGAATGTTCGTATTACCCAGTATATAGGTGTACATAATGCATCCGACCGTATTTGTATATTGAATGTTCGTAATACCCAGTATATAGGTGTACATAATGCATCCGACCGTATGTGTATATTGAATGTTCGTTTTACCCAATATATAGGTGTACATAATGCATCCGACCGTATTTGTATATTGAATGTTCGTTTTACCCAGTATATAGGTGTACATAATGCATTCGACCGTATTTGTATATTGAATGTTCGTATTACCCAGTATATAGGTGTACATAATGCATCCGACCGTATTTGTTTGTACTTTCATCATTTTTCAGTTAAATCACGGCGTTTCCTCGATAATTGAAGAGTACTATTGGTCCATGTATCCAAACACCAGCAAGTCAATCGTAATGCTAACCGATGGGTGCCACGGCGGAAAGCCATTATTACCAATTTAAAATGTATTTGGTATCTGACCGTGACTTCATTGTTAACGTATTATACTTCTAGAATACGTACTGATTACAGCAAGTATCGAGGGCCTTTGTTGATCGTTTGTTATCGATGGCCGTTGTTGATCGTTTGTTACGTACACTAACTTACGGACATTAACGAAGGTCCCCTCGCTTTCCAATCACGTGGTCCGACTGTGTTTCGTGTACGTGTCCGGAGTGAATAATAAAACACAGGTCATTAATCAACATGTACGTATTCCTATGAGTAGTTTATTAACGAGATAATAGTAAACCACAGATCAATGCTCTAACTGTTTTTATAGATTCATAAAATAATATTTAACTGTGGCAGGTAAAAACGAACCTTATTTGATTCTTCGTTTGGTAGTTTATAAATTATTAATTGCGTAAAACAATTTGGCTAACTGTTAAGCTGTCTTTTTTATTCAATATATATGAATAAAATTCCACAAACTTTGTATTATCAAAAGCATTATATTTAGTATAAACTACAGATGTATTATATTCAATGAATCGATCAGGCGGTACAGGCTCGTCCGAGTCTTCACTTTGAAACACTTTATTATCCTTAGGCGTCTTTACCCTTATTCCGGTGAAATCCAACCTCCGATGTCATCGAAGTGTTTTTTACAAATGAGCCGTTCCACGAGAAATCCAACATTATGGACTCTGCGTGATATATCGACCCAGATCAGCCTGCGCAATCCGCGCCGACACATTCCGTCTCAGGGGGATAGAGGTATAGAGTAAATACCTGAAACAAAAAATCCACAGGAGGCGAAAAGTGTCTTTCCGAGTTCACAATGTTGGTTTTCTCGTGGAACGGCTTAAATAATCTTGCATAATTACTGCCTAGACTTATCTAAAGACTAATTAATGAGTAGTGAACAACGTCGACAATGATTAGACTGTACGAATGTGCACGCTGCATTGTTCACCCGTGAGTTTCAGAAACAAGCATAACATGATATGCTTTTTAAAATGGCGTGTATCAGGATATGGGTTTATTCGAAAATCGGATTCCCAAGTCGTATCCTAGGAGGGGTAGCGTGACTAATTAGCGTACTATATCTAATTAGCACCTATTGAATTATGTATTTTATATTAATAAACACCACTGATACCAAGTAGCTAATTACAGTGAATCTATTGGAAACGTTTAATTGCAAATGGAATTAAAATCCACTCCCATGAAATGCGTGACTACCAGATTAAAGAATTTTATGTTTATATGGGTTTTGTGTTCGTGTCATATTAACTTTTAATCAAGCCAGAACATACGCGCCAACAGCAATTGCTCATGCGAGTTACTGATGTTTAATAATTCGTCTTAACTTTTCTGTGTGGCCGTTGTTCCATTATGAGTGTCGAGCCGAAACATGTCAGTTTGATAAAGAAAGGGGTTGTTAGTTCGAATCCTGGCTTGGTATTTTTTCTTTACTATAGAGTCATTGTAACAAGCATCATTTGTTTAACACCGAATTGGATAAAGGTATATGTAACCATTTACAAGGAAAGAACTGCATGTGAAATACTGGTGTGAGTGATCCATGTCTCACGTGTCATGGGGTCGAACAACGAATAGTCGGGCATTTTTGAGCGAGAATCACGAGTATCCAGCCCGGAATCTGGCATGAATCTGCCCTGTGCGTCAAACAGTAATTCAAGCCTTTTAAACGCTCATTTAAGATAGTTGAAACCACTAGTAAACGTGGGAGAATGTTCCCAGGTCCGAATCTATATGCCCGTTCTTAAATCTCAAAGTACCGGTTTTCGTGTGGCGTGATATCGAGGGCTTGGTGTGAAACGGTTGTAACTAAAAACCTATTTTGAAAACCCTAGTTTAGGGGCCATTTTGACCATTTTGTAAACAATGCAAATTTAGGTGCCATTGCTCAAAACGAGCAATGGCACCTAAATTTCCATTGTTTACCAAGAAAAATGATTTAACGCTTATAAAGACTTTATGGTGAAGTGATTAACCTTCGTAAAAAAATACAAATTTAAGTTACAACCGTTTCACGCCAAGCCCTCGATATATTGGTAATATACTTCCAAATAGTGATACTATTTCCTAGACTCAGAGGTACACCCATAGATACGGGTAGTCTTCAATCCAGTAACGATGTCATTTAATTGTGTCAATAATTGATGTTCAAAACTGTTAGATGGTAGCATAAAATAGAGATAAGGTTATGATTGAGCCCTGCCAGGTCTTGAGGGGGTCTATAAAACACCCCCGTTATACAATTACTCATTTTGCGCGTGCGTATACACACTCAGCAAAGCCTCACTTTTATTTCAGCTTGTCATCGACGACTGGTATATCATGTGTATATGTGGACAGTAACGAATACAGACTGGTATATCATGCGTAAATGTGGACAGTAACGAATACAGACGGGTATATGATGTATATATGTGGACAGTAACGAATACAGACTGGTATATCATGCGTATATGTGGACAGTAACGAATAGGTATATCATGCGTAAATGTGGACAGTAACGAATACAGAAGGGTATATGATGTATATATGTGGACAGTAACGAATACAGACTGGTATATCATGCGTATATGTGGGCGGTAACGAATACAGACTGGTATATCATGCGTATATGTGGGCGGTAACGAATACAGACTGGTATATCATGCGTATGTGTGGACAGTAACGAATACAGACTGGTATATCATGCGTATATGTGGACAGTTACGAATACAGACTGGTATATCATGCGTATATGTGGACAGTAACGAATACAGACTGGTATATCATGCGTAAATGTGGACAGTAACGAATACAGAAGGGTATATGATGTATATATGTGGACAGTAACGAATACAGACTGGTATATCATGCGTATATGTGGGCGGTAACGAATACATACTGGTATATCATGCGTATATGTGGGCGGTAACGAATACAGACTGGTATATCATGCGTATGTGTGGACAGTAACGAATACAGACTGGTATATCATGCGTATATGTGGACAGTTACGAATACAGACTGGTATATCATGCGTATATGTGGACAGTTACGAATACAGACTGGTATATCATGCGTATATGTGGACAGTTAAGACTCTGATAAGACTATAACGATGTACAGGCTCGTTTAAACCTGACTAAATTACTACTACTTGACACGACTCGTACTTGAGTATGATATGATCTGGATACAGCAACCCTTTTAACGGCCGCCATCTGTTGCTAACGCATGATAAAATATTCCCGCCCGGTGACATGTTTTACTGATTGTCCCCATATAAAACTTTGCACAACATGTGTTTTTTCAAATGAGATTTTAATCTATGATTAAAATACTAAACAGCTTACAGATTAGCATTCGATGATTATTTCAACAACAATTCTATACATTTACATTGGATATTTGAACTCACATTTGGTTCGCTATACACTATATTCAAAGTAGATGCCAATTGTTCAAAAAGTGACAATTACAAGTGTAAGCCAATGGGTGTAATTTCAAATTGGCTTCTCTTTTTGTAGTACATTCCTGGTTGTATATTCGATATGTTGGTTTCCTGATACTGGAATTTCAAATGTAACATCGTTTACAACAGTATATTAGATATATCATATCGCCCACTTTACTTTACACGTGTTACCCGACCTTCTATAACAATATTAGAGGTAAACTAGCTATTTTCTCACATGTACTAACAGTACTATTTAGCCCATTGATGGAAGACGAAAGACGCTATTCACAATGATAAGAATAAATGGCCAAGCTGTGGTTGGGACTGCCGACCCCTGGATTGTTAGCCCTCGTTGTAACCGACTGAACTATCGCGGTTCCGAGATACACGGAAAACTTACTCAGATATGCCGCTGTATAAGAGCATCTTTTTCTGTGATTTAAAACAAGGTGAACTAATGAAGACGACACATGAAGACGACAAAACACTAACCCTTTCTAACAGCTGACGATTTTGTTCAAAATCTAGGCAAAGATATGAGCCGTTCCGCGAGAAAACAAACAGTGTGGACTCTGCGTAAAGTATCGACCCGGATCAGCCTAAGCATGCCGCGCAAGTTAACCCGAACAAAAACCTTACACCTCCTGTGGATTTTCTGTTTCAGGAATCATTATTCAATACCTATATCCCTCTGAGACGGAATGTGTCGGCCCGGAATAGCCTGTGCGGATTGCGCAGGCTGATCCGGGTCGATACATTACGCAGAGTCCATGATGTTAGTTTTCTCGTCGAACGGCTCATATATAATCTATATAAGTGAAAGCTTGGTTATTATATGGATTTGAAAACATTTTGGCAAAAAGAGAAATGGCTTCTTATGAGTAACTTCTACTTTTGCAAAAATGTTTTCAAAAGTCGTCATCTGCAGAAGTGTAAAAATGCATCCTCATGTAGAAAAGGAATTAAGCATCTTTCCAAACAGTAGTACCTTTAATGGGTTTCGTACTTCTGGTGTATTTAATCGTTTTCATTTGTATTTGTAAAGAGTTTCTATATAATTGTTCGACAATGAATTCAATTAAAGAGCACACAAGCGAATGTAATGATTTGAAAGAAGGGAAAGGGAATTGAAACAGACACTGACGAGGGTTAATACCGGAAAGCAAACAATGAATTAACGACATGTGACAGCAGCTAATACGAAAAGACGCACGGACATGAGTCCAATTCAATGCCACGTTAACCGTGCACGAAAACTGACAACAAACAAAAACATCCAGGGGGCGTTGTATATTCGAGTGTCACATGACGCCACCCTATCATTTACAAAAATAAACAAATCATCATTTCAGGGTAGGGGCTATGATGTAACTGTAATTACACATAGCATTACTTCGTTATCGTCCTCTATTTGACATCCCCTATGCCACGTGTAATTTAATATCCTTTTACAATTCACTGAGCAGACTCTTGATCAAGTGGAATGTTTTTTCACCGCAGCTCATCTTATCTCAATACGATGAAAAGCAAATAAATAGAATTAGAGACACTTTTCTATTTAAGGAGTTAATCAACGTTTAAATAGCCATAAACGTATTTATTCGCGTTGTTGGTTTTGTGCCTCAGGAGCCATGTTAACCGCTGGGTTAGTTACGATTCCCTTTCCTCATATCATTATACGTATTTGTATTAATGAGCGGATTTTTAATGAATACATGTATAATGATACCCATGCATATACACAAATGGCAATGGGTTTTAATTTGCCACAAACTGCGATCTAAAGTTTCTTCTACCTGTACTATATCCTGTCAAATCATTCGAAGATATTTGTTAATCAAATACTAATAATATGCAGCTATACAAACAGTATCATGGTTCAATTAAGATGAATGTTTCTATGTCAGAAATAGTGCAGCAAGTGTCTTCAGCATCTGTTTGGAAGGGTTTGTACTGGGAAATGCATTTTACATATCTAAGCCGTTCCATGAGAAAACCATCAATATGGACTCTGCGTAATGTATCGACATAGATCAATCCACGCAGGCTAATCCGGGCCGACACATTCCGCCTCAAGGGGATAGAGTTATAGAGTATCGATTCCTGAAACAGAAAATCCACTGGAGGCGAAAAGTGTATGTCCGGATTAGCCACGTATATGTTGATATACAAATATAACCTCTTTACATATGTGTTCGAGTTCTTCTCGTCAACCAAGGTGCACATTCATTTAATTTTCTTTGATAATATTGCTCTTTTACCAGTCAGTAATAGTACGGGTGCTTTTATATAAGCTAAACTATGATGCTTTTTCTGGTAAAAACACTATGTCCAGTATCTGGCCGGGTCTAAACACCTTCTCGTGTAAATAACGGATACAGGGTGAAGGTTTCAGTAACACGGTGTCCCAGTAAAATGGACAGTTTCACGGAGATAAGCACGAAGTGGTGACGGGCGCCCCCTGACACGTTTAGAAGTAAGCCCCTGACACAAGACCAATTTTCGTCAGCTAATCAAATTAAATTGATGTCCATTTGGGTGAAAGTCAGTGGTCAGCGAACTATAGATGTCATGGTCAACCCAAAAATGCCGAAGGGTCGGATGACCTTTTCGGACATGTTTTTCTAACTCCTTTTCCCTTATGAGTCATACATCTGCAGCAGCCCAGTCTTTTAAATGCGACATTGATTCCTTATCACTCAATTTCGAAGACATGTATTAAATAGTATTACACTGGTGTTTCCGGAAAGTCTAATTGAGCTCATCACAGTAACCCACCAACGTTTCTGCTTTCATTCTTCATTCTGCTGTGTCTTGATTCATGTTTTAAATAAGTGAGCCGTCCCGCGAGAAAATCAACATTGTAGTCTCTGCGTAAAATATCGACCCGGATCAGCCTAAGTATGCTACACAGGCTAACCCGGGCAGACACTTTTCGCTTCCTGGGGATTTTCTGTTTCAGGAATCATTACTCTATATCTCTATTCCCCTGATACAAAATGTGTCGGCCCGGATCATTCTGCGCGGACTGCGCAGGCTGATCTGGGTCGATACATTACGCAGAGGCCATAGGGTTGGTATTCCCGCGGGACGGCTCAAGTATTGTTTCAATTTACTGGGATGCAGAAGAGTCTACATACAATTAGCGGAAATGTGAAACTAATATTTATATCATCGTCGCGAAGCGCCATGAGCTAACACGCTGTGACAGGGTATCTGTATCTAGTGAAGAGTTGACTATCTATTCACATAATTAAATTTAATGGGTGGACATCAATTTAAATAACTATTTGTGGGGTTCAACTGGAATGTAAAGTACTAGGCTATCCAAATTTGAAATGATGATTTACTAAACCACATTTATTCGTTACTTAATCGATTGTTCATTTTTGAATAACACTTATAGACCTATTCATGAATTATTACCACGCTGGGCATGTAAGGGGTATATGTGAGCAATTTCCCTTTTCACGAACACTTGTCTACCTAGCTCGCCGATTTTTGGTCCATCATATACATGTTTGTCTTAAGCCTTTCCTACATACAACAAATCTGCAGCAGACAACTTTGAAAACATAGTGGCAAAAACCTGAAAAATCTCCATAAAAGATGGCTTAATTGTTAAAAAATGTTGAAAACATTGTGGCCAAAGGAGAAATTGCTCATCATGAGCAATTTCATCTTTGGCCACAATGTTTTCAAAAGTCGCCCGCTGCTATTGCGTCAACATGCGTCTGTAGGTGAGAAAGGGTTAAATGCACTCGTTCAGACTAAAGACACTACGTCTACTCGTATTTATCGAATGTTGTCGAATGTAGCATCCGGAATTAAGCATCCTGAATGAATCATCCGGAATGTAGCATCCGGAATGTAGCATCCGGAATATAGCATGAATGTTGAATCATTGACTGAAAATCCCGAATGTTGTCGAATGTAGCATCCGGAATGTAGAATCATTCACTGAAAACCCCTAGGGTAGCAAGCAAAATGGAAAATGAAAGATTTTCCTCTTTGAACAATATAGTTTCCTGTTTCTGATCAACATAGATATATTTTCAAATGCCGTCTGTATATATATGAACAACAACCTTTTAAATTGTACTGTGCTAGTATACCGTCAGATTATGCCGTACTACCACTTTGTCGTGCTATCCAATGATTGCCCGTTCGGAATTAGAATGTTATCGTCAGATTGTGCGTCTGCACAGAAATGTCTGAACTAATAGACAATTGTCATATTGTTTACGAATTGCATCAATAGCGTACATATAATGCGCTTCGTGTGGCCTTTGCTCCATGCAATATAGCCTGATCATGATCTTCCCAGATCGTCATTTAATCATAGAAGCATCTAGTTAACATCAACATTAGAGCCGTCCTACGAAAAAACCAACAGTGTGGACTCTGCGTAAAGTATCGACCCTGATCAGCCTTAGCATGCCGCGCAGTCTAACCCGGACAGACACTTTTCGCCTTCTGTGGATTTTCTGTTTCAGGAATCATTTCTCTATACCTCTATTCCGCTGAGGCGGAATGTATCTGCCCGGATAAGCCTGCGTGGACTGCACAGGCTGATATGGGTTGATACATTACGCAGAGTCCATACATACTGTTGGTTATCTCGCGGGACAGCTCATTGTTGTTATTGCCTTGAATGAAAGTCCTACAGCGATCAGTTTTTGTGTAACGCGGAGCACGTACATTTGACCACTTACACACAAAATCAGTATTGTTGTAATTTCAATCTCCCTTTTAAGATATTCTGTAATTTGACAAGCCTATCTAATGGGTTTCAATGGTTACTGTCTGAGGGAACAAAACAAGTGATACATCCTTCCATCATTATTCAACATGTATCGGGGAAATCGACTATAGATTAGTCATTTTATCACGTCTTATCAGTCTTATCTTGAACCGTCCAGTCGATTTTACATATTTATGCTTTTTATGAGAACAGCACCACGCATAAAAGGCCATTCGGTTTTTCGTGTTATTACAACTACGCATGTGCAGCAACATTGTGGGTCTGTTCGCTGAGTTGTTTGTAAGAATCACATTCAGGATCTATATTAAACGTGAAAATACTGTGAATGATATTGTGTGACTGCGGGAATGCATAGGCTTCCCAGGACCGTTGTGTTTATACTACGATATGGTAGCATTTTTATTTGTAATGGATCATTTATTATTGGGGTCCTCCAAACAAAGCCAACGAAGAGAAAGCGTTGTGTTGAAGGCGCTAAAATCAATTAGACGATGTTACCTTCGTGTCGATCGAGATCTTATCTCATATGTTAGTCTCAGACAGACAGCCATGTTTATCTTTTCTGAATAAAATTGTGCATTAATGTTCTTGCTTGGTTGTTGATATATTGGAAATAATATATTTAACTAAATATGTATATTGCAGACAGTGCATTGACATTTAGCTTACATCTGTTTGGGAGGTGCAAAATCCATTTCCTAGCTGCATACGCATAAACATTTTTATATTGCGACAAAAGGGATAAATTGACCAGAATTTCTCATTGTGTCACAATATACTTAGCCTTCTTTAATAATTATACTTTCATTTATACATATATTTCAGATTTTTTTTCTTGATGATTTAAAAATCCTCGGCTGTAGATTTGTTGTGTGGAGGAAAATGTTAACAATCTACCTAATCAGATATTTAAGAGCTACTTTGGATATATATGACGGAACATAAGAAACGACTTGATATTTGAATTTGAATGTTCATGCTAATATGTCCGTCTGTCTTTAATCAAAGGTTTATTGTTGTTATAATAATGCAAAGAATACGTTTGCATTTTTACATGACAGAATGTACAGCAGACAAAACACTTATAGAAACAAAATGTTCTGGCAACTGTTTGGTTTTCATAGTGGTTTTTTCCATTGTGAAATTGTGGACAGACCACCAAGCAAAGAGAGATAATCCTTACATTTATAGATACGATGCTATACTGGTTAAGCGGATCAAAAGTAGTTTTATAAGTTATATGATGTTTTCATAAATAGTTTTAACCATTGTTAAATATCTATCTATTCCTACATTCTTTAGATTGAGTTCCATCCAACGGAATTGGGTTACATAGTCCTCATATAGGCAAATGTTGAGGCATTTGCATCAGAGCACACTCGAGAATAGTGTGGGAAAAGGAGAAATTGCTGAAAACAAGCAATAACTCCCTATCCCAGCGTGATTTCAAATATGTATAAGAGTCACACGTCTAATTAACCAAATGTAAAAGTGTATCCTCAAATATTGTCACGGTAGACGACACTTACATATCCGGTAAGCTTTAAAACACAGCTCTACAGTTGTAGCGATTAGAAAGTACATTTCTGTTATAATCGTGTCCATTGTTACCGTCTCCATGTCCCTACCTAAATCCTTCTAGACAGGATTCGTCGGATCACGACCTTCACGTAAACATGTATAGTATATTAGTTTAAACACATTTTTTTTCTCATATAGTTTAAAGGAATTATCAAGAAATATATAATGGAGAAATGGATTGGACTGAAAGCTCATAACTTATTTTGTATCCTCTCCAATAAAGATTGTTTTACAGGAATCACGGTGAATATTATACATGCTCAGATAATATCAGCTTACTTTAGTTGTATAATTTATCATACAAGAAAATAAAGAAAATAACACAGAAGAGTGAGGGAGACAGCACGTGAGAGGGATAGAGAGATATAAAGGAGGGTAGGTGCGCTTATGGGAGGTAAGTTAATGTTTATGTCAAATAACCATACCAAATAAAATATAAAGTAAACATACTCTAAAAGAGTTGCAGAAAAACACATACAAATTAAGGAAAGTGATTCATTATCGTGACCTAAACATTTTGGTACCGAATTTGAATTTATAATCTATTGATTTACATGTGAGCGTGGCTATGTGAAAACCAACCTGAGCGTAATAAGTACCCGTGTGGCTATGTGAAAACCAACCTGAGCGTAATAAGTACCCGTGTGGCTATGTGAAAACCAACCTGAGCGTAATAAATACCCGTGTGGCTATGTGAAAACCAACCTGAGCGTAATAAGTACCCGTGTGGCTATGTGATAACCAATCAGAGTGTAATAAATACCCGTGTGGCTATGTGAAAACCAACCTGAGCGTAATAAATACCCGTGTGGCTTTGTGAAAACCAACCTGAGCGTAATAAGTACACGTGTGGCTATGTGAAAACCAACCAGAGCGTAATAAATACCCGTGTGGCTTTGTGAAAACCAACCTGAGCGTAATAAATACCCGTGTGGCTATGTGAAAACCAACCAGAGCGTAATAAATACCCATGTGGCTATGTGAAAACCAACCTGAGCGTAATAAGTACCCGTGTGGCTATGTGAAAACCAACCTGAGCGTAATAAGTACACGTGTGACTATGAGAAAACCAACCTGAGTGTAATAAATACCCGTGTGGCTATGTGAAAACCAACCTGAGCGTAATAAATACCCGTGTGGCTATGTGAAAACCAACCTGAGCGTAATAAGTACACGTGTGACTATGTGAAAACCAACCAGAGCGTAATAAGTACCCGTGTGGCTATGTGAAAACCAACCTGAGCGTAATAAATACCCGTGTGGCTATGTGAAAACCAACCTGAGCGTAATAAATACCCGCGTGTCTATGTGAAAACCAACCAGAGCGTAATAAATACCCGTGTGGCTATGTGAAAACCAACCTGAGCGTAATAAGTACCCGGGTGGCTATGTGAAAACCAACCTGAGCGTAATAAATACCCGTGTGGCTATGTGAAAACCAACCTGAGCGTAATAAATACCCGTGTGGCTATGTGAAAACCAACCAGAGCGTAATAAGTACCCGTGTGGCTATGTGAAAACCAACCTGAGCGTAATAAATACCCGTGTGACTATGTGAAAACCAACCTGAGCGTAATAAGTACACGTGTGGCTATGTGAAAACCAACCTGAGCGTAATAAGTACACGTGTGGCTATGTGAAAACCAACCTGAGCGTAATAAGTAACCCGTGTGGCTATGTGAAAACCAATCTGATCGTAATAAATACCCGTGTGGCTATGTGAAAACCAACCTGAGTGTAATACGTACCCGTGTGGCTATGTGAAAACCAACCTGAGCGTAATAAAAACCCGTGTGGCTATGTGAAAACCAACCTGAGCGTAATAAGTACCCGTGTGGGAAAAGACATGCATGCGCATCCATGCTAAAGGATCTAAATGGTTATTTCGTAACTTAAGTTCTTTGTAACCTTCTATGACTAGTTGGTGGCGTAGAGTGCTGATGCACATTCTGGTCTGTTACGTCACGTGTCGCTTCGCGCCATGGTAAGTAATTTATAACAAATCATAAAGTTGATGACTCGTGAACGTTGTGATAATGAACACCTTTGAATGGAGGTCAGGATCAAATCAATAGTGTTAATTAATTCATCATAACTATACATTTTCCTGTCATGTATGTTTTATGTATATGTATAAGTTTAGACAATGTACTTTGTACACGTCATTAATAACATTTTCTGTCTGTCTGCCTGTCCGTTAAGTAATATACGCGCAAAGGCAACTAAGTGGGATTTAATTACACAGGTTTGTCCAATACTGCAGTATACTTAATGTTGCGTAGGGACAACACATATTCTGATAATTCTTCAATGCATGGGAAGCTATAGCTAACTTTTCGTTTAACCAAATTAAGCTGAAATAAAATGTTAACGTTTTAAAGCCACCTGCCTTTAAAAGATACTAAGAAAAGAAACATTTGAAACAATTTACAAGTATGATTTTGGTGCAAAATTATAAACACAGAACAGAGAATAATGTGGTTGGTCCTTGACGCAATTTCTACTCATACAAAAATAAATCAAATCCTCGACTACTCATGTGACATGAAATATAGTCTCTATCAATGAAGGTTCCAATTATGCCAAAAGCTATTTTTTGAGAATATGGTTCTTGTAGCATAGGGCGGTCAATGTATAATAAAGACATTCATCGACTGCACGATATTCTGCTTCATTTAACCTTTTCAAACATACAGCAAATGTGCAACATACGAAAACATCTTGGTAAAACAATAAAAACCACTATCAATGACGGTATTAATACTGGACAAAAACTAAAAACATCATGGAAAAGAAAAAATTGCTGGTTTTATGCTCTTTGCATAATGTCTTCTTCAATTAGTCTAATGCAGAGGCGTGAGCAAGTTTGTCGGAAAATGTTAATAGAGAATGTGTAGGCTCCATTTGTCGTTCACTGCTCTTCTTATTTCTGAAGAGAACGTACATGCTCGAAAGTCACGATTTTTGGGAGCACGTTTGAGCAAAGTGAATGTAAGATAATGATATATTTAGCATGCAACTGGTGTACAATTATGACAAAATACTAAATTAAAACAACACCTGCTTTAAACGATTGAACCATTTTGCTTTTCTCTTCTTACGCTTTTCTACGAGAAAACCGTTGGGGGTTGTAACGAAAACTCTCTTTTAGTGTTAACATGTATATTTTATGTACATGATACAAACATAGGAAACCTGGGTTATTACTACTATACATCGTAATCCAGATGGAAATCCATGGTAAGTATTTTTATACCGATGGCAAATATGTAAGAGTAATAGTTTGTCGATGTTGAATATTGAGAGAGGAAAAGAAACAAGGGCCATCAACGACTAAAAGGTTTAAACATTAATTACGATGTACAACTGGTCCAAAGGCTGGATTGTTTATCCAAAAAGCTACAATTTAAACAGTTTAAACAGTGATTATCGCCTCGTAATCGGTCCCATAGAAGTTAGTAAAACGCAGTAAATAACTTTACAAATGTCTCCAATCATCGTAATTATAACGCGGAAGATACAGGGCAGTACGGACAATAGATTGGGTCGCAAAAGTAAACAACACAGTCACATCATTTTAACAGAAAGGAAAAGAAACACTAAAACACAATCATTTCAAATATTCTTCAGATTTGAATTATTTTAAAAATTCTAAAATGTCAAAAGTTGATTTCACATTGAGTTTTGAAATAAAGCTGATTGATACCGATACCCCTGGATGTTGTTTCTGTTAACCCTTTCCCTCATATAGACGCTTTCTGACGCCTCTGTAGCAGACGGCTTTTTGAAAACATAGTGACACAAAAGAAGAAATTGCTCAAAACAAGCAATTTCTCCTTTTGACACAATGTTTTCCACTTTTCGTCATAGGTTATCCATTCAATTATAGAGATTTCTATTTTTTGACATAATATGTTCAAAGTCGTCTGCTGAAGAATTGTCGTATGAGGCAAAGGGTTAAAAATTTAATTTGATTAAATAATTGGATTTGATATTTACATTTTACAATGGCATAACTACGATAAAAAAAATACTAGAGATTTTTTAAGGAAAAAGAAACACAGAAATATATTTTCGCTGTAATTGTTTCAAACGTCCATTCTAAATAGTTTTAAACGGGCAGAAATGTGTTACCTTTTAACATGTCACTCTTGTAACTAAATTGAATACATTCAATAAATACGTTTGACAAAATCAAAGAAACGAGAACGTGCCACTAATTCTAACAGGGATGAAAGTTATTACAAAAGTACAAAACTGTTAAAACACGCGTGCCACCTTCCTAATGTCCTTGTTACAAGTTATACAAAGAGCTTTAACTCTTTCAGCGCCAAAGGCAATATTGAGCTTTTTGCAAACAATGCAGATTCAGGTGAGCCAGCTCGTGACGAGCTGTCTCACCTGAAATCTGCATTGTTTGGCTGTGAGTTATAAAAATATTCCAAAAATCCTATAACATTTAAATAAAGTCGTCCGAGTTTGAACATGGAAGAGTCTACTTTAAACAATTCGGCGCTGAAAGGGTTAAACGATGTCAACCGGGTCAGGTAGAAACGTTTCTTATTCATTGTGTAATAGTAGTAGTAGTAGTAGTAGTATTAGTAGTAGTAGTAGTAATAGTACTAGAAGTAGTAGTAGTAGTAGTAGTAGTAGTAGTAGTAGTAGTAGTAGTAGTAGTAGTAGTAGTACTAGCAGCAGCAGCAGCAGCAGCAGCAGCAGCAGCAGTAGTAGCAGTAGTAGTAGTAGTAGTAGTAGTAGTTTTATATTTTATTTAAGTGACACGTAATACAAGTCATACATACAATATAATAATACAACAGTATAACATTCACATTTATTAGTAATAATTGTACATTGTGTATATGAGCGTAGCGCTATGAAAATTATTAACCTTTATCTTATTATTGCACAGGTGTTGACTAATCCAATTAACGAACAGTGAATAATCAGATCAGTCGGCGCTGATGCACTGACTGATCTGAATCTGCACTGTTCACACATTCCTTTTGTAACTGTATTCCACTTGATATTCACTCCAATAGCCGCTTTTTGTTATACAGAAACTGACATGCAATGAAGAACTTAGACCGCAATTTACATGAAACGGCTAATTGTTTCTGCGTGCTGTCTCCAAATTTTGAGATATTCAAATGTTTGTATATTTTCTTGATTGATTGTTATGGTGTTTTATACCGCCTTCAACACTTTTCCAGTTATAGTACGGCGTTCCTAGGTAAGTTGTAAGTACTATAGGGCCATTTATCCTAACACCAGCAAGTCAGTTGTAATGCTAACCCCACAACCACGAGCGCCTAGCTGGGCAGCCATTACTACAATTTTTAAATAATTTGGTATGACCCGGCAGGGCATCGAACCCATGACCTTCCGCACCCGAGTCGGACGCTATACAACTACACAACCGAGGCAGTAACTAATATTCAGGCTTACAATTAAAAAAGTATTATTCTCATATATATATATATATATATATATATATATACATGTATACGTTTGCTATAACCAGGAAACGTTGCGCGTAACAGAGAAACTGTTCATTTCTTATTTTATGTGATGTTTGTTGTTTTGTTTTGGGTTTTGTTTGGTCCTGTTGAAGCATTATCAGGCAAACTCGGCTCTATCAGTAAAATAATAAAATTAGTGTAGGTGTAAACGTGTTTTTATTTTAAGAACATATTTAACTGTATATATATTATATTTGGTCTCTTTGAAACACTAGTATATCGATACAAAAGGATATCTAGACATTCAAAGTGATTTTCGCATAACACATATAATCAGTGAAAGAAGAAGAAAATGAGTTGAGTTCATGTCCTATAAAAGACATGAATATGAGAGTAGGAGGTAGGTTAGTATGCATACAGTACATTGATACTGAGCTACCTAGTTTAGGAACGTAGTACTAAGAGTGTTCATCTCAGGCACAAGACAGTCTCGAGTTTGTGCCCGGGGTGGCCGATTACATCAATATAGACGATTTTAAATGCTTTGAAAATTGAAACAAATAAATAAACCGTTAACAAAACGTATCAATCGTAAATAAACGGTTCACGCTTGTCTTGTTTATTATGTGCAATAACCTAAGCTATTCGCGTAATAGCTGTCTGTATACACATTAATATTACCATCGGGAATGAACGGACTTTATAAAGGTAATTGTGTTGAAAGAATATACTGTGTCTACAAAACAATTGAAATCGTATGTCTTTTTTAGTGACTGCAATAAGGTAAAAACTTCTTTTTTACTGTTACATAATATCCTTACTCATCATAATTGACGAACTTATTTGGTGCACAGCAGAGAACATTTCTAGTTTTCGTTGGGGTATTTATAATCTAATAAAATTATCAAAATTGAATAATTTCTCGTTAAAAAAACAGCTGCCGTTTTTAAAATGATAAGATGTCTTATAGAATATAGTACATGTTGTTACAACATGTTAACTCTTTCAGCGGGAAAGGCAATATTGAGCTTTTTGCAAACAATGCAGATTCAGGTGAGTCAGCTCGTAACGAGCTGTCTCACCTGAAATCTGCATTGTTTGGATGTGAGTTATAAAATATTCCAAAAATCCTATAACATGACAATAGAGTCGTCTGATTTTGAACATAGAAGAGTCTACTTTAAACAATTCGGCGCTGAAAGGTTTAAGATATTTGGGATAAACCATTTCTGAGAATTTCGAAAGAAACTAATATAAATTTTCCAACGTTTATTTTAAAATACTTATTTATTAAGTCCATACTGTAATAATAAGAAACTATATTAGATCCGAGTCTCACGATGTTGGGGGTCGTGTTGCCTGTGCGTACATTTGGAACGAGGATAGTCCTACACACAGTCTCACCGGAGTCCACCCTGTCTGCCTACATGTATTAACACTCTCCCTCATATATACGCTTTCTGACGCCTCTGCAGTAGACGGCTTTTTGAAAACACAGTGACAAAAGAAGAAATTGCTCAAAACGAGCAATTTCTCCTTTTGTCACAATGTTTTTCACTTTTAGTCATAGGTTATCAATTCAATGAAAGATATTTTCTATTTGAGCGTTGGTTTCTCGCACCGAAGGTCCATGTGATGAGCGAGTTCTCGCAGCACCGAAGGTCCATGTGATGAGCGAGTTCTCGCAGCACCGAAGGTCCATGTGATGAGCGAGTTCTCGCAGCACCGAAGGTCCATGTGATGAGCGAGTTCTTGCAGCACCGAAGGTCCATGTGATGAGCGAGTTCTCGCAGCACCGAAGGTCCATGTGATGAGCGAGTTCTCGCAGCACCGAAGGTCCATGTGATGAGCGAGTTCTCGCAGCACCGAAGGTCCATGTGATGAGCGAGTTCTCGCAGCACCGAAGGTCCATGTGATGAGCGAGTTCTCGCAGCACCGAAGGTCCATGTGATGAGCGAGTTCTCGCAGCACCGAAGGTCCATGTGATGAGCGAGTTCTCGCAGCACCGAAGGTCCATGTGATGAGCGAGTTCTCGCAGCACCGAAGGTCCATGTGATGAGCGAGTTCTCGCAGCACCGAAGGTCCATGTGATGAGCGAGTTCTCGCAGCACCGAAGGTCCATGTGATGAGCGAGTTCTGTCTTTGGGATTTTTCGAAGTAATCGGCGCGAGTACTGGTTAAGTCTCCAGGAAGCAGACTTCGAGCGTGATTAATATAACCTGAACACTTGTTTCGCAATCGATGTAAACAAACTATTGATTGAATATGTTTTACGTCGCTTTCAACAATTGTTCAGCTATATCACGGCGTGTCCCGGGTAAGTAACAAACTTGTACTACTCATCCCTTTATCCTGACACCGCTAAGGAGGGTAGCCATTACTACCATTTGTTAAAGTCATTGCTATGACCTGGCCGGAGATCGAACCTGGGACCACCCGCGCTCCCGAGGCGGTCGTAAATCAAACAGTTTTACACTAATGGTACGTCAATGTTATAAGACTCCACATCGCCAGTCGCGGCTTATATATTACACATAGATCTAACATGAAAAAGATGTTCCGATATGCTGATTTCATAAGTCTATACACTGTTTTATACACATTAATTAAAATGAAACGAATGTTTGTGTGTGTTTGTGTAGACGAGGTACATGTATGTATCAACAATGTAAATAAATTCCTTTGTATGCTTATAGTATGAGTGTCAGCGAGCAGATATCACTTAACATATCCCAGCATGCACTATACTAATCCCTCTTTCCCGCTCTCTTTGATACGGTTGGTCATTCTCACGTTAGATTTGAAAGGATGAAGAACCATTTCTGAAGACTAGAACTTTTCTTCGGACTAGATATTGTAAAACCTCAATATCCTGACTCCATGTGTACATTTATGTAAATACGACAGTAAAGTCATACAGCCCACCAAGGAGTATATTTATTGAATCCCCTCGACCAGAGTTACATTTGTTTATGCTGTATATTAATTTAAGATGACACGTCAAATAAGAAAAATATGTACTAGGAATAATCAACCGTTTGGGAATAAAATGTGTTATGCTGAGCATACCACCTCTCTACATGGAACTACAAAAAAAGCATGATTCGCGAGAAATTGGATATCATTATCTCAATATCAATTATTCCATTGATATCACGTGATAGATGAATATCAATCTATTACTCACACGTGCTAAGTGAAAAACGGAAGTGGGTATTTGCAAGATGGCTGACATTTCAATATCCGGTTCACGAGAACGAGACATAAACTGACATTCGTAAACACGACGTTTCGAAGAACACGGTATAGATAAAATAATCGGTGAAATGTTTAATGGTTCTTCCAAACTATGTAAACAGAATGTGTTTAAACACGTTTGAGTTAGATTGATGTTGAATAGTTCAATCATATAACGACAGTCTCTTATAATGCAAACACAAGTACTTCCTGTAAAATGACTTAGTGCCGGCACATAAAATTTCCTCTGCAATCCTGGGCATTAGAGAGGCAAATTCTACTACTATATTTGTAGACACTTCTAACAATTAAGTCAGCCGGTGGGTTGAATATCGAAATAGACCTTGAAATGTTATCCACATACTGTATCTGTAGACATTTGTCTTCTATTCCGTGTGTGACGGCGGTGCATGGATATTCGACAAAAATAGCCAGAATATGTGAACAGTGTAACAAGCAAGAGGGACAACAGCATCGCCTTAGGAACATGTTTAACATATTATCTTGGATTCAGAAGGCAGCTTCGGGGGAGGAGAATTATTTCATTTACTTTCTTTTCTGATACCGCCTGACAGTATTTCAACCAATCAAAATGGCTAGAACACGTATTGTAAAGGGTCACATAAGGTACATTTCAACATAAGTATCTTGAAATCAGACACACTTTTAGAGAAGAAGAATGTTAAAGTTGTGTTGTTTTGCTCCTCTTCTAATTCCGCTTTGCCACGATGATTTATAACTAATCAATATGGTTTAAAAAGTGTTTATAGTAGATCACCTAAGGACCATTTCTTAGATTCAGAGAATAATAATTTTAAAGAGCTGTCATTTTGCTCCTTATTTGACGCCACCTATCCAATATTTAATACGCGTTTAACACGTTTTGTAGGTCATTTCGATGAACTCTACGGCCTTATCTTCAAACCAGACAAGCAGATTCAGCGGAAAATACATTCATAGCTCGGGCATCCCCCTGTCCAATGCCGCAACAGCCGAAGTTCTATATATTTTTTATTTCTTAATTATTTTTTTTAAAGGCGGACCACAACAGGAACATTCCAGAGAAATTTGGTAAGAATGTGTCTATGGAGAAATGTTCCTCCTTTGACGTAAACATAAACGACAGTGGGAAAGTGATCAGAATTGAGCCCTCGACCCAGGTGATAAAAGACAATGTCCTCAGATGGCCATACGTTGTATCCCAGAATTGATGTCGAAGGACATTTTGTTTTCCTTACAACTGTAGACCATCTTTACAATTACATTATTGATCGATACGATTGTATTTAATGACGACTTAACAGTATTCCAGTCCTATCACATCGGGTATTTACCCAATCCACAGGTTTCCCGACTTTCGTGCTTCGGAAACTACACAATATTATCATTCATCAACTTGCCTTTTGTAATTGTTAGATTGTTAAGTCACTTAATTCAAGACAAAAGATGCTTGTCACACACGGAAGTTTTCAACCATAGGGAAGAGTGTTTTGCCGGGCTGAAATCGGACTAACTCAACTATCTCGGGTCTCCTCCACATGAATATAGGTAAATGAATTAACCGTCAAATGTGCAGTACATTCAACTACAAATGATAAGAGTGCACCGAAACACAGACTAATCAATATGAATCGTAGTTTAAACTTGTTAGTCAGACTTTCTTATCGTTCAGCTCATTTTCGACAACTACTGTTTTCAAACTTTTGGAAGAAAACTTCCATTCATTTTATACCATATATTTATTTGCAGAGAAACTTAAATTCACAGAAAGAAATTTCGATATCTTATTCAAAATTTAAGTGAGAAGGATAAGTTCGTACTTAAGAACTAATTTCGACCTTTTTTGTTTCAATGATTCACCACCATTAAACGACATAAAGGATAACACGATCATAAACGCTAATAATTACTCCATAGAATGGTTCGAGAACAAAGGTAACAATGCCTTACTGGAAGGTTTATGTGATCGATGCGAATGTGGTCAGCCATCGAGGATCTATACTTCTTTTAATCAAATGATAAAAATTCAATCAACGTCAATGCATGCCTTTGATCACGGTCCGTTCGTGTTTTATTAATCGAGTGATGATAATTTAAATAACTTCGGTTTCACTCGATTAACTCTGTATGCCATATAATAAATACTTTAAACACAAAATTAGCTCTCAAATCTAGAAAATTGAAATCCTTTTGATTTTTATGGTACGATAAAGAACTCCTTCTTCTAAAGGTGCAAATAAACGACGGCAATTGTGTTAAATAGGTTATTTACGAAAATCACTCCCGATAAATCGTTAACATCGCGTTATCGCAAAACAAAAGTCGAGCCTGGTGAAAAGTTGTCTAATTGTAAAGGTGAATTGTTTAGGATTGGATGAAACTACATTAAGGCGTATACAAATACAACAGACTAATCTTCAACTTAAATAGAAACGAAAATTGATCAGTGTTCTTCATATTTCTGCGCTACAGTAATATGATTCAAGATGAAAACAAAAACGTCTGCGGACTTCTTTTCCCTTGACACGGCTGATAACAGCCGAAGATCTGAAAATTTCAGTTGACATGGCGTCCATGTTTATTATCAATTTACTAAACAATTTTATGGTTTAATTGAATTCAACAACTCATAAATAAATATTAACATACGCAAAATCAGAAAATGTGCTAAATGTATAATTGCGCGAGAGCAATTTTAAGGAAAAAATGACCTCGGGCAATGCACTAAAATATTATTTGTTTTTGTTAAACTTAACTGATTACAATCAGTTAAATACTTCATTTATCTGCATTGTCTTCGAACTCTTCGTTAATTTACGATCTCACACAACAGAAAATCTGCGCCACACTGCATGTCATGCATATGTATGGTTAAACGATATATTGGTGCAACCGGGGTGCTTCTATTATCTGTAATCATTTCAGTTTTATTGAAAACTGTGAAATAAAATAAACAGATACTATCTAAATAATTACTAGTTTGTTATTAAATTTTTAAAATTAAATATTGAAGAAAACAATTCACGTGACGGGAAACAGGAAAATCAACCATTGGGGGTAATGAGTTTGCAAAAGTTGGCTTATATCCATGCTATCTGAAACAATCCAATATGGTTCGAATGCACGCGTGATTCGAGAGCGGGCTACCATCCATCTTACGGAGGGTAACCCTTTCTCACATGTAGACGCTTTCTGACACCTCTGCAGCAGACGATTGTTTGAAAACATTGTGACAAATAAAGAAATGAAGAGCAATTTCTCCCTTTCCCACAATGTTTTCATCTTCCTTAAGTAAGTATACCTTCATTTATAGAGATTTTCCATGTTTTTTCCAAAACGTTTTCGAAGTCGTCTGCTGCAGATGTGTTGTATGTGGGTAAGGGTTAAGTTCCATGAGACAAGGTACATGTTCTAGCCGAGTACTGGTTCACCCGGGGATAATAGACCAATGCACCGTGAATGAACTGAGCACTGATAACGGCGTTAATCTATAACAGACAACAACAACTCATGGTAAGCCCAGCATATAAATTCATTACACTAAAATGTCAGGAACAGATTTTACATTCGCGAATTTACAGTTTGTTCTGTTTTGATCATTTAGTATTTTGGTTGATTTTCCTGACGCGTAGATCAGATACTAATAATCCAGAGGTGTTAACCCTCTTCACATACAAACGCTTTCTGAAACCCCTGCAGTAGACGACTTTTGAACACAATGTCGCCAAAGGAGAAATTTGCACATTATGAGCAATTTCACCTTTGGCCACAATGTTTTCAAAAGTCGTCTTCTGCTATTGCTTCAAAATGCGTCTGCAGGTGGGAAAAGGTTAAAGCGATTAAATTGGCAGGCAAGGACGGTAAAGAAAACATTAACTATTATCTGCTCTAAGGGGAGTAACTGCTAACAAAAAATAACCTGAAAGCTTTAGAGGTTGTCTGTCGTTATTATTCAAATGAAATATGATACAAACACTATTTTTTAAAAGTTATATCACGGATACAAAAAAAACAATAAAACAATAACAACACGTGTTTGTTGACAGAATATAATAAGATTAGATTATATAAGTTTTCAGTGTTGATGATTACATTGTATTACTACTCTACAACAGAGCGTGGACAGTACGACTATATAATGTAACGTCGAGCCCCGGTAGCTCAGTCGGTAGCGACGCGGACTGTCAATCCAGGGGTTGTGAGTTCAAATCCCGGCTTGGCCAACTTCTTTCCGACGATTGACAAAAGTCAATGCGACATGCGTCATTCGTCTTCCACCAATGGGTTAAGTCTATGTGGAAAAGCAGCCAGTTGCTTGGAAAGATTGTTGTGTGGAGTACTGGTGTGAGAAAACCAGGAAATGCATGAGTAGGTGAACTGGCCGCCGTTATATAACTGAGAAATTGTTAAAAACGGCGTTAAACCCCAATCAATCAATCAATCAATATAATGTAACGGGAATGATTTAGAAACTTTATTGCATGGTTTTCGCGAGTATTGTTGATGGAACATTTTTAAATAGCCTCATGAGAAACACCTTCTTTGTTTCAGTGAAAGCAAGATGGCGTTTGGAGAGGGTCCCGCGTGTCAGTTTCAAAACACAAACACTATTAGTATTAAATTGTCTAGTCCAGATTTTCAGCGGGTTGTTTGTAATAGGGGTATGTTGCTTTAACAACATACCGTATCACAAGCAACTGAAACAAGACGGCTGTCCTCCGCTTAACCTGAACTTCTAAATATAATAATAAAGGGCCATAATTTGCATAATATGCAAGCTAGAGTTACCTAACTTGAGTATTTACACAGGTGTGATGGTTGGGAAGGGTTGTCTAAAGTTGCAATGCAATGCATCAAATAGTTACTGAGGTATGTACTATTGATGTAGTTACACGCAAATCTTGAACAAGAATCTCTTAGTCCAAAAAGGACCATAAATTGAATTATTTGCCTGATATCATGATTATTTACATTGGTGTGATGGTTGGGAAGCCTTGTAACATGTTTCACTGCAATACATTTAGTAGTAACTGAGTTATGGTGTAATATATGGACTTGCGTGCAAAACCTTAGGTGTGATGCCGACGCCATAGTTCTCGTACTCTTCAAATAGTTTGCCAACTAAAAGGGATGAAGTGGTTCTTATTACTTATTAATTTATTATCAAATCAACTTTATAAAGCAGATGGCTACTATAAATCCATTGCTCTTGAAGCTAGATCACGCAGGAACAATTAAATATTCAGAAGTTCAATGAGAATAACAAGGCAAATTATGAGCTGTTGATACTATATTTATATATAATAGTGTTGGGCTATACATAATAATCATTGTACTAACATTTAAAAGATACATTGTTAACGAATTGGTAAACTTATTGTGATTAAATGATGATGGATATGCATATATATTGTTATAGCAACCTACTCCGTTGACAAAAACGGTTGACCGATCCTGGTCGGAAAAGACAAAAACAAGATGAGTTAAAGCAATATCAAATATAACTAGATGGTTGTTTTTGTCACACAAACATATGTCTCCCTCATTGCAGTTTGTGAATGATTGTAATACTGTCCTAAAACCATGGTGCAACAGTTATTGAGCGGACACGAAATACAGTGAATATAACCTTTGACCTGTTTTTGCGACATTGACTTTGAAACAAAGTGGATGTAACATTGGCTCTGCACATCGTCTCAGTATGGTGAACATTTGTGGTGAGTTATTTCAAAACCTTCAAATAGCTCATACGTTATTTAACGGACACTAAAGAAAGTCCAAAGTGGTTGTTACATGCGCTCTATACATCGTCTCAGTATGGTGAACATTTGTGTTGAGTTAGTTCAAAATTATTCAAACTGTTCAAAGGTTATTGAGAGGACACGAAATATAGTCATATGACCTTTCACCTCCTATTGCGACATTGACTTTGAACCCAATTGTGTGTTACATGTGTTTTGCACATCGTTTTATTATGGTTGACATTTGTAGTGAGTTATTTCAAAATATTTCAAACGGTTTAAAAGTTATTGAACGGACACGAAATATAGTCATATGACCTTTAAACTCTAATTGCGACCTTGACCTTGCACCAAAGCGGTTGTAACATACACTCTGCACATTGTTTCAGTATGATGAACATTTGTAGTGAGTTATTTCAAAATCCTGCAAATGGTTCAAAAGTTGTGAAGCTTTTTTTATTAAAATTAGTAAAAGTAAACCTGATCAGCATAGAATCGGAAATGAGATTTCGATTAGCAAAGATTTAACAGTAGCATGGGTGCACTGATATGAAACGAAACTTGAATGTTTCTTCTTTGAACGGTTTATGCAAGTCAGTAGTTGCTAAGAAATAGTCCCTAAAAAAGCGGGACTTTTAAAACCCATTCTCACTTGAAGGTGCGTTTTGACGCTTAAGCAAGACACTTTTTAAATACATTAATACAAAAGGAGAAATTACTGATAATGAGCAAAATCTCTTATTGCTACAATGTTTCCTACTCAGTTCAAGAACTATACTTTCTTTTTCAATATTGGTATCAAGATGAGTTCAAATCAGCCTGCTGCATATTCATTGTAGGTGGGTATGTGTTAAACAAAACAGAATAGGGGTAGTACCCACTGGTATCCTGTGGAACATTAAACTGACATTTCGTTCTGTCTCGCCTGCTGGATTTTTGAAATGTGATGATAATCAAAGAGTCTATTTGGTAGTGGGAATGCATTTATATTAATATACAGCTTAAACACTCAAAATGAAATTTGATGCAATAACATAGGTATTAGGATGTTTGGTTCAAGTGTAAATCTGGATCAGTTTTTTAAATGCACAGTCTTATCTCAATCTGCACTGTTTGCAGTCCGATGAATGAATCGTAATAATCTTCTAGTGAAACGTCCGAACACAGACCATACTTTAAGAACGAAGCGTGAATAATGGTCTGACATGTCTCTTAAAGTATGGCTGCCGTCCACTGTTCTCTTCTATATTTATAAGGGATGTATTACCGTGCGTATGTTATTCGATTAATCGGCTAGAAATTCAACTAACCGAGTACTCGGAAAATGGATAAAATATATACACAGTTATGTTTTTCTTTTGTTTTCACACGTAACTGACCAAAGATTAGTTATTCACACCTCGATCGGGATTGTTTACATAAATGTGGAAACGGCCGCACTCGATTTGTTGATGACCGTTTGTTTGGTAGTGTTACTCGAATAATTGTGGCTGACCTAACGATTAATTAAAGGACAGTTTGTTTCTTTTAAAATAACTCAATCAAATATACATTGTAAATATGTTCATTGATTGTTTATTAATTTATCTGGCTAACCGATTAACCGGTTAGGAGAGTATACGATTAACCGGTTATTAATTTCGGTAACCAGTGACATCCCTAATATTTATGCAGTGTTTTATAATGATGTACCTTATACTTACTTAATCCTTTACCAGACGAAATTTGTAAAGGAGATGATTAACCTACATCAAAATGTGGACGAATCTACTAAAACCCGGATAGACAAGATTGAACAAATCTTCAAAGAGGACCACCTTAAGGTAGGTAATCCTTTTCCAGTATTCAATGAATTTTCAGCAGATGACTTTGAATACAGCCAGGCAACATTATGAAAACAGTGAACACTCCGAAAGCATCTGGCTGATTTTTTCACATACTTTTGTAGAAATGTATCCTGTGTGACCTTCTATCAGATTCCTTTAATCCATCCTGATTGGTTTAAAAACATGGCAGCAAGGGGGCGGAGTTGTTAGCCTTGAGTGAAAACTTTAAACATTTTCTCCTCCCAAAATATTTGGATAATCTTTTATTATTGTTGTAGAAATGTTCCTTGGTTAACTCTCTACACGATTTCTTCATTCCATGTTGATTTGTCTAAAAACATGGCCACTAGCGGGCAGGGCCGTTTTGCCTTGTATGGCTATAGTAATGTTTGCCTAATGCAGTGGATCGATACTGGCCCTCTTGTTCAGTTATATTACGGTGTTTCCTGAGTAAACTACCTGTACTACTGTTCCATTTACCTTTATAACAGCCAGTCAGTGGTAATGCTAACTCCACAACCATGAGCGCCAAGAGGGGCGTTATAGGACTTTAAAGTGTACATAAAACATACCGTTCATGCTATACAAAAAGTACACAATATGTTACCTTTTATTTACCATGTATTCAACGAAGTGCCAGTAATTTGACGATATGAAACTTGTCTTATCTTTTTTTCTGTTTCAAATATGTGAAAAGTCCAACTAAAAAGGGTTCAATTTAGTACATTTTTCATAGAACTATGATATCATTCGCAAAACACACAATTAGCCTAATCACCATGCTTGACTTATCTAACTAAATATTTATTAATAATCACAACATAAATATGTATGTATATTTTCAGGGCATTGTGCAATAGCGTCAATGACGGTCAGACAGTTTGCGATACTCGTTTAGATCAGGTCTTGTTTTCTCTCCGGACAAAACCGTAGGCCTCTACAAAATGCAGCCCTTTCTTTCTGCTGTATGACAGAGAAGCGCTGTATCAAAGTCATCTACGATCAGTCATGAAGTACTTGATAAATTCTTCAGTCTGTTTTTCATATCCACTATAGATGGAAAACCTTAAATTCCAACACAACGCATTTATCAGTTTCAAGTTTATTTAAATTTCGTAGTTATATCTTTGTAAACATATCAATTTCCTTAAGAAAACTGAACATTAATTCCGGTTTGACAGACTAAAAGAGCTGACGCAAACTTTGAGCCTTGAAAATCCGGTCACGAGTTGGTGCAAAATCAGCACATTCAATAAGAATGGTAATGCTAACTCCGCAACAGAAAGGTTTGTAAAACATGGAACACACTGTGGATTCTCCTCTCCTTTAAGTTAGTAAGAATGTGTAATGCAAGTGTGCCCAATGCGTAGGTGGGAAAGAACAGGTTATTCTCGCCGGGATGATCTAAACCCTGGTAACCATTCCCCAATAATGGGTTTGTTGGAATCCAATTTATTGTTGGTGTTCAGGGGATCATCCCACGAAGACTGCCAAACATCGTGAATAAATGTTTTAATTAAAGGTTTAAAATCTGTATAGGGGATTTTAAATGGTAAAACTTTCTTATCAGCTTTGTCTGCTTTCTCATTACATATAATACACATGTGACTGGAGATCCAGCAACAGACAACATGTGATGTAGCACAAATACATGATAGTTTAGACAGGAGGCTAACAACAAGAGGTTTTTATTTTCTCATTCTGAAGTGCAGACAATGAGTCGGTAAAATGAAATACCGCCAATAACCTTCTGATTTAATACAGTTCAAAGCTAATTGTACTGCCTTTAATTCGGCGGGGAAAAAGCAGAAGAATATCTGGTAGCCGAAATGAAATTACATCGCCACCAGGAACTGCGGCAGCAACAACTCTTTTGCCATCCTTCCATCTGTATAAATACGCTCAGTTTTTTAATTTCCATATACGATTTAAAAACAATAGGATCTAAAGCAGGCCTTTTTATCGGTCGCAAGATTTTAAATGAATGAATGTTGGACTTTTTAGAGTCCAAGGCGGAGCATCTGAAATCTCCTGCTCCGCGACGTCGTCAATATTTGCATCAAGCTTAACGACTTCTGAACCGTAAAGGATACCAAAATGCGGTATTAGCCGTCCTTTCTTTAAAAACAATTCTCTGTATAAAGGATAAAAACAACTCTATGAGTGGGATTTGGGGAGTTAGATATCAGTTTAAAAAAAAAAATGCATAGCTAGGTTTTGTTTGCGTAAATATAAGGAGGGTGCATTGACTTCTACATAGAGACTTTTGACGGGCGAAGTTCTAAAAGCGCCCAGTGCTAGCCGTATGCCCTGATGGGTAATGATATCAAGTTTTGCAATGTATGACTTTCGTGCTGAGTCATAGACGATACGTGCATAGTCTAATTTAGATCGTATTAATGACCTGTAAAGTCGTAAGATAATTGTACGGTCAGCTGCCCAGTCCATATGGGACACAACGCGTAAAAGATTTAAAGCTGTTTGGCATTTATCTCAAAGATAATTAATATGAGGAATTAAAGTTACTTTCGGGTAAGAAAAAAGACTAAATCATTTAAATTCAGACACAACCTCAATACGAGTGCCGTCTAGTCATAACTCAGGATCTAGGTGGTGTTTTCGAAGTTGACAAAAGTGCATACATTTCGTCTTGCTTTTAAAAAAAATTAAAGCCATTTTTGCAAATTATTCAAAACTTGTTGCACTTGTCTTTCAATTGTATGCATATGTTTTGATCTGTACTAAATACATAAATCATCAACATATAGAAAACATTCAACTCCAGGGTTAACATATTTTATAATGTTATTAATCTTAACAGTAAAGAGTATAACATTACAGATATAATGGATCCCTGGTGAACACCCATTTTCTATTCATGTGGATCAGAAAAAGTATCGGCAATACAAACTTTGAACTGATGGTCGAATTAAAAAAGCAGAAACGAAATATGTTTAAATTGATTGTTTATGAAACAAGAAAATGTTTAACTTTATCCTTACAGAACCCGGTATATATATTCCCTTGTGACATATATATATAATCTTTATTTCCTCCAATATTGAAGATTACAAGAATACAATGTAAATAAAATTGAAAATAACAGAATGGAGATACAATTGATAGAAAAAGAAGAAGAAAAAAAGAAGCAAAACAACAAAAACACTGTGAATGTAAATATACACACGTGCATTCAGACGTATAAACGCCTCGTTAATGTGTACATATTCACACACGTGTACAAACATAGACACACAATATATACATGAACATGAAAACTATACAAACATAGACAAACAATATATACATGCACATGAAAACAAATACAAAAAAATACGAAAAAATACAAAACATGTTCCCTATCCCCCATGCAATGAAACTATTTCATAACTCTTAAACTGTTGGGGGAAACTTTTAAGCAGTCATAAATTAATAGATTAATACTTCTAGCGTTAATAACATTAGAGATTATATGGAAAATCACCCAGCATAAGTAAACTCCATCGCTTAGACAATGCTTCCGAATGACATAGTGATAAGGATATTCGTCTACATGGGGGCAAGGGTTAAATTTACACCAATTCACATGAATACATTACATTAATTGGGCCTAAGTTGTCTTCGTCGCTAGCAAAAAGTGTTTAACAAATTGCGACACATTGGAAGCGAAAAACACGAGAGGAAACTGTCCCACTTACCGAACGTAAATGTAACAGTTCCAAACAGTGTGGAAGTACAAAATGACAGTTCGATATATTTTTTGGTAGTCTGCATGAAGAACTTGCTCAAAATAATCATTTACTCCAAATAGAGCTCTAATCAAGTGAGTCTTACTCAAGGATGTTAACCGATTAAAAACTTGATTACTTAACTCATGACGTATGCTCAAATGCGGATCTACAAGATTGTAGACTATTACAGTCTAGTAAAATATGCTCAGTAGCACTTACATCTATATCGTGCCTATCACAACGCGTACAATAAGTATCAAAAGTAGACGAGTACGCAATTAACTGCGCCACAGAAAAACAAGCATACATCATACTAGGATTATGTTTTGCATAAGATCATATAGGATTACCAGAGAACTGCTCCTGAATTTGTCTATATAGTACAAATTCGTTCGAAGAAGTTCTCTCGTTCCATGAACTAATACACTGATTGGTTATTTTGCTGTTAACCATCCTTGTCCACACTTTTCTACTTGGAAACTCACCAAATGTCGAAAAGTCTTGCAAGACATGAAACAAGTCATGTTTACGTAAAATAGAGACAATATCAGAGATATAACCAGTACTACTAAGACCATTATTGAAGAACATAAACGTAGAAGAAAAAGACGTTTTGTTGTACAGTCCCTCTCTAACCGACACAACTGACCAAGGAAGGTCAATTTCTTCTTATCAATTTCAGCCTGCAATGGAAGGGCGCCTAATAGGCCGAGGACAATAATTGTCCTCGATCTCCTTTCAATCCCTTAATCTGTTTTAAGCATAATCTGTGTGACCTTTTCTATTTATGTGGATCAGAAAAAGTATCGCCAATACAAACTTTGAACTGACGGTCGAATTAAAAAAGCAGAAATGACATATGTTTAAATGATTGTTTATGAAACAAGACAAGGTTTAATTCTATCCGTACAGAACCCGGTATATATGTTCACTTGTGACAGAATGGTAGTGTCGTTGAAACATGTTTTTAAACCTTTACCTCTTATCACAAATGAACAGCAGACGACTTTGAAAACATTAGGTAAAACATAGAGAAAATCTCTATAAATCAAAGAACGCCTATTTAATGAAATTAAAAACATTGTGGAAAAGTCAGAAACCCTCGGGGAAAGGGTTAACTCATTAAAGTCTATTTCGAAACAAATTATATCTCAACAGTATCCAATTATCCAGTGTATAATAGCACTTACAAACATTTGAACCAGTGCATGAGATAATGTACTAGTTGGCTTTTGAGAACAGTATCAATCCTGATCAGTCTGTGAATCCGCACGGTCTGATCAACATCTACATAGTTCACATGTTACTTACACAAGCTATTTGGGAGAATCTATCATATTGTGTACATTATGATAATTTATGGTCATGTGGACATGTATTAATGTGCGTGAACTCATCGAACACAGAACAATGTATTCATTTGCGTGAACTCATCGAACACTGAACCCTGTATTCATGTGAGTGAACTCATCGAACACTGAACCCTGTATTCATGTGAGTGAACTCATCGAACACTGAACACTGTATTCATGTGCGTGCACTCATCGAACACTGAATACAGTACTAATTTCCGTGAACTCATAGAATACTGAACCCTGTATTCATTTGCGTGACCTCATCGAACACTGAACACTGTATTCTTTTGCGTAAACTCATCGAACACTGAACACTGTATTCATGTGCGTGAACTCACCGAACACTGAATACTGTACTCATTTGCGTGAACTCATCGAACACTGAATACTTAACTTATTTCCGTGAACTCATCGAACACTGAATACTGTATTCATTTGCGTGAAAACTCATCGAACACTGAATACTGTGCTCGTTTCAGTGAACTCATCGAACACTGAATACTGTATTCATTTTCGTGAACTCATCGAACACTGAATACTGTGCTCATTTCAGTGGACTCATCGAACACTGAATACTGTATTCAATTGCGTGAACTCATCGAACACTGAATACTGTGCTAATTTCAGTGAACTCATCGAACATTGAATACTGTATTCAATTGCGTGAACTCATCGAACACTGAACACTGTATTCATTTACGTGAACTCATCGAACACTGAATACTGTGCTCATTTCAGTGAACTCATCAAACACTGAATACTGTGCTCATTTCAGTGAACTCATCGAACACTAAATACTGTATTCATTTTCGTGAACTCATCGAACACTGAATACTTAACTTATTTCCGTGAACTCATCGAACACTGAATACTGTATTCATTTGCGTGAAAACTCATCGATCACTGAATACTGTACTCATTTCCGTGCACTTATCGAACACTGAATACTGTATTCATTCGCATGAACTCATCGAACACCAAATACTGTACTCATTTGCGTGAACTAATCGAACACTGAATACTGTGTTCATGTGCGTGAACTTATCGAACACTGAATACAGGACTCATTTCCGTGAACTCATCGAACACTGAACACTGTATTCATTTGCGTGAACTCATCGAACACTGAACACTGTATTCATTTGCGTGAACTCATCGAACACTGAATACTGTGCTCATTTCAGTAAATTCGTCGAACACTGAATACTGTATTCATTTCAGTGAACTCATCGAACACTGAATACTGTGCTCATTTCAGTGAACTCATCGAGCACTGAATACTGTACTCATATCAGTTAACTCATCGAACACTGAATACTGTATTCATTTGCGTGAACTCATCGAACACTGAATACTGTGCTCATCGAACACTGAATACTGTATTCATTTCAGTGAACTCATCGAACACTGAATACTGTATTCATTTGCGTGAACTCATCGAACACTGAATACTGTGCTCATTTCAGTGAACTCATCGAACACTGAATACTGTACTCATTTCAGTGAACTCATCGAACACTGAATACTGTATTCATTTACGTGAACTCATCGAACACTGAATACTTAACTTATTTACGTGAACTAATAGTGCACTGAATACTGTATACATTTCAGTGTTAATTTCTGTGTTTATTTGGAATTGTGTTTATACAAACGGTACTTGTTGATTTCGTAAACGTTAAACACTGTCATTTTAGACGTTAATTGCAACGTTAAAATTCGCAATTAACAGGCACCGCATATTTAAAACGCAATACAGAATATATGATTAAACAAACATATTCATGTCTTCTAGCCTTGGATATTGTTGTTGTTTTATACGCATATTGCTCCAGGAAAACGAAGCTACCTTAGGGCATTTACACCAGTGTAGATTGAATCTGAATCTGCACAGCTCGACAGTTATTCACAGACAGTTTCATGAAACGTGTTGCAGAGATAGGACATTTGTACGATATTGGTTTTCGTAGATCCCTGAGCTCATATCTACGCAAACGTGTTGTCCCTTGTACTGCGAATCAACTATCCCTGGTATGCAGGAGCGATGACCACATGAGCCTCTGTAACAACAAACACGTGGTGATGAAACAATGGATCAGTCGAACCTGTGCTAATGACCATATTTGAATAGCAATTAACTGTCTAAAGCGACAATACTTTTAGTTTACCAAACACTCATTTTATGTATAAATGACCCTGCATTTAAACACTACCGGTGAACAAAGACCGGATTGTTCACTTCCCAATGGAGTTCTTTAAACACATGTTTGACTATATCTATACAAACTTTATTCAACTGAAAAGATAGAAAAGTACTAAGGATATAGGAGCGGTGCCCTGTGAAAACCATCCTTACGCCATTTGCGAGCAGTGTTGATCAATACCAAAGTAGACATCCTTGCAGTTTGATTTGGCTTTAGACAGTTCGCCAATTAGTCACAGGCGGTTACAAACAAAGCACTTCATAAATGCTTATTATTTCCATTTACTTCAAGTGTTTTCAAAATGTCAACATTTAATTAAGTATCAACTTGAGTCGAAATGGCATAAACAGTTATTGCAAATTTCAACAAAATCCCCGTTCTTTGTTCTTTTTTTATTTTTTTTCATTTCTTAACTAAGTGCAACACTTCTTGAATATCAATGAACGCTTATGTGTAGCTTTTGTCGATCTTAGAAAGTGTTTTTAAATCATTTACTCGAAAGAAAATCATATTTTAATACCATTTTCATGTGTTTTCTGACTTCTTCGACGATTTGATCGGTTAACGACAAGGCGAACTCACATCTCCCATTTTGGTACCTTTGTTCCTAGATGATGTAAAACTAAACTTATGATTCTTAGGAAAAAAGGGAAATTAAATCCAAACGAGGCCTGGACGTACATTACTTGAGTTGTTGAAGTAGTAGGCGACATCAACTATCTAGGAACTGTGATTCATTATACAGGTACATTTGCAAATAACAACGAATACCTTGTCGGTAAAATATTAAAACCTGTGCACTGTTCGTTAACTCTTTCAGCGCCATAGGCAATATTGAGATTTTTGCAAACAATGCAGATTCAGGTGAGTCAGCTCGTAACGAGCTGTCTCACCTGAAATATGCATTGTTTGGCTGTGAGTTATAAAAATATTCCAAAAAGCCTATAACATGAAAATAGAGTCGTCCGAGTTTGAACATGGAAGAGTCTACTTTAAACAATTCGGCGCTGAAAGGGTTAAGCAAATGTCGTAACATTCCGCTACAACCTAACACGTTTTGTCAATTTTTTTGTTTCTTTTATCGGGTCGATGTAATGTCACGTGTCGACAGCCAGTGCCTTCACTAAATCTAAAGATGTAGAACGTATACACTTGGAATGTTGTAACTGTACTTTAAAAGATAAGTTTAATTACATGCTCAGCTGGTTTATATGGCGATCTTGGTCGATACCCTATGTATATAGCACGATATTCAAGAGTATTCAAGACTCATTAAATATTGGTGCAAGAATGTAAACACTGAAAATATTATTGTAAAATATATCTATACTGAAGCATTCCTTGATTGATGACGATTTGGGTGAGTAACATAAAGACACTGCTAGATGAGAATTGCGTTTCTAATGTGCATGCTATATCCGATTGAGTTTATCTTAAAAAACATTCAATAAATATTTTAAAACACGTGAATTCATCATTCGGTCCACTGCACTCGAATATAGATATTAACCTGCCCCTACCTACCATTACATTATAGAACATGCACACACGAATAATGGCGGCGACCTTTGTAAATTGTGTAGCAATCAAACTGCTAATGCGAGAACCTTTTTTTCAGTTAACATTTCCAACTCTGAAAGTAGTTTGCTTCATATGTTATGTATGTAGGGATGGGTTGATTAAATTGTTGGTGTTTTACGCTGCTTACAACCATTTACCTTGGTACTGGTCCATTTATCCTGCCACCAGCCAGTCAGTCGTAATGCTAACCCCGCAGCCCTGAGCGCCAAAGAGGGCAGCCATTACTACCACTTGTATATTCTTTGGTATGACCCTGGCCGGGGATCGAACCTGCACCAGAGGCAGACGCTCTGCCGCTACACCACCGAGACAGACGCTCTACCATTACACCACCGAGACAGACGCTCTACCACTACACCACCGAGACAGACGCTCTACCACTACACCACCGAGACAGACGCTCTACTACTACACCACCGAGACAGACTCTCTACCACTACACCACCGAGACAGACGCTCTGCAACTACACCACCGAAACAGAGGCTCTACCACTACACCACCGAGACAGACGCTCTGCAACTACACAACCGAGACAGACGCTCTACCACTACACCACCGAGACAGACGCTCTACCACTACACTAGCGAGACAGACGCTCTACCACTACACCACCGAGACAGACGCTCTGCAACTACACCACCGAGACAGACGCTCTACCACTACACCAACGAGACAGACGCTCTACCACTACACCACCGAGACAGACGCTCTGCAACTACACCACCGAGACAGACGCTCTACCACTACACCACCGAGACAGACGCTCTGCCACTACACCACCGAGACAGACGCTCTACCACTACACTAGCGAGACAGAGGCTCTACCACTACACCACCAAGATTTGTTTGCCGATGATACAACACTCTATGATATAAATAAATGTAAATATGCGCTTGAATCTAACTTGAATAAATCATTAAAAACACTCGAAAAATGGTGTTTATTAAATGGCATGCAATTAAATACAGAGAAAACAAAAGTGATGCTCATCACAACCCAGCAAAAGAGAGCTTCAACTGAAAATTCGCTTGCACTGACCTACAAAAATGTTGATCTTGCAGTCAGTACCGAAGAAAAACTGCTTGGAGTAAATTTAGAAAATAATTTAAAATGGGGAAGTCATGTTAGAACAGTAACGAAAAAAGTATCATCATATCTCTGGCTATTATCCCGAATAAGCGAATATTTAACGGATAAATATAAACTTATTTATTATAAAGCCTATATTCAGCCGCATTTAGACTATTGTAATATTATTTGGGGAAATACAACTGTTTATAATAAAAATAAAATTCATCGTTTGCAGAAGAGGGCATGTAAACTAATATTAGGAATAAACTATACCGATTTTGAAAGCGCATTAAAAAATCTAAATATAATTAAATTTGAAGATAGAGTTACATTTAATAAAGCAATAGCAATGTTTAAAATAGCGCACGATGATAGTCCAAATTATCTGCGTGATATGTTTAAGATGAACGAACAAGTTAATACAACTAGTACTATAACATTAAGATCGGTAACTAATATGAACTTTTGGATTCCCCAAAGTAAACTTGAAATATATAAAAATAGTTTGTCATATTCCGGTCCTATAGTGTGGAATAGTCTTCCAAAAGAGATAAAAATGTGTCAGAAGCTAACCTCTTTCAAAAATTTGTATTTAAAATGGGCATTTAACTGAAGAAAAAAAACGGGTTGATTGCCTTCTTTTCACGTGTTGATATTTCATGTCATTTTATCATGTACATATTTTATTATGTTTTATGTGTATATTTTTAACATGTTATTATGCTTTTATTGAGGGCCCCATGGAATATTAGTGTCCAGTCACTAAATGGGTCACCCTCACACAAAAAAAATAAAGTCTTTACTTACTTACCACCGAGACAGACGCTCTGCAACTACACCACCGAGACAGACGCTCTACCACTACACCACCGAGACAGACGCTCTACCACTACACCACCGAGACAGACGTTCTACCACTACACCACCGAGACAGACGCTCTACCACTACACCACCGAGACAGACGCTCTACCACTACACCACCGAGACAGACGCTCTGCAAATACACCACCGAGACAGAGGCTCTACCACTACACCACCGAGACAGACGCTCTGCAACTACACCACCGAGACAGACGCTCTACCACTACACCACAGAGACTGACGCTCTACCACTACACTAGCGAGACATACGCTCTACCACTACACCACCGAGACAGACGCTCTGCAACTACAACACCGAGACATACGCTCTACCACTACACCACCGAGACAGACGCTCTACCACTACACCACAAAGACAGACGCTCTGCAACTACACCACCGAGACAGACGCTCTACCACTACACCACCGAGACAGACGCTCTGCCACTACACCACCGAGACAGACGCTCTACCACTACACCACCGAGACAGACGCTCTACCACTACACTAGCGAGACAGAGGCTCTACCACTACACCACCGAGACAGACGCTCTGCAACTACACCACCGAGACAGACGCTCTACCACTACACTAGCGAGACAGACGCTCTACCACTACACCACCGAGACAGACGCTCTGCAACTACACCACCGAGACAGACGCTCTACCACTACACCACCGAGACAGACGCTCTACCACTACACCACCGAGACAGACGCTCTAACACTACATCACCGAGACAGACGCTCTACCACTACACCACCGAGACAGACGCTCTACCACTACACCACCGAGACAGACGCTCTGCAACTACACCACCGAGACAGACGCTCTGCCACTACACCACCTAGACAGACGCTCTACCACTACACTAGCGAGACAGACGCTCTACCACTACACCACCGAGACAGACGCTCTGCAACTACACCACCGAGACAGACGCTCTACCACTACACCACCGAGACAGACGCTCTACCACTACACCACCGAGACAGACGCTCTAACACTACATCACCGAGACAGACGCTCTACCACTACACCACCGAGACAGACGCTCTACCACTACACCACCGAGACAGACGCTCTACCACTACACCACTACACCACTACTACCACTACACCACCGAGACAGACGCTCTAACACTACATCACCGAGACAGACGCTCTACCACTACACCACCGAGACAGACGCTCTACCACTACATCACCGAGAGACAGACGCTCTACCACTACACCACCGAGAAAGACGCTCTACCACTACACCACCGAGACAGACGCTCTACCACTACACCACCGAGACAGACGCTCTACCACTACACCACCGAGACAGACGCTCTACCACTACACTAGCGAGACAGACGCTCTACCACTACACCACCGAGACAGACGCTCTGCAACTACACCACCGAGACAGACGCTCTACCACTACACCACCGAGACAGACGCTCTACCACTACACCACCGAGACAGACGCTCTAACACTACATCACCGAGACAGACGCTCTACCACTACACCACCGAGACAGAGCTCTACCCCTACACCACCGAGACAGACGCTCTACCACTACACTAGCGAGACAGAGGCTCTACCACTACACCACCGAGACAGACGCTCTACAACTACACCACCGAGACAGACGCTCTGCCACTACACCACCTAGACAGACGCTCTACCACTACACTAGCGAGACAGACGCTCTACCACTACACCACCGAGACAGACGCTCTGCAACTACACCACCGAGACAGACGCTCTACCACTACACCACCGAGACAGACGCTCTACCACTACACCACCGAGACAGACGCTCTAACACTACATCACCGAGACAGACGCTCTACCACTACACCACCGAGACAGACGCTCTACCACTACACCACCGAGACAGACGCTCTACCACTACACCACTACACCACTACTACCACTAGAGTTCCTAGAGTGAAGCGCATTTGATAAGATTACACATACCAGAAAGGTAGACGGGTTAGATTCGAATCGTGAATATGTCTTAAGTTTAACCCATTTTTACATAGAACCAATCTGTAGCAAACGAATTTAATAACATGTCGTCAAAATATGAAAATTATCTATAAATGAAAGAACAGTTTTTAGCAAGTTTTTAGCAAGGGGCTCTTTAGAGCCAATTGCTATAGTAGGCTAAATCCAAAAAGACGCATCATTTTGAGACTGGAATCCAGACTAGTGTTTTACAATATCGTCATTGAATCACTTCACATTTGTCTTTCTATATCAGCTCTCCGTTTCTGAACACCATCTCGGGTTCAGAGAGATGTCTTGGTAGTTGCAGGTCGTATATAATGTCAATGAAAGTGGATGATCTGTGGAATATTTTTTAAGAATGAATAGACTGTTGCCACCTAAAACCCATGTCGGTCCTTTCAAATCGCCAAAAGTTCATGTCTAAACATCAAAATGCGGTAACTTGTTGACATATTAAGCCGAAAATTGATTTGATTCGACATCACTAACCCAAAACAAATAACTCGAAAGAGATTTTATGTTAAAATATATGAATTACATGATTAATAATTAAAATGTATTTCTACGCTTTCAACATACTTGAAAAGTAAAGTTCATTGGTTTAAATTCCTTAATATTGTAAATCGAATGGAGTAAAGGCAACTTTTCCATTCCGGCTCAAAAACAAATTCAGATAATCGAGTCCCAATGATAACATATATACTCAAACATTCAAATTATTGAAATGATAATAGAATAAATAGTTGACATAATATAACATATACGGTAAATGTGCAAGTGAGCCTATGAGTTGTAATTTCCAAAAATCCTTTCGAATAAAATGTATTTTCAGCGGTAACGTTAATCAGGAATGTAAGTACTAGAGTATTTCATTTTAGATTCCTGCGTAAATACATTAGATTCTCAACCAAAATTCACCTGAACAACCCCAGCAGATGGAATAAGATAGTCAAGTCCCAGTTATAATTTTTTGATTTAAATGACATTTTTTACGCTTCAATACTAAATATTTCGCTAACTCGTGTATCGGTTTATTATTATATTATAAATCAAATCCTTTGAATGGAAGTGGCCGCGTAAAGTAGCGGTTAGCATGTTCGGTCCTGAAGCCGGAGACTAGAGTTCGATTCCCGCTTTGGGCAGATAACTATTTTTTATAAGAAAAATATAATATTCTTATAAATTGTCGATATCAGTGGTGCAATTGTCATTTAACACCGCTGCAATAACCCCTTTCAAAATGTTGGGATTTAAAATGAATTCAAAAGCAATGCATTTAAAACTATTCACCTATGCGTTGTGAAAAACTAACAAATGATTTAAATCGTGTGCATGATGTTTTATGTCGCTTTTAACAATACTTCAGTCATTTCACGTTGAAGAAAATGTAGATAACACAGGATTTTATCTCTGCCTTGAAAGTAAAATTGGACTCTCAATATAATTATCATTGTCAGGTAATTGCGATATTTAAATTAAATGTATATGTGTTAAACAACAAGTTGACAATACTTTGGCAACAAGAGACAAAATGCTCATTAAGTCATTTGCTGCAGCAGTGTAAGAAAGCAACTGTATATTGGAAAGAATTAAAGACTTCACTAGCAGTTCACGTTGATTGTTCGTGCATGTGACGGCATATCCGTCATTCTAATGTAGTCTACGTTGAATATTCGTTAATGTGACAGTAATTCGAATACGTTACTAGTAATCCGACTTGGTTCCAGTTACTTATGCCTTTCTCCAGTTTACGACTCATTGGCGCCTCTGTTTAATCCTTTTATGCTGATTTTTTATGATAAAATTGTCCAGGTTTAGGAATGTTAAGTTAATAATGTTGGTTTCAGCAGCCAACCGGATAGAACGTGGTCAGGCGGAGCGGATGCCAGACATAATGGTATCACAGACTTCACATAATGGTAACACAGGCTTCACATAATGATAGCACCGGCTTCACATAATGATAGCACAGACCTCACATAATGGTAGCACAGACTTCACATAATAGTAGTACAGGCTTCACATAATGATAGCACCGGCTTCACAGAATGGTAGCACATACTTCACATAATGGTTACACTGGCTTTACAGAATGATAGCACAGGCTTCACATAATGATAGCACAGGCTTCACATAATGATAGCACCGGCTTCACATAATGGTAACACAGACTTCACATAATGGTAGCACAGGCCTCACAAAATGGTAGCACAGGCCTCACAGAATGATAGCACATGCCTCACAGAATGGTAGCACAGACTTCACATAATGGTAGCACAGGCCTCACAGAATGGTAGCACAGGCCTCACATAATGGTAGCACAGGCCTCACATAATGGTAGCACGGGCCTCACAGCATGGTAGCACAGGCCTCACATAATGGTAGCACAGACTTCACATAATGGTAATACAGGCCTCACATAATGGTAGCACAGGCCTCACATAATGGTAGCACAGACCTCACATAATGGTAGCACAGGCCTCACAGAATGGTAGCACGGGTCTCACATAATGGTAGCACAGACTTCACATAATGGTAGCACAGGCCTCACATAATGGTAGCACAGGCTTCACATAATGGTAGCACAGGCCTCACAGAATGATAGCACAGACTTCACATAATGGTAGCACAGGCCTCACAGAATGATAGCACAGACTTCACATACTGGTAACACAGGCTTCACATAATGGTAGCACAGGCCTTACATAATGGTAGCACATGCCTCACATAATGGTAGCACGGGCCTCACAGCATGGTAGCACAGGCCTCTCATAATGGTAGCACAGACTTCACATAATGGTAATACAGACTTCACATAATGGTAGCACAGGCCTCACATAATGGTAGCACAGACTTCACATAATGGTAGCACAGGCCTCACATACTGATAGCACAGACTTCACATAATGGTAGCATAGACTTCACATAATGGTAGCACAGGCCTCACATAATGGTAGCACAGGCCTCACATAATGGTAGCACAGGCCTCACATAATGGTAGCACGGGCCTCACATAATGGTAGCACATACTTCACATAATGGTAGCACAGGCCTCACATAATGGTAGCACAGGCCTCACAGAATGGTAGCAGAGGCCTCACAGAATGGTAGCACAGACTTCACATATTGGTAACACAGGCTTCACATAATGGTAGCACAGGCCTCACATAACGGAAGCACATGCCTCACATAATAGTAGCACAGGCCTCACATAATGGTAGCACAGGCCTAACATAATGGTAGCACAGACTTCACATAATGGTAGTACAGGCTTCACATAATGATAGCACCGGCTTCACATAATGGTAGCACAGGCTTCACAGAATGGTAGCACATACCTCACATAATGGTAGCACAGACTTCACAGAATGGTAGCACGGGCCTCACAGAATGATAGCACATACCTCACATAATGGTAGCACAGACTTCACATAATGGTAGCACATAACTCACATAATGGTAGCACAGACTTCACAGAATGGTAGCACATACCTCACATAATGGTAGCACAGACTTCACAGAATGGTAGCACATACCTCACATAATGGTAGCACATACTTCACAGAATGGTAGCACATACCTCACATAATGGTAGCACAGACTTCACAAAATGGTAGCACATGCCTCACAGAATAGTAGCACGGGCCTGACATAATGGTAGCACAGACTTTACATAATGGTAGCACAGACTTCACAGAATGGTAGCACAGACTTCACATCATGGTAGCACAGACTTCACAGAATGGTAGCACAGACTTCACAGAATGGTAGCACAGACCTCACATAATGGTAGCACGGGCCTCACATAATGGTAGCACAGACTTCACATAACGGTAGCACAGGCTTCACATAATGGTAGCACAGACCTCACATAATGGTAGCACGGGCCTCACATAATGATAGCACAGGCTTTACAGAATGGTAGCACAGACTTCACACAATGGTAGCACAGACTTCACATAATGGTAGCACATACTTCACACAATGGTAGCACAGACTTCACAGAATGATAGCACAGGCTTTACAGAATGGTAGCACAGACTTCACATAATGGTAGCACGGGCCTCACATAATGGTAGCACAGGCTTTACAGAATGGTAGCACAGACTTCACATAATGGTAGCACAGACTTCACCTAATGATAGCACAGACTTCACATAATGGTAGCACCGGCTTCACATAATGGTAGGACGGGCCTCACATAATGGTAGGACGGGCTACACAGAATAGTAGCACAGGCTTCACATAATGGTAGCACGGGCTTCACATAATGGTAGCATGGGCCTCATACAATCGCTTCTTCGAGCAGTCAAACGTATACAACAACGTTGGGAAGAGGAGATTAACTGTAAACAAACAATTCTATATTTCTTTACAAAAGTGTTATTAACTCTTTAACACGCCTTTTATGTCTTACACTTTTTTACAAGGATGTTTCCAAAGCTGAATCTTGAACTATGATTTCGTCATAACGCTTTGATTTTTTTTTAATTGGACTTACATTTTGACGTTTTAATATAATTGGTAATTACATGCACTTCCAAAGTGCGTACGTAAATAATCGGTTTTTTTTTGGAGGGGGGGGGGGGGGGGGGGGGGGGTCAACGGGTTTTTTTTGGAGGGGGGGGGGGGGGGTCAACGGTAATGGGGCCGCGTCTAGCGAGATATGGTCTTATTGACATTCAGCTTTGTACAACAATTGGGGCTACACTTCCAGTTAGTTTATTGTCAGAAGATGCATTGAAGTATATATGAGCAATTCTGCAAGAAAACTAACATTGTGGAGTCTGCGTAAAGTATCGACCCGGATCAGCCTTAGCATACCGCGCATGCTAATCCAGACAGACACCTTTCGCTTTCTGTGGATTTTCTGTTTCAGGAATCGTTACTCTATACCTCTATCCTCCTGAGACGGAATGTATCCGCCTGGATTAGATTGTGCGGACTGCGCAGGCTAATATGTGTCGATACATAACGCAGAGTCAACAATGTTGGTTTTCTCGTGGAACGGCACACTTCACGTTTACTATAAATTAAACGTAAGCGGACGATACACAGTGTCTGTTGTTCTCTCTAGGAGTTGCATTGCCACATTGAATAGGCGAAATTCTCAAAAGGCGAAAGGACGTGTCTTCCAGAAGAATTATATTTACCGTACTTGTCATACATCAGGTAAGAACATGCGGTTGTTTTGATTACATTTTACATTGTATGTATTTATATGATGTCGAGGAAATATAAAGAGTATCTAATGTTCTTCTGCGGGATATCAAGTAATATCGTCAACATGATATCAATGGTTATTCAATTTTGACGGGCACAATTAATGACCGAAACTATGTGAATTTCAACGTTTTGCGTTGATGATTAAACAACTAAATTGTTAAAAAAAATTCAAGTTTGGATATTAGAAAAATGTTTTATTTTTTACAAGAAGGAGTACAATTTTAACATAGGGGACAAACGTTAAACAAAATGTTAAACGAAAACGCAAACTTAAATGTTGATAACCCTCTTTGTGTTTGTCAGTGTTTCTATCAGGATATAATTGTTACGTGTATCTTACCGCATTGCATTTAATTAATATAACGTTTGAACGACACTGGACGCCACAACCAACCATGTGGCATTTGCTATACGTAAAGATGCAGTCATATGACATTGCGCACCGCTCCGTATGAGCGTGCTATGTATACAGTGTTTGTTTACCGTCATAGAATCTGTATAGATGTGCAATGTTATTATTGTTCCGAGGTTAGTTTTCGTAGACTAATGCACTGCAGTTTCATGTCGTTTTCAGTTATATCACGTGGACAGGTTCATACCGTTTGTGTCCTTGCTTCTTGCATCAGTACTGACCAGAGGACTAGATACGAGGGAGTGAACAGGTCTTTCCTCCACGATATTTCTCTTATTACTCAAGACAATCCAATGTTGTGGGTACTCAAAAGAATCGTCTCAGTGAGACGATTCATTTGAGTACTCACAACATAGGGTTTGAAGGTCAAATAAGGATTTTAGAACACGAAAAATGGCCCTTATCTAGAGCTCCGCAGTACTCCACACATTCTTTTCGGGTTACTTTCCTATAATACTATATTTTAGTTCATTAGTGAAAGATAAATGACGATCGTCACAATAAATTGTGTCAATCATCAAAACGATTCAACGGTCGAGCCAATGTTTGGATCCGTTGATTGATAAGAATGAATGACCAAGCTGGGGCTTGAACTCGAGACCACTTCATTTATCTAACCCCGACTGATCTATGGCGGCATGTTTTATTAAACCTGCACGTTTGATTGTTTGGTGTTTTACGCCGCTTTCAACAATGTTACAGTAATATCACGTTTCCTGTGTAAGTTGTCAGTACCACTGGTCCATTTATCCTGACAATCAGTCGTAATGCTAACCCCGCAACTGTGAACGCCATGGAGGGCAGCCATTACTATACATCCTGCATATTGAATTGTTGTTGTCAAGGGGAATATTCTAAATGCCTATATATATACGTTTAGTGACACTTTCAACATATAAACATGCTAGAGTATAACATAGTTTTCTTCTTTTTATTTTTGAAAAAGAATCACCGAGAAGAACCATGAAGTTGTTCGCCATCTTGCTGAGCGTGATCTTGATAATCTCGATGTATTCGATTGGTGACGTCACCGCTTTTATAAGGGGAAACTTCTGCACGTATCCTTGCCCAAATGGCACTACTTGCCAAGGAAGTGAACATTTACTTTTTTGCCAATGATTTCGAATTGGAATCGGGAAGTAAAAAAGTGTTCAGAACAAAGGTGTCCCATAATTCAGAAATGGCTGGCCCTTTCAATAAGGCTGTGGTGGACACTTTAATAAAATAAAACACTTTACTTACCTTTACAATGTCAATAAAAGCAAATTTAAACTTAAAACCATAGTTTTTCTTCCTTCAAATAATGAAATATATGTCAAGATCTTTGGTAACTTGAATCTGTGAAACTTGTGAATATTGATATTTGTTAAAATCTTTTAAAAGAAAAACTAAATTTAGGTTGTGAAACTATGTAACACACTATGTAGATGCTCTAAGGTTAAAACATTTCGATGCCTCTGTTGTAGAAGAAATTGTTTAACTGATACTTTCCGCCTTTCCATGTAGTTATTTCACCGTTTCTCACATGCTAACACATTTTGACACAGCAGATCTGTCCTTTGAAAACCTTGTGGCTAAAGGAAACACTGATCATATTAAAAGGGTTATTTCTCCATTTACAACTATGTTTTCAACTCTATTCTATAATAATATTTTCATTAATTATAGAGATTTTCCATATGTTTGCCAATTTTGTTTTTAGAAAGTCGTCTCTGCATATTTATTGCAAGCGGGAAAGTGTTTAAAGATTTACCTCCTTTTCTTGAATTCAGTGATAGACATAATTGATTCTGGTTCGGATAATCACTGTGACACAAACTTCCCCTCGTCAAGAAGTTCCGATGTCTTCCGCGATTACCACAATATGACCAATTTGCAGATAATATATTTTTTTTAGCGCAAATAAGCAGCAGCTAAAGCTAATATGAACTGCTTGTAAAATGTGTGACGTGAATTATAATGCTGCTCGGTTCTAAACGGTCGCCAACAAGCATATATGCAGCTACCGCGAGCGTAAGAATAAGGGCGAGTTCGATTGTCAACAATAGTGTAGTACCCGAAGCCGCACTTCGCATGTACCTGATGTTTCCATGTGATTTGCAGTGGAATTCAATGATGATATTTCCATGTGATTGGCAAGGGTATTCAATAATGATATTTCCATGTGATTTGCAGGGGTATTCAATAATGATATTTCAATGTGATTTGCAGGGGTATTCAATAATGATATTTCCATGTGATTTGCAGGGGAATTCAAAAATGATATTTCCATGTGATTTGCAGGGGAATTCAATAATGATATTTCCATGTGATTTGCTAGACAACAGGAAGAAATTGTAAGCATGATGTTTAATAGTAGACACTGAAAGTCTGTAGTAGCTATAGTGTGTGGTCGAACTTGCCCTGTATGTATAATCAAAAGACGGCCAACCCTTTTCCTAAATGACAGGGATCATGGACATTTATCACTCCAAACAATCGTAAGTATATACCTGTAAACCTTTTCTGTGTGAACAAAATCTAAATTATAACTGTATTTGCTCACTGTAAATAACAAAATCCGTAAATTTGTACCTATGAATTGAAAATTCAAGCGTGTTAAAGATTGCAAAATTGGGTAGCAGTGACAAAGTTATTTAAATTACACCTGTTAAATATCAAACTGGTGCACATGTTCTGTCTCATCCCTTTTGCAACATACTGACACCTCTACAGCAGACAACCTTTTTTAAAACAGTGTTGGAAAAGGAGAAATTTCCTCTTTTGTCAAACAGTTATTTATTTATTCATTATGTTTTCATTTGAAGAGAGTTTTCATGTTTGCCAAACTGATTTCAAAGTGGTCTGCTGTAGAGTTCTTGTAACAGTAGATTAGGAAGAGTTGATTCATATCTTCTGCCTGATCATCTGACAGTGCTTTAAATCCAAAATTTGATTTTGCATCAATCTTTTACTTTGTAATGCTTAATGTTAATACAAAATTAAAGGTAAAATGACTGATCCCTGCTGTGCTGCAGGATTCGCTAACAATCTAGCAACTTTGTTCATGAGTGCCAACCTCGAATTTATAAATGACGAGGCGATCAAAATGTCTTATAATTTGATCTGGTTAAACTTAAAGAAGGCACATGACACCTTTCAGCTGGTTTCTGCCTCTCGTACCAAAGGTCCCGGGTTCAAATCGCGTGATTATAGGGTTCTGTCTTTCGGATTTTTCAAGGCAACGTGCCGTTGCGTGGAAACATTCCAAAGGCAGAGTGTACTGGTTATGTCTCCAGGGAGCAGACATTGAGCGAGGTTAATATAAACTCAAAGCTTTTTTCGCAATCGATGTAAAATAAATAAATGAGATTATGGTTTATCCATAGTCGAATGTTGTCGGAGGTGAACTGGGATGGTTGGTATTTCTCACGCATGTGTAAATGTTACACTACACAGCCTACACCGGCCTTTTCAGGTTACATTACACCAAATAAAGCATGACAGCGGATGTATTTGGCGTATTTTGACCTTTAAAATTCTACTCTAGGAAGAAGAGAGCGGGTGAAGAAATTAAAGGTAAAATCAATAATCATCTATCTAACCAAAGAGCAGTACGTATTTTAGGTTGTTTAACTAGTTTTAATTGTTTGAATGATAGTGATGGTGTTGAATGATTTGTTCTATTTAGCTTTATTTCGTTGGTTTATTTGCCAGCGCATGGCAGTGGGAACATTGCAATTCTTGGTCTGTTCACTCGTTCTAATATGCAGGTTCTCCACATACAGAATTGAATTAAATTCAGCGAAATTGGTGTGGATTAGTGGGGTCAGGATGCTGGGAGGATTAAGCGATATCTATTTGTGAATTATAATTTGTGACTGAGTCGCGTGCCCACAGCATAGTGCTTACATTTAGACAATCACTTCATCGATAGGTTATCATGGCCCGGTTTGTTCCTTTGTCCGAAATATACATACCGGAAGGCTGTTATTTATCAGAAGGTACATGTATAGGGCAAATGGTAGATGTAAAATTAAATTTAGCTCCTACGTTTGACAATGCACCACCAATGATTCTAACACCTAGTGCCCACAATCAAATCAGCTGCCAAGTGTCCCTGCAAGTTCGGGAAAAGTAGCGGGTCGCTTTATTGTTCTTGGTACCCTCCTTAACTCCACTGAATCCCAACATAATCATAGGATAGGCCTAGATCCAAATTGCAGTCTTGTTTTGAAGTGTCAACATTCTAGCGCCAACATTGCATATATTGGTTCATGGACTGGTGCAAATGCTTGTATTTCCAGTATATATTTGTCTGCCAATCCTGATAAAGCAGGAACTGTTAACATATATCAGTAATGTAATATTGGGTGCTAAGCAGTATGGCGGATTAGGATGGAGGTCACATCACCAGCAATTTCGTTTGCGACTTTCTGCTGAATAGATTCAATAGATTTATTTAACGTAATTGATTACGAACTTTGGCTGCTTTATATGTCTGCCCCTTACCAAAGTCAGTCCGTTCCGCAGGCTAGCAAATTAGCACAGAAGAGATGCTTTGATTACAACTTCAGGCAATTTAACAAAAGTCGTTGTATTTATCGTCATGTTTTTCTGAATTGTAATCATCCTTCCAGGTATTGTGGGTCCGAAAGAAGGGTCAAACAATTAACAGAGACCATGTCGCAACAAAAACCAAGAGCTCAAAGCTAGACATAGCAGCGTGGACCACAGTGAAATAGCTGACACTCCAGTCAATGTAAAAAAACTACAACATTATTTGAGTTTATATCTTTATCAAAAACAGGCAACAATTTTACTTGATGGCTTCACCTTTGGTTTTAAGATAGGTTGTTTTGGCCCAAGAACGGGTGTAGAAATTTTAAGGTCTGCTCACATGCAACCTGATGAGCTTGTGAAAAAATTTAACAAAGAAATAGCTATTGGTAGGATAGCAATACTTATAGCGAAGCACCGTTGATTAATCTTAAGGTTTCACCGGCGGGTCGGAGAGGGGGGCGTTGAATTGCAAATTTATCTTATCCTGAGGGGAGCAGTGATAACGATGGAACGCGCGACTCCCATAACACATTGACCATTTGTAAGAGTGGGCTAAGGAACTAAGCAATAGTGGGCTGCCAGCTAAATCAGCCTTTTAAGGGCTAGCTCCAATATTATTGTTCTAAATATTTAGATACCTAAATTAATAACTTAAGCCCCAAATTTTCTATAAACAATAGTCATAGTCAATTTCTATTTCCCAAATAATGAAAACCAGCCGACCCCGGGATTCAGAGGTAGGCAGCTTCAAATAGAAGGTTAAAATATTGAGTAAATGCAACACTAATTTACATATTTAAATATCACATAATAAACACCAGACCGAAAGGTTCGCTGACCGCCACAACAGGCAGCAAAGTGTAAGTCTAAACTAAACTAATAATGAAGGTGAACCCAAGAGAAGAAGTCAGGAAAAGTCAATTCGACCCTGTTGAAAACCACAGACATCGCTGTCGAAAACTGCAAACAATTGTTATGTTAATAGAGATTCACTGTTCTTAAACCTATCTCACATAGTCAGACGACTTTTGAAAATATTGTGACAAAAGGACAAATCGTTCTGAACAAGCCATTTCTTCTTTTGCCACAAAGATGTCAACTTTTCCAGTAATTATACTTTCATTTTTACATATTTTCCATCTTTTTTCTTAGATTTCTAGTTGTTTTCAAAAGTGTCAGCTGCAAATATGTTGTAATTATATTTTGTACATAACTAAAATTACATGTTCAGACATTGTAAGCAGTGTAGATCAGCCTGTGAATGCACATGACAATCTGGATCTACTGTTCACAAAAGTCAACAAGTACCTTTTCCCAAGAACTAACTCATTAAAGGCCTTCATGTCATAAATATTTTCCTACTATTGTGTATATGTGCACTATGTTTATTGCAGGCATGCCTATGCATTGTTTCTTTCTTATTTCCAACTATGGGAAACACTTATTTTATTTTATTTACAGAAGTATAGTGCCCCTTTAGAGATGAAGCTGTAGAGTTGGTGGATCTATATTAAGGAGCCACTTCTCACTGCACCGGCTGAACTACTTCAGTAGGCTCTTTCCACAGATGGTGAGGTCATAGATGTAGATAAGGCTACAGCAAAGGGACCATTGCGGTTGACGTGTAATCCTCTTCCTGCTCATTACACACACTATAATAACAATTGAATTTAATATGTGTTAACACTTTCCCAAATATAATAAATCTGCAGCAGATGAGACTTTGAAAAATATTTAAATGAAAGTATAATTATATATATAATGTAAACAGTGTGGCAAATGGAGCAATTTCTCATTTCGAAGGCTCAAGGTGAGATATTCTGATCACCATCTGTCTGTTGTCTGTCGTTAGGGTTTTGCTTAAAGTAACAACTCCTCCTAAGCAACTAGACCATTTTCAACCTAACTTCACATGAATGATCCTTTGGTGGTCAGTTTTCAAAACTGTTCAAAGATTTAAATTATATGAAGAGTTTGGCTGCTGCTTCATCAGAAAGGGGGAACATGACAAATCTTTTAAATTCCTCTCTGCCGAGTCCGCTAGTCGGCTTCCAATATAATTTGATGGAAATGTTTCTTGGTAAACCTCTACAACAATTTTTCAAGCCATATTGATTGGTTGAAAAACATGGCGGCATCAGAAAATGACCAGGTGGCATTAGAAAATGTGTAAAAGTAACTTTTAGCTTCAAATTACATCTCCTTATCCAATGGACAAATTTAATTCAAACTTAACAGGAATGTTACTTTAGGGATCCTCCTTTTTCAAAATTGTTTTCAAAGATTTAAATTGTATTAATTATATGCAGATGTTGGGTGGCGGATTCAAACTTTAAAATTCTTCACTTCTGCATCCACTTATCTGATTCCAAGATAATTTGGTACAAATGTTCCCTTGGATGACCATATGCAAATGTCATCCAAGCCATATTGATTGGTTAAAGGTGTAAAATGAACTTTGCCCTTCAAATAAGATTCCCTCTTAAAACACTTGACCAATATAAACCAACGTTTACAGGAATTTTCTTTCGGTGGTCGTCTTGCAAAGTTGTTCAAGGATTTAATGCCTTATCTTAAAATGTCCTTTGTAATATGCTATTCCAATTAAAGTTTCAATCCCACTCTTCATCAAATTTTCCCTGAAATTAGCAGTTGCACATTTGGTACTATACCATATCTCAGGGGATTGATATAGACCAAGTCGTGGGCTCACCTAACCTGCATGTAATTGGATCACTTTTCGTTAGTCATTTTGTTGTATCCAATACTGAAAAGTGAGAATTTTGTTTGCACTGTAATCGCTTTTAATAAATGTAAGTAGAATACATACTAACTGTTTTGAATATAAAAGAGTACAAGGAAATACTTGCGAGCAATTAGTTAACTATATGTTTCACATGTTAATATCATTTTAGCTTAATTGGTTAAAGGTCAGAGTTACATGTATTTGTTTTATGTATTATCCACACATATCACTTATAGATAAACTTGCCAAACACCGATTTGTTTATTTGTTAAACGTGATGTTAAAATAAATGATCACTTTTTGTAACTTTTTTTATTAAATTGAAACAAGCATTTAATTTAATGCCTTTATTTATCACTACAACCCCTATATTTCAATTGGAGCCATATGCCTCCCCTACGGCTGGCAACAATTCTCTCAAATACAGACAGCACATCTATTTTTCTCCTTGCTACACACTTTTTTATCAATAAAACTCTTATCAAAATTTCGATCACATGATCTTTAACAAGATTTTTTTTTTAAAAAAACGAAATTTAAGTGCAGTCTATTCTGGTAATGAAGAGATCAAATTGTGATAAAATTGTGATTGACTGCACTTGGATTTTCCTTCTTTTTTTTTTTTAATCTTGATAAAGACCAAGAGGTCAAAAGTTGGTTGTTAAAGCGTTTTATCGATATAATTTACTGATTTTCTTCTCTTAGAAGACCTAATATACAAAGGTTTCGCCACAACATCTATACTTTATATTTGGTAGCACCGCAGGTTGTCAATCTCAACATTGTGGGTCCGCCAACATTATTTCCGATGTTTGACAAAGTCAATTTCTTCCACCAATTGACTAACTGTTAATATGGAAAAGCATTCATTTGCTTGGAATAACTGTTTTGTGGAGTAAAGGTGTGAGAAAACCAGGAAACCCATGCGTATGTGAACTGGCAGCCCTGAATCGACTGCAAGATTGTGGAAAAAGGTGTTAAACCCCAATCAGTCAAAGCTATATTTATACATCTCAATACATCGCCCCATCAGTACTTTCTCTGTTGGCACGATAAAGCTGCACTGAAGAAACAGTCCATCAGTCCTTTAGAGGAAGAGATAACATACGGCGACAAGCATTTGACCGTTTTATTGAGAAAGGGTTAATTCGATACAGAGGGCAAAATAAAAAGAAGAAACGATAAAATAATGGTTTTCAAACATTGATTGATTTGGGTTTAACGCCGTTTTAAACAATTTTTCAGTCATATCACGGCGGCCTGTTCACCTATGCATGTTCTTCTGGCTTTCTAACACCAGTAATCCACATAACAATATTTCCAGGCAACTGTCTGCGTCTGCTTTTCCACATTAACTATTCGCCCATTGGTGAAAAACGAATGAACATTGTCAGAATGACTGTTGTCAAACGTCGGAAAGAATGTTGATAAAGCTGGGTTTCGAACTAACAACCCCTAGATTGACAACCCTCGTCGCTACCGTTCTCAAGGAAAACAAACGTTAATGTATTAATTACACGTGTTGATACATACCTGCCTTCAAATTCATGCTTAAGGATCCAAATGGATACTGCTGTACAGACCTTTCTTGGACTGATTGGCGAACAGTGTATAACACGACCAGACTGCGCGAAGGCGATGGCTGAGCTGGATCAACATTTGGTTTTCGCAGAGCGCTGCTCAATCAAGGCAAATACACAATCGAAGAAAGACCTTCGATAAATGATAATATTGTAAGTTCGAGGACATGCTTAGCCATTGTGTTTCTCTAAGAGGAAATGGATCTTCAAAATAAATATTTTATTGGGAAAAAGATAAAGACGTATTTTATTTAATAGAACAAATTAAAAGCCCCAGTAAAACTACAGTGAAAATCAAAAGTCAACTTTTGAATTAAAATGGTAGATTACCCACTTAAAGACGCCTTTTGACGCATTTGCAGCAGACGACTTATGAAAACATTATGAGCAATTATCAATTTTTTTTTTTTATTTTTTAAAGAGTTCCCATATTTTGGCCTAGACGTTTTCATAGTCGTCTGCTGCAGATTTACTGTATGTGGAAAAGGGATGAACTGATTGGATCTGTTAGGTAGTTCTGAATAGTTCCCAGAACTACAATAAACCTCCCCTTTCGGCCATGTTGATAGGCAAATTTATTATATGTTGGGTAAAGACAAATCAAATACAATATGAGCCGTTCCACGAGAAAACCAACAGTATGGACACTGCGTAATGTATCGACCTAGATCAACCCGCGCAGTCCGCGCAGGCTAATCTGGGCCGACACATTCCGTCTCAGGGGGATAGAGGTATAGAGTAATGATTCCTGAAACGATAATCCACAGGTGGCGAAAAGTGTCTGTCCGGGTTAGCCTGCGCGGCATGCTTCACCTGATCAGGGTCAGTACTTTACGCAGAGTCCACAATGTTGGTTTTCTCGCGGGACGGCTTATATGTTGGATAAAGAAAAATCAAATACAATATCATATAACAACTACATATATACATATAACTAAATAAAGCACCTGATTTAATCGAACAAAACCTTCAGCGAATTATGGGTATTAAACTCAAATGCCTGTGTGTTTCATAATTAATTTATATTTTATTCTATTAAAAAAATACTTACTACATTTGCCTATCAGAATGGTTGACAAGCGAGATAATAATTGTAGTTCCTGGAACTGTGTATTGACGTACTGTCCTTATTAACGTCTGACGTCGCATTATGGTGCACGATGGCACAGGTGGCTCTTTATTGTATCCTGATGAACATATACGCCGCGTCACATACTTTGTTGTCTCTCGTCTTATTATCTGTACTGTTAGTTTAGGAAAAGATGTATAATACATCCGAAGTATTGGTCACACCACACGAAAACCGAACGTAAATACACACTGTGTAAATATTGATCACGCCACATGAAAAAACTACCGTCCGGTTTATGTAAAATACAAAATTGGTTACAAGACCTGTAGTATAACAACGTTAGAACGTCGTAAAATATAGAAATAAAGTGATCAAAGAACATTTGAAGCAAATAAATAATCGGACAAAACTTTATCTAATTAATAAAGTGTCTGCTTTATTTACCTGACCCGCGATGGCTTCATTGCTAATGACGAAGGTTATCAATAAGGGGTCTTGAGTTCGAACCCTGGCGAGATCATTCATTCTGTCCAATGATTGACAAAAGTCATTTTGACTAACGTACTTCTTCTTCCACCGATATGCTAAACAGTCTGTGTTAGAAGGTAGCCAGTTGCCCGTAAAGAATGCTGTGTGGAGTGCTGGTTTGAAAAGGCTTGGAAATACACGTTATGTGCATGTGCCGCCGTGAATAACGGAAACACCGTTAAATGTGAATGTGCCGCCGTAATATAACGGAAACACCGTTTATATATAAACAACATTAGGCTCCAATCAATCAGCTAATCAAACTGTTTACGATAGAGTCACTACTATTGAAAGGGCCACATATCTTCGCACATTTTATTCAAGTTTTCCATCGTGTTTGCCAATTACCATGCAGGCAGGCAGTCGGTATCATTAGATAACCGATTGGGATTCGTACCACTGGCCACCCACTCCCGAAGAGGAAGTCATAACCACTAAGCTGTCCGGACTGGTGATTTGACTGATATTTCATATTTGACAGCATTTCTATTCTTGTAAAGAATATTTCGAGGGATTGGTGTGAAACGGTGTAACTATAAACCTATTTTGAAAACCCTAGTTTAGGGGCAATTTTGATCCCTTTGTAAACAATGCAAATTTAGGTGCCATTGCTCAGAACGAGCAATGGCACCTAAATTTTCATTGTTTACCAAGAAAATTGATTTAACGCTTATAAAGACTTTATGGCGAGGTGAATAACCTTGGTAAAAAAATACAAATTTTAGTTACAACCATTTCACGCCAAGCCTTCGATTTGTGTTTGTTTGTTTGGTGTTTTACACCGCTTTCAACATTGTATCATGACGTTTCCTGGCTAACTTACCAGTACTACTGATCCATTTATCCTAACACCAGCGCGTCAACCCCACAATCCTGAGCGTCACTGAGGGAAAGTCAGTAAAGGCTTTGGTATGACCCGGCCGGGGTTCAAACCCGTGACCTTCCGAATCCAAGGCGAACGCTCTACCACTTCACCACCAGGGATGTCTAAAGAATATAATGTAGGAACGGTGCACTGTGAATACCAACAGTAACGTTATAAGTTTATTGGGGAAAATACTTGCTTGCACATCAATGATGAGGACTTAAATGGATACTGGAGTTTCTTGAAAAAATTCCATGACTAATTGGCGAACAGTGCAGAGTCAGATCTGACTGTGCGTATGTGCAAGTTATGAGAGGATTTGTCATAATTGACTTTTCCAGCTTTGTAGTTGAAAGAATCCATTGCCAATTATATGTTTATCATGTTACAAATGATGAGTTGAATAGCCAACCGTATAGAGCCTGGTCAGACGGCGCGAATGCGCGAGCTGGTCTGACTCTACACTGATGACACATGCTTCAAGAAATCGGTTCCACGTGTTCAAGCTTTAACGTATTTGCGAGCAGTGTATAACGATATCTGGCTCGGTACTGTTTATCAATTAATCATACCAGGTTAATCCCTCTCGATATCATCACCCCCATTGTCGGACGGGAATCGGTACAGAATAATTTCATATGTTATCTGCAGGGGCTTCAATTAACGGAAATGGTTCAGAACATATGGCTGTGATACGGTTTAACATCATATCCGACATACTTATTCAGTCGCCATTTAACGCTTTTTCAGCAGACGACATTTTGAAAGCAATCTGAGAAAAGGAGAAATGGATAAAAAAAATCAAATATCGCGTTTTTACTAAACGCCATCCACTTATATAAAATAAATGAATATTCCAAATGATCAAATGTTACCCTTATACATTTATTGAACGTTTGACATAAGACATTTCAATGTTTTCATAGGACTATATCAAAGCAGTTCATTCCCGTTTTCTCACATACAACAAATATACAGCAGGCGACTTTGAAAACATTTTGGCAAAAATATGGAAACTATCTATAATTGAAAGAATCGTTGAGCCGTCCGGCGAGAAAACCAACATTATGGACTCTGCGTTGTGTATCGACCCAAATCAGCTTGCGCAGTCCACGCATACTGATCCGGGCCAACACATTTCGTCTCAGGGATATATAGGTATAAAGTATATATAGGTACATAAGACATTTCAATGTTTTCATAGGACTATATCAAAGCAGTTCATTCCCGTTTTCTCACATACAACAAATATACAGCAGGCGACTTTGAAAACATTTTGGCAAAAATATGGAAACTATCTATAATTGAAAGAATCGTTGAGCCGTCCGGCGAGAAAACCAACATTATGGACTCTGCGTTGTGTATCGACCCAAATCAGCTTGCGCAGTCCACGCATACTGATCCGGGCCAACACATTTCGTCTCAGGGATATATAGGTATAAAGTATATATAGGTACATAAGACATTTCAATGTTTTCATAGGACTATATCAAAGCAGTTCATTCCCGTTTTCTCACATACAACAAATATACAGCAGGCGACTTTGAAAACATTTTGGCAAAAATATGGAAACTATCTATAATTGAAAGAATCGTTGAGCCGTCCGGCGAGAAAACCAACATTATGGACTCTGCGTTGTGTATCGACCCAAATCAGCTTGCGCAGTCCACGCATACTGATCCGGGCCAACACATTTCGTCTCAGGGATATATAGGTATAAAGTAATGATTCCTGAAACAGAAAATCCACAGGCGGCGAAAAATGTCTGTCCGGCATGCTTAGGCTGATGTGAGTCGATTCTTTACGCAAAGTCCATAATGTTGATTTTCTCGTGGAGCGGCTCAGTTATTGACTGGAGTTGAAAACATTGTGGCAAAACCGGAAATTATTCAGTTTGGGCAATTTCTTCTTTGGACAAAATATTTTTCAAACGTCGTCTGCTGCAGAGGTGTTAGAAAAGGTCTAACGAATGTATCAAGTAGATGTTCACGTGGACGTCATCGAATGTTTAGTATTGTCCGGCAAATGTCGTAATTTTGTGCAAAAATGCAAATGAATTTATTCGAAGTAGTAGTCCTTCCTCATTTTCACGTAATTTCTTAGGTTTACCGATTGATACATCGTCATGTTGACGGAATTACCCGATAATTTTAAACAGTTTCGGACGGAAATATCCGAAGATATCCATTTAGAAGAGCTGCCTTTTGAGTGAATTACCCGTGAACTTTATATGTTGATGGATATGACAGAATAAATAAACGCAGTAGGTAGGATGCACATAACATATTCTGTAATATATTATGCTGGTAGTAAAGTATGTAACGAACACTACTATCAATCCGCTGTCATGGGTTTTATTCCCAACGGTAAGTCTAGGTGAGCCCGTACAAGCCCGGAAAAGGTACATGTGGGCATTTCTGAACAGTATAGGTTTCGATCAGCCTGTGCATCCGCAACGCCTTATCATAATAATCCCATGTTGACAGCAGCTGCTAGCACGCCTGTGTAAATTATATCAGAGGCACTGCAATATAGTGTTCCTGGTAATATGCAAATAGTGAAGTTCTTGATCAGATTGGGCGAACACACCTTATTTAAGTCAGTCCATTCAGAAGTAGATCCTGGTTTCAGGGCGAACACACCTTATTTAAGTCAGTCCATTCAGAAGAATATCCTGGTTTCAGGGCGAACACACCTTATTTGAATCAGTCCATTCAAAAGAAGATCCTGGTTTCATGGCGAACACACCTTATTTAAGTCAGTCCAATCAGAAGTAGATCCTGGTTTCATGGCGAACACACCTTATTTAAGTCAGTCCATTCAGAAGTAGATCCTGGTTTCATGGCGAACACACCTTATTTGAGTCAGTCCATTCAGAAGTAGATCCTGGTTTCATGGCGAACACACCTTATTTAAGTCAGTCCATTCAGACGTAGATCCTGGTTTCATGGCGAACACACCTTATTTAAGTCAGTCCATTCAGAAGTAGATCCTGGTTTCATGGCGAACACACCTTATTTGAGTCAGTCCATTCAGAAGTAGATCCTGGTTTCATGGCGAACACACCTTATTTAAGTCAGTCCATTCAGAAGTAGATCCTGGTTTCATGGCGAACACACCTTATTTGAGTCAGTCCATTCAGAAGTAGATCCTGGTTTCATGGCGAACACACCTTATTTGAGTCAGTCCATTCAGACGTAGATCCTGGTTTCATGGCGAACACACCTTATTTGAGTCAGTCCATTCAGAAGTAAATCCTGGTTTCAGGGCGAACACACCTTATTTGAGTCAGACCATTCGGAAGAAGATCATGGTTTCATGGTGAACACACCTTATTTAAGTCAGTCCAATCAGAAGAAGATCCTGGTTTCATATTTAACACACCTTATTTAAGTCAGTCCAATCAGAAGTAGATCCTGGTTTCAGGGCGAACACACATTATTTGAGTCAGTCCAATCAGAAGTAGATCCTGGTTTCAGGGCGAACACACCTTATTTGAGTCAGACCATTCAGAAGAAGATCCTGGTTTTATGGTGAACACACCTTATTTAAGTCAGTCCAATCAGAAGAAGATCATGGCTTCATGGTGAACCTTATTTAAATCAGTCCAATCAGAAGTAGATCCTGGTTTCAGGGCGAACACACCTTATTTGAGTCAGACCATTCAGAAGTAGATCCTGGTTTCAGGGCGAACACACCTTATTTAAATCAGTCCAATCAGAAGTAGATCCTGGTTTCATGGTGAACACACCTTATTTAAGTCAGTCCAATCAGAAGTAGATCCTGGTTTCATGATGAACACACCTTATTTAAGTCAGTCCAATCAGAAGTAGATCCTGGTTTCAGGGCGAACACACCGTATTTGATCAACTGATGAACATTTCAGTAACCCAATTACTAAACAGATGATAACATGGAGAAAGAAACTTAGATGCAAATATGATTCGTTCCACGAGAAAACCAACATTATGGATTCTGCGTAATATGTCGACCCAGATCAGCTTGCGCAGTCAGCGCAGACTAATTTGGGCCGACACATTCCGTCTCAGGGCGTTTGAGGTATAGAGTAATGATTCTTGGAACAGAAAATCCACAGAAAGCGAAAAGTATCTATACGGGTTAGCCTGCGCGGCATGCTTAGGCTGACTCGTGTCAATACTTTACGCAGAGTCCACAATGTTGGTTTTCTCGCGGGACGGCTCAAAGATACATGTTTACAATGACAGATTGGCTCTGACCATAAACTTCTTCTAGCAAAGCTTCCGATCAAAATAGCCAGTTTTCATAAGAGAATGGGGGGGGAGGGGGGGGGGGGGGGGAAATGTTCTGAGGGGCAACAAACCCCCACTATTTGACACAACTGAGCTGATAACTCAACAAATCCAGACGGAGTTCTCCACTAAGCTAAAATCTAGAAAGGAATTCTCCACTGAATTGAATAACATTTCAAGTAGTATCAGACCTCGACGAAGGCACACTGGAGAAATCGTGGGAGAGAGTCAGAACCAAATTGTTCGTTCATTTGTGATGAAAACTTACTTGGGCTTCAGAAAAAGAAATTAAAATCCAGAATATTGAAAGAGAGCAGCAATACAGATCATTTTCCAGCCAGAACCAGAGAGCCACAGATTGAATACAGTCAAGTGCAGAACTCAGTTATTATTAGCTGTAAACAAGATAAAAAGGAATATGGTTGACCAATTTTCAATAAAGGCAGAAGACGCGGTAAATCAGAATGGCATGCGTACCGTATGTTAATCCACGCTCCATCTAGTTTGGCGGATCGGGAAACCCAACATGAAAATGTCCCGTCTAAACCAAAAGACCAGCTGAACAGACCATTTGAGCAATCCCGCGAGAAAACCAACAGTATGGCCTCTGCATAGAAGGAAACTGAATATCCGCGGAGACCAATATGGACCTTCTGACACAGGAGTTGACAGTATAGCCTACAGTAAAGAGGGCATATTAAGTACACAAGAGAAAGTTGATGCAACGCATCAATGTCGCCGGATATCCATAGTGCAGTTATGCATAACACTAACATTTTAGTAGTTGAATAAACAGTTATCAACTGAGGGGCATATTAAAACATCAGGGGTGGGGTCAAGTGAAAATGTATCATAACTTGCATTGTTTTGTCAACGAAGTGAATGATAATTGAAGCCTTTCATTGTTTATGATCAATCTCCATTCCAAAGTAGGTTGACCATACACACAACCAACTAATTATTGATCATAAACAGTAATGGAAATGAGTAATCTTGCCAATCATTAGTCATAGTATGTATACAGTGCTTTCATTACGGAATAATTATAAGATTTGTAAATTCCGCATACACTTTTCAAGATGTTTGTCAGAATATTTGAATTTTATTATTTTTCAATAAAACCACAAAACAGACAATTTAAGATTTGCATGCAATAGCACGTCATTTTACCTTTCCTCTATTAAAGTCAACAGTGGACACCTTTGCAGCAATCTACTCTTAAAACAATGAGATAAGGGTTAAATCGCTGAAGACATGAGTTTTCTCTTTTTCTCAAAATGATATTAGCTTGGCATCCTAATTATATCATACTTTAACAAATGTTGAAATGTAGTCCAATATTTATAAGTTAGACCACCTTCGAAATATAATATCAACTAAACAGTTAAATCTCATTGAAATTGTTGTATAATTTAAACTTAATTTCAAACATAAACTGAGCCCTACAACATGTTAATTTATTTTAATTCTTTCCTTCCTTTTTTTTTAATGAAAATAACAAACTACTCATGTTTTAAAATTAAATTATGATGAGCGCCCTTGTGTCAATGATGCATAACAATATGTAGATCGGAAGCAATATGCCTTTAGGGAATTAAATGACACATTTAAAATTGTCAAGGACGAAATAATTTTGTACGAAAGACCCGATTCTTTCTTATTCGCAGAGGTGTCGTTCTTGAAACTCTCTTTATAGGCAGAGAGTGTTCGTTCAAAGTAATTTTTCTATTAAAACCAGTATTATCTCGGTTTGTTCTTTTCTTCATTTGTTTCGAACCAAATAAACATTTTAAATCACCTATGATTTACTATTTGTAAGTGAGTGTAAAGAGCGGCTCTCTGCAAAGGAGATTGATCTACGCAGTTGGTATTCGCGAGTATGTAAACAAAGTTAGACTGTGCGACGTAAAGGTTTGTAGCTATCGCCTTTTGATTACATGTAGTATATAGTGTAAAATAAAGTATACCAGTCTAGCTAATATGGACTGTTTTGTCTTCGTTAATAAAACAAAAAAACATAAATGCGAGTCAAAATAAAGAAACTGAAAATACCTAAAACATCGGAATATTTATTTCATTTTAGATGTGTCATTACTTAGTGTGTTTAAACAAACACAATTGTAATATGTTCAAGACATCTAAATGTGTTTCCTTCTAATAATAATCCCCCCTCCCATGTGATTTCAGAAAACCTATTAAAAATAGAAGTCGCGGGCTTCTGCCCGGCGACTAATAAATGACAAGCCGGTTAAACACTGACTATTTCACTTGATATGCAAGATAATCAACCCGTATGGTAAATTAAATAGACCAGAAACCATGATGCGAGTAAAATACAAATTATCTGGCTCAATAATACATGGGGTTGGTTTGTTTAGGAAGTCATTGGTGTGCTTCGTAGCATTTTCACGAAGCCAGGGATGCTATGCAGCAAAGAAGGTGCAACAGCTAAGAGGGCATGGTAAAACACAAGTCATCGAACTGGTACAACAACCTGGTTTGGCAATGCTGCATTTCCCCGGGTTGGGTCTGATGATAAAACCGGGGGGGAGTGTTGTGAAAGTCTACTTTGCCTTTTGTGTTTTAGACCATTCCTTTTGGACAGTTGCAGGGCCCAAAAATCTCTGGTACCCAGTTTTGAGTTACCAGCCAAACATGTGATTATCACATGGCCCACTTGGACCAAAGAAGCTAAGCAAGACAGACATGTGTTGACTTAGAATGATGGCCGAGACAAGACAAGACTCTTTAAGACCAAGCGAATGATAATATAATGCAGGTTATATTGATAGCTACGGGTGAGTGGACGAACAGCAGCTAGTCTTGTCAATTTTACAACTTCCTGGAGATTTATCATATGTTCTTCTGCCAGTTCACTAGCCAAGGAGAGGTTCAGGACCGGGATCTGTTCCTGAAAAGTGATAAAAGACGTTGAAGTGTGACTTTTACACAACATGTCAACATAAATGTCCTATATACTTACAGTTAACCCTTTCCCACAAGCGACAAATCTGCTGCAGATTTGTGTCAAACTATAAGTATAAGACCGCAGCAGATGACTTCGAAGACATCTGTTTAAAAATATGGCAAACGTCTGTAAATGAATATAGGTTATTGACCCTGTACTGTGAAATCGTCGTTGGGCCGAGTTCTTGGGTTGACGTTGCAGAGCTTGCGATGCTACGTTCGCCAAAGAACGAGGTCCAACGATGATTTCACAGTACAGGGTCAATAACCTTTAAATTGCATACTTTCATATTGTAAACTATTTTGTTTTACACTGTGGAGTATTTTTTTTTTGTTGTTGTTGATAAATCTACTTCCGGAATCGAAACATTTCTTTTTTACATAAGTAGTCATTTTGTTTCAAATGCCGCTTGAAAATTTGAATTATTTTAAATGACGTCATACACGTGCATTATCAATATTATAGATGAGTTTGCCATGTAACCTCACTCTATTTGTGAATAACACATGTCTATTTATTTTTTGTAAATGTTTCACTGAATGCTGCGATCAGATAACACATATGTGCAGTTGATCCTGATATCCATGAACACGATTTATTTAGTATATAAACCAAATAACCCTGTCCTTCGCTGTATATGTATACAAGAGCTGTCCGTATTTAGCCATTTGATACTATAGACAACAGTTGTTACTATAGACAACAGTTGCTACTGAGATAGTGGCTTGATAGTATAGTACTATAAATCAAGTTGGATAAGTCTTGTTTGAATAGCATCTGCTAGCTGTTTGTGAGAAAAGGCCTTGCATGCAAAACTTTAACACAAATTTCTAACTTCAAAAAGAGCCATAATTTATAATAAATTCACTCAGGAGTTAACTAACCTGATTGTTTGATACCTTTAAAGACTAGATTGAAGTTTTAAATCAATCCCTGAGCGGTTACTGAAATATGTGCATGATAGTATCATGCATGCACAACTTTAACCAAATTGTCAAAGTCAAGCAAGGGCCATGATTTGTACTAAATTTATACAAGAGTTATCAAATTTGACTGTCTGAAGACATGAATGGAGTTTCAAGTCAATATCATTAGTGGTTACTGAGATATATCCATGAAAGTACCTTGCATGCAAAACTTTAACCAGAACTTCTAAGTTAATAAAGGGCCATAATTTGTATTATATGCTAGAAAGAGTTATCAAACTTGATTTTTATATAGGTGTGATGGTTGGAAAGGGTTGTATAAAGTTACAATGCAAAGTTACATCAAGTAGTTACTAGGATAATGGACTCTGAATGTCGTTGCACGCTAAACTTTAACCAGAATTTCTAAGTCAAAAAAGGGCTATACATTGCAGTAAATACAAGATGGAGTTATCTGGTGTGATGGTTTGGGAGGGTTGTATAAAGTTTCAATGCAATGCATCAAGTAAATACAGAGATATGGTGTAGTTGCACGCACAACTTTAACCAGAATTTTTAAGTCCAAAAAGTGGCATAATTATGTCAAAATCTAATATAGAGTTTTGGGACTTGTCCTGCAAGGTCATTTGATGATGTCCAATAATTGTATGACGTTTTAAAGCAATAGCATCTTCGATTTGTAAGAAAAAGCCTTGCATGCAAAACTTTAACCAAAGCTGCAACGTCAATGCCGACGCATAAGTGATTGTAATAGCTCTCATATTCTTCGAATAGTCGAGCTAAAAACCAGTATTGGGTTGATTTTATATGCAGTAAAATTTGATCATCTGATTTTGAACATAATATGTTAAATTGATCTTCTCGTAGATCGGGATCGGGTGATAACGTTGATTTAATTTTTAAATCAAATAAAACAATTAGAAAACATTATTTCAAAAAATTCAAATTTTACCGAAAAATGAAGTAATATCTCTGAATACACTTAAACAGGAATTAAACGATCTAAATGGTGAAAAAAGTTATGGCTGTATTCTAAGTGCAAAAGCAATTCATATTGTAAGGAAGTAGAAAAACTCAAAATAGTTTGCGAATTTGGAAAACTGAAAGAAAAAATATTCATCGACTAATAATTGATAATAAGAAAATAACTGATACTGAAGTTATTTTATACCACCAAAAACCTTTTTACAAAAAACTATATAAAAAACGTAATGTATTGGATGATGAAAGTGATAATGATTTTTTTTTTTATTTGCCGCTTCCAAACCTCAACATCGAGGAGAAACACAGTTGTGAGGGTCAATAATCTGAATATGAATGTAAAGAAGCATTGTTTGATATGAAAAATGAAAGAAGGTCCGGGTTCAGGCGGATTAACAGTAGAATTTTATAAAAACATTTTGGAATGTGTTAGAAACACACTTTGTCGATTGTATAAATTATTCCTTTGGAAATAGTTCAAATAACTAACAACTCTACAAAACCAAGGCCTCGTATCCCTTATACCAAAGTCAGGAAAAATTCTAGATGTCCCTTCAAATTGGCGTCCAATCAGTTTGTTTAATATAGACTAAAATCGCAACAAGCGCGATATCTAACAGAATAAAAAAAGTGATATCATCAGTCATAAATGCATATCAAACATTCTTCATTAAACGTCGTTATATTGGAGAAAATATTTGGTTAATTCAAGAATGTATAGATTATTTAAATAATAGTAATAAACCAGGATTTTTTTTTTTTTGGCAGATTTTGAAAAGGCGTATGAAAATAAGGCCAGTACCTACCAGACCTACACCTGTACAATCGCCTATTAGACGAGTGCGTACCAAACCTACATCAAAACCACACAATCCGCACCAGAGCTTCCGATTAATTGAAATAGCAGAGAAATTTATATTAAGTACAGATTTACAGATTAGTAGGTGGCGGTCCCGATTGTCCTATGTTTATGAAAACAGACAGAGTTATTACACGCGGTGAAGCAGGCGATATTTTAAACCAAAATTTACCAGACAGTACCACAACCGAGCCCCCTTACAGACCATCTAGTAATGCAATATTTATTTATAGTGATTCAAAAGAACCTTCTAAAAAAGACGATTGGCGCGCAGACGGATACACGTGGAGAAATCAGCGTTTATATCCGAAGGAAAGACCACAGTAAAAAAAAAAATTATAATCAACAATCAGGGCAAAGTGAATCAAAAGTTTAAAAGACAGGTGTTTAGATTCAAAGATGCAGACTATAATGGATGTACTCTAATTGTGTATTATGGTGAAATTGAAATTTATCAAGGTTTTTGTCACGGGAACCGAAAACGAAACTCAAGACAACATAAAATAACAAAGCCATCTGTATTAAAAGTAATAAAAGACGTTGGACTGGTCGATAATCCGAAAGCCCTTAATGACAAACTTAAAACAGAATCTTCCCAGGATACAAAATTGAAAGGCATAGGTGTCCCCAGAAACGAACAACAAATAAGTAATGTACAATCGAAAATTAAAGCGCATAAAAAGAAATTGTCCCATGACGTATTATATAGTTTACACGTGCTAGTTTCCCAATTGGACGATTACATACATTGCATCAAAACTACCCCAGATTTAGAAGTTTATGTTGGGAAGAATGAGTTACCGATGTTTAAGGAAAGACCGATTATCCATATTGCGTTAATGTTACACGAGAGAAAATTCCAAGCCAGTCATGAATCGTTTATAAACGCGATCAAGAGTAAAATTCCAAGATTATCAGATCAAAAAAGTGTGTATAGTGACAGATAGAATCAAAGTACTGAAATGCGGGGGATTGATTGATTGATTGATTGATTGGGCTTTAACGCCGTTTTTAACAATTTCTCAGTTATATAACGGCGGCCAGTTCACCTACTCATGCATTTCCTGGTTTTATCACACCAGTACTCCACACAACAATCTTCCCAAGCAACTGGCTGCTTTTCCACATAGACTTAGCCCATTCGTGGAAGACGAATGACGCATGTCGCATTGACTTTTGTCAATCGTCGGAAAGAAAGTTGGCCGAGCCGGGATTCGAACTCACAACCCCTGGATTGACAGCCCACGTCGCTACCGACTGAGCTACCGGGGCTCGGCGAAATGCGGGGGATGTTGGCTCTAGAGTGTTCACAAGTTCAATTTGACCTAGTGACCTACTTTTTGACACAACATGAACCATATTAGAACTTGACCTAGATATCACCAAGAAAAACATTCTGATAATGTTTCAACATGCTAAAGCTACAAATGCAGTATCCAGATTGTTAACAAGATGTTCCTTCAATTTGGCCTAGTGACCTACTTTTAATCCGACATGACCCAATTCAAACTTGACCAAGATATCATTTAGATAGAATTCTGACCAAATTGCAAGCTGATGTAGTCAAAAGAGATGCTTCTACAGTTTCTGACCTAATGTGACCCATATTCGAACTTGACCTGGATATCATTAATACAAACATTCTGACAAAATTTCAAACTGCTGAAGCAAAACATTCGGCCTCTAGAGTGTTAACAAGCTTACCTTCAATTTGACCTAGTTACCAACTTTTGGACCCATCATAACCCATGTTCGAGCTTGACCTACATATCATCAAGACAAACATTCTGATAAAGTTTCAACATGCTCAAGTTGAAAATAAGGCCTCTAGAGTGTTAACAAGATTTCCATTCAATTTGGCTTAGTGACCTAGTTTTTGACGCGGCTTGACCAATATTCGAACTTGGCTTAGATATAATATAGATAAACATTTTGACCAAATTTCAAGCTGCCTTAGCAAAGAATGTGGCTTCTACAGTATTAACAAGATTTTCCTTCAATTTGGCCTAGTTTCCTAGTTGTTCAAGATTTGATGGAGATGAATGTTCTGATAAACTTTCATGAATATCCGATAACAAGGGAAGATGTTGACGATGCACGACAACTTTTTATCATTGCAGGGATTTTCTCAAAAGAGTTTTAAGCTACCCGCTTTCAAGCTACTCGTTTCCCATATAAACATTTAAGATCCTTAAATTTCTAAATTATGTATACAATTCATGGATTAAAACTTTACATTGTGTACGTTTACTTTGTATAATGTGCATACTGTTTGTTGTGAAACGTATTTAACTGATCCCTGGACAATCAAGAAAAAAACAGAGGGCAGAACAAATAATTTACAAATTTACACTTCCTGAAAGCTAGGCATGACAATATACGGAGGTATTCAAGCATAGCCGAATCCCCCGCATAAAAACCGGAATAATAAACGCTTTTGAAAACACTTTGCTGAATTGTAAGTTACTGATATGCTGAAATCATATATTTACAGATATTACATTTTGGGTTTCTAAACATGGTGGTGGCGGCGATGACAAATAGATTTATGAAATCAACATTAGAAGGTAATTACAGTGTGAAACAATTGAACCTTTTGAACAAGAACTTACTGAAATGAGACTTAAATGGAGTGAAGCTTTGGTAACATAGTTTGATGATAATCTATTTAAAATAATTACTGAATATTCTGGTCGATGGATTTTAGAAAAATATGACATGTACAATCCATATTCCGGAGTTACGAATAATGCCAGTGAAAGCCTTAACGCAAAATTAAAGAGATTTTTTGATGAAATAGTTTTATAACTCTATTATTTACAAGTTTGCTTCCAAAAACCCAGATTCAGTTGAACTTCCCAAAAATATATGCCACCCAGATAAGTGGCGTTAATTAAAGTGGAACTAACATCAATCATAAACAATAAAACAGAAGACAAAGTCATCGAAAATGAAAGCGACCACACCATCCAACAAGAAACAACACAACCAGTTAAAAAATACAACAACCAACGATCTTTAGCAGCGCAAACAATCGCAGAAAACAATATAGTTTTAGTTCCACAGATGTCAGCCTTTATGGTCAGCGTTTCAAAAGAAAAAATGTTGTGTAACCTTATTCCCAAAAGAAAGAAAAATGTTCCTGTCCGTCAACGTCTAGGTGTTATCACATAATAGCTGCAATGATGTCAATTGGTATGCCGATACCAGACGATAACAAAGTATATAACCTTTCTCAATTACGACGAACCTGTAGACCAACCGAAACATATGAAAAGTGCGGTACAAAACGGGGTAGGACGGGTGACAAAGACCAAGAGAAAATAGTATTACCAGCGCCAGATTCTTGTATGAAAATGTGTGAAAGTGTGCGACTCCAGACAGCCATATAAATAAACTTGACAACTCAAAAGCGAAAAAGAACCTATTTGATTGTTCCACGCCCCTATCGATACTTAAGACCAATAAACCAACAAGCTATTTATCATCCGCCAAGAAAATTACAATTCCACGAAATCAACGACTTAAATGTACCAACGTTAGAAAAAAGCCTATCCGTAATATGTGAAGAAAGCGAACTAATTGAGTTACAGACCAGTCGAGACGATAACCATGATTCCCAATTATATACCAGTCCACTATGGAAACCCGAACTATAGGCTTAACAATGAGTGATAGAGAAGAATTAATCAATATTAGACAATTAAATTCCAACCACATGGAAGCTGTGAGTCAACGTTTGAGAGAAATAGTGGGTAATTCTATAGGAGGTCTACAATTAACAGTGAAGGTCCCAGTTATAGACGAAATTAATCAGAAATGGACCTATAAGTTACCTTTGGATCCAGCGCCACAGCCGTCCTGTCAAATACATCACAATCATAATGATCACTAGGTAGCTTCCATGTATTACAATAATGAGATAAATGTGTTAGACAGCTTAGGTAATGATCGCCCTGCAGGTAGGTTAATAACCAATGGACTGAAAATACAATTATCACAAATATATGGTAAAGATAACAATATTCGTGTCAATATTCCAAGTGCGATAAAACAAACAAACAGTACGAACGGTGGGTTATTCGCAATAGCATTCATAACATCGTTTTGCTTACGAAAATCAACGCCGCATCAACTAATATATGATTCCAATAAATTGCGAAATCATTTACTTGAATGTTTTGAAAATAATAAAATTTCAGAATTCCCATTAACTTCTAAAAATAAACAAGTTCTAGACGTCGAGATAACATGAAATCTGTGATCGTAGATAATTACTGTACATGCAACCTTCCTGAGTGTAAAGAAGACATGGTCCAATGTGATAGATGTAACGTCTGGTACCATCAGTCGTGTGTTAATTTTCAATCAAACAGTGTTAATGCTGAATAATCTTTCTGTTGCAATTATTGTTAACTTGTTACAAAGTATATCGAAGAAAGAGATGTATTATTAATGTTCTACTTGTCTTGTATTGTTTTTTAATTTGTTTGAAAATGAATTGAATAAAGAATTATTGTCTATAGCTCTATGTCCGTTGTTTAGTCAATTGGGGTTTTCCACATCGTTTTAGTTATATCACTGCGGATATCTTACCGACCCATGTCTTATATGGCTTTTTCGCAAACATATTCATCCCATATACGTATAAATACCATCCTACATGAACACGGAATGGCGCTAGTCAGAATGAATTTGTCGATCGCAGAAAGACATTTGTTCTAGTCTGGCTTCGATCTGTCTACCCTAGTGTGTGCAAAAATCATCATTCTATCAGTCCTGATTTTCAAGGAATAAGTGGTTGAACAAAGGAAATACACGAAAAATTAACTAATTCAAAAGATTTTACGAAGTCTGCTACCTTTGACATTTGTCCGAGTCTGGATTCGATCTCTCTTCCCCTCTCGACATAAATGAACGACATAAATCAAGAGTCTGGATTCGAACTCCATACCACTTGATTAACAGCCCCATGGGCAATGACTTCGATCCATTATTGTTAATGGATATGTTGGTGTTTTTTTATATAAAGACGAATAAGAATATTTTTATCGATTTTATAAACATTGTTTCAAAAACCTTTTTGGGATTAAAGTAATTAAAAAGACATTTGCAAACTAAATAACACCATATACATTTAATAAGTGTGCGCTGACGTGTGAACTCGTTAACACCTATTATATATAATACACACAAATATGGCATCTGATTCGTTGTCTGCGTTTTCCGATACCCGTCTGCTTTTCCCCTCTATAATCCATTGGTCTGCGATATGCGTCTGCGTTATATACAGACCCGTATGATAGTATCGATCATAAATTCATGTTTCGTTGTTTAGAAAATTTAGATTTTAGAAGTTCATTTATACGTTATGTAATGACATTAGTAGTATAATTATCAGACAACTTTCCGATAGAACGGGGAGTACTGTCAAATTATATTTTTAAAAATAAAAATATTTGAGGCATAGAGATTGAAAAGCAAGAGATTAAACAAAGCATGTTCGCAGATGATACAACATATCTTACAGATGGCTCTGAAAAATCCTTTGTATCCTTAGTTCAAACACTAACAAATTTCGGAATAATATCAGGCCTTAAACGTAACACTTCAAAATCAACAAGTGTAAGAGTAGGGAGTCTAAAACATAGCAATTTGGAATATAGTAATCATAACCATTTTATATGGACTTCAAAATCAGCAAAAACATTGGGTGTTATCTTTTCTAATATAACTGATATGTTACATCGAAAAAGGGGGTGTGGCAATTATGTGGCACCGTGTTCTTGATAGATATATCGAGATCATTGAAACGGAAAGCGACAGAATCGCCGCAATAAGACTGAATCTGCCACAAATGTCCATTGTTGTATTCCAAGTATACTTACCTTCTACAAACCATAACGCTGAATCGTACAAAGCTGTTGTTGATCAATTGTTTAACCTGTGTTCTCTTTATGCTACAGAATCTAACATTATGGTAATGGGTGATTTAAATGCTAACTTACTGTGTGGACATCGTAAGCGTGATAATTACATGAAAAACTTCTGTTCCTCCTTCAATTTGACTACTGCTACTAACACCGATTGTTACTCAGGGCAAACTCAAACCTTCTTCCCATACTCTGGTGCGAACCCTACGCAAATAGACTATATGCTACTTGACGCAACTCTAGTGCGTAATATGGCCAGCTGCTGCATTTTACCAGACGCGCCGTTGAACGTATCTCGTCATTTACCCATGTTCCTTCACTTGAAAACGTGTATAACTGTGTCTCAAAAAGTGACTTCCGAAATATTTCAAAGGGTGTTGTACAAATGGAATAACCCTCATGAGATAGTTGTATACAAAGAGTTATTGACGGACTTGCTGCGATCAGTGCCTATTGACTACAGTGATATTGAGCGTGCATACAATACGATAGTCTCAATTATATCGTTAGCAGCTAATAATAGTTTATCAAAACGTAAATACAAGCCCTTCCTGAAACCATACTGGTCACATGCCTTAAAGACTGCTCACCATAACCTCAAGGTTGCTCATCTTGCTTGGACTTGGTCGGGTAAACGTACGGACACTACTGAATACGCTCAATACAAGCATCTTAAACGTATTTTTAGGAGATCATTACGTGCAGCTGCACATATACACGAACAGAATGAGTTACGCAATATTGATGAACTCTGTGACCTAGACCAAGCTCTATTTTGGAAAATCTTAAACTCAAAAAGGTCGCGCAAGAAAAGACATGGGTGCGAGCTTGTTATTGATGGTAAAAAGGAGTCCGATCTTGATGGTGTTTTATCTGGGTGGTCATCGTACTTCGCCGAATTGTATCGATTTAAAGAAAGTGACGATTTTGATAAAGAGTTATTGAACAGACTTAACAATACGGTTTAAGTTAAACGAGTTACAACATGGATTCCAAATGAATAAAAGCTGCAAAATGGTATCCTACAGTGTTCAAGAGGCCCGGGATTATTGTATTGAGCGCGGCAGTCCGCTACATGTGTGTTATATGGATGCAAAATCTGCATTTGACCTTGTTTGGATTCGCGGCTTCATCTTCAAACTAGCCGACTTTGGAATTAAAGGCAAAATGCTACGAATAATTTGGGACTCATTTCAAGGCTGTTCTAGCCGTGTTCTGCTACAAGGCCATCTGTCAAGGAGCTTCAATATCGAACAAGGTACCCGTCAAGGGTCCATATGTGCGCCACTTTACTATACCATTTTCATCAATGCTCTTATTGAAGAACTCCAAAAGTCACCATACGGTCTACAGATTTACGATCTGAAACTAGCTGCGCCAACCCAGGCAGATGACATTATGTTGCTTTCTTTATCAAGAAGTGGTCTGAACGAGTTGCTTTCAATATGTCATAATTACGCTCATAAGTGGCGTTACGTGTATAATTCGGAAAAATGTGCAGCGTCAGTCTTAGATAGAAAGCATAAGCGACGGAACGCTATTTCGCCCGCTTGGTACGGTCACCAACTCATTCCGGAAACGGACTCATATAAACATTTGGGCATCATGCAATCTTCATCGGGAAAGCAACCTTTTGATGTGGACCACTTACAACAATCCATAAGAGGTACTTACCTATCTATTACCGGACTGTTGAACAGTAATACCGGCCTCAACCCTATAACGGCGTTCAAACTGTACAGGTCATGTGTACTACCGCGCTCCCTGTTTGGTTGTGAATTGTGGAATGACATTTCCGTTGCTTCTTGCAAGAAAATTGAAACAGCTCATCATTTCTGTTTAAAAAGAGCACAAGGTCTTCAATTTAACACAAGGTCAGACATGGTTCTAGGTCTACTAGGAGCAACCTCATTGCAAGCGTATATCGACATGCAGAAGTTATTATTCTTCGGAACGCTTTGTCGAGCACCAACTTATTTCCTCTGTAATAGTCTGTTTCTATTAAGGTTACAGCAATATGAATGGAGCGAAACACAAAAACTGGGCTTTATTCCTGACATTACGAAAGTAATAAGAAAATACGACCTCACACAATACTTAAGATTGTTTAAATCAGATGGTGTGTTTCCTTCTAAAACAGTGTGGAAAAACGTCTGTTATCGTAGTGTAATGGCACACGAAGAGACAGCGTGGCTCGATCGAATGAACTCCTCTGACGATTTCACCATATTCAAGCGTTGTCATATTAGTAGGGTCAATTTATGAAAAATATGGCCTAACCCCAAAAAAATTGCAAGCAAAGGTTTTATGGTGTTTTCCTTGGGTATTGGGTCTTGTGAACATTATATCAAAAGTTTAGGAAAATTTAGGCCACAGAAAGGGTCAAAATGTGACGTCATAAACAAGATGGCCGCCAAATCATAATATTGGCTATATCTCGCTTAGTATTTGACATATGGTGACAATATTGGTGTCTAGCTATAGGTTTTAGGGACCAAGGAATCCATTAATTCTATTCGTGAGGTTGTGGGGGAATTTCATCATGGGAAATCCAAGATGGCCGCCACGACGGCCCCAAATTATGTCATTGGCCATAACTCGGTTCATATTTAACATAGGATAACAATGTTAGTGTCTATCCATAGGTTTCAGTGGTCAAGGAATCCTTTAAGGCTATTTGTAATATTGTGTGGGAATTGCGTCATGAAAAATCAAGATGGCCACCATATGCACCATCTTTTCAGGTCAAGGTTTTTGATTGATAGCCTCTCTGTCATGGGATATTGCTCATCCTACTCGGAGATTCAAAGGTTTGAGAACAACGCCGCAGCTGCAATTGCTCCAGATATGTTAGGTGGAGATTTAGACACAATTGACATGGCTCTGCTGTTCGCAGCCGATAATGTCGATCATAATATAGTAACGCTTGATGGAAAGGGTACCTTTCATGGGATGGGTATGATTGTGGCCATCACACCCGGGAAACCCGCCAGTCACACTATTCCAAGGCGAAAAAGAGTTGACTTAAATATTCTGAATAAGGCAAAGGTGGACATGAAGGACTATCGCTTTGCTAAACACGTTCGCCGCAATGTGGAATTCATGCCTCTTACATTGTTTTGCGACATCGATCACAAAATCGACATACTCTGGGAGATATCGTTACGTTTCCGTCCATGCGCCCCAAACTGGCAGGGCATGATGCATACATTGTTGAAGGGATGTGATCATCCTGGCCATTCTTCGATAGCGTTCCTTCCCATGATTGATATGTCATCAAGTGACAAAACATGCATTTTCTCCTCATTGGAATATGTGTACAACCTAGCTGCCAAGCAAAACGTTCCGCCAATCATTACATTCGACCAACCGCTCTTCTGGAAGGCATCAGAGATAGTAAATGAAGTACCAGACAATAGTCCTATAATAGATGTTGTGTTGTTACTGGGCAGTTTTCACACCTTCATGAATATGTTGGGGGCCATAGGAACATTAATGGATGGGAGTGGACTGAGACAGATCCTAGAAACAATATATGGTGAGAACGCAGTTGTGCATATGATGAGTGGTAAATCTGTACAACGTGCATTTCGCGGACATCTCCTAGTAGATCTAGTAGAGCTTGAAACGTTGTTCGATCTTATGGAAACAGCAAATGTTGGGAGTTGCCCGCAAACTCATCGAGGCCGATCGCACCGGATCATGGGAGATGTACCTCCATGCCATATCTGACCAATATTTTCAGCTGCTGGACACCCTAACTATCTCAAGTCGGGTTATCTGTATCTTCAGAAGATGTACAGCTTAGAAACTGAAAACCCGTCTGTTTATTAAAAATTCATAAATGGTTTTCATGTCATACGCCGCAGTAACCAATACTGGGCTGGCCTAAGCTCGGATCTTGTCATCGAGCAGACGCTCATGTATTCCCTTAAAAGCACGGGCGGGCTAACAAGAGGAAGTGGCTTTAATGAACACCAAAGAACACTTTGGACCATGTCTCGCCCTGTACCCTCAGCCTACAACTATGCCATGCAAGAGTCCAGCCAGATGGTATACAAAACAAGAGAACAACACAAAGAGGCTACGTCTGCAAGGATGAATAAAGATAAATCAGACAAAGAAAAGCTTGTAGAAAAAACTTGCAGACTTTTCTCCATTTACAGTAGATGGTACCTTGCGCAACATCATAACCGGAATAAATGCTTATGACGATGTGAATGTCGATGACCTTTTCACGGTTGGCAACAGCACAGTGCAAACAATGGAAGGTCAATCTATCTTTTCGTATTCGCACACGAGAAATACTAGAGTGAAGACATTAGCTACTGCCCGGGCCATCAAAGTAACTGAGGACAGAACCATAGACCCAGCTCTGTTGTTTCAGTGGTTCTTGGTGCTGTGTCACTCCCACATCTGATGATGCTCTGCTCGAGGCGATCCCAGTTACTGAGCACTACGTTTTAGACGGGGGCTCACTTTTGTATAGACTGAAATGGGCCGAAGAACCTGCATACAGCTCAATCGCCGATGCATATGCGAAGTTTACTTTGGATTTATACGGACATGCCAAAGTAGTATTTGATGGGTACAGGGGAGGACCAGGCATTAAGGATAATACACATCAACGACGAGGTGCTAATAAGACTTCTAACAAGGTCAATATATCGGATGCTACTAAGTTTGTAGGGAAAAAGGAGGATTTTCTCTCGAATTCGGAAAACAAACAGGCTATGATTGATCTGATCGCAAAATGCTTGAAGCAGAAAGGCTGCCATGTCATCCAAGCTGAGGGAGATGCAGACGTGGACATACGGACTTGCTGATTCTCCTTCTGCATCATGCGACTCTTAAGGACAGCAATGAGCTCTACTTCCGTTCAGATAAAACCGAGAATAAAACAAGATACTAGGTGATGACATATGCACTGATCTGTTGTTTGTTCACGCATTCACAGGTTGCGATACGACATCAAGGATCTTTGGGATTGGCAAAAAATCCGTTTTCCAAAATATTCTCAAGGGAGAATCCGTGTTTCGTACATGTTCAAAGATTTTTTGTTCACCCGACAAAGATCAAGATACCATTGAAATTGCTGGCTGTAAGGCAATGGTTTCATTTTTCAATGGGAATCAAAACGAATCTCTCGCAACCCTTAGGTACAGTTTGCTATGTAAGAAAGTTTCAAGAGCCAAGACATTTGTCACACCTGAACGACTTTCGCCAACTGCTTCTTGCAACTACATTTCACCCTCTGAGGACGCATTACCTAGTTATGGTCTGGATGGGCATAAGTGAGGACATGGTCTGGGGACTCGGGATTTAAGTTCAAGGGGACATACTCATTCCGATCATGATGGATAAGGACCCTGCTCCCGAGCTTCTCCTCAAAATGATCCACTGCAACTGTTCCGCTGGTTGTAATACACTAAAATGTACATGTAAAAAGCATGGGCTTGATTGCATGCGGACCTTGTCAAAAAGGGAACTGTGACAGCATGACACTGGAGCCAATACTAGATGAAGACGATGACGAAGAGCAATGAGATAGTATGTGTGAAAGCCTAACTGACAGGTTTTTTCTACACCTTTGGTTAGACACCATGAATGTTATTGTTGTTTACATGAAATATATGCCTAACTTGTGGCACATCATGGCAGTCATCTTGGAATTCCCATGATGCTATTCCCACACAATCTTATAAATAGCCTTAAAGGATTCCTTGACCACTGAAACCTATGGATAGACACTAACATTGTTATCCTATGTTAACTATGAACCGAGTTATGGCCAATAACATAATTTGGGGCCGTCGTTGCGGCCATCTTGGATTTCCCATGATGCAATTCCCCCACAACCTCACGAATAGAATTAATGGATTCCTTGACCCCTAAAACCTATAGCTAGACACAAATATTGTCACCCTATGGCAAATATTAAGCGAGATATAGCCAATATTATGATTTGGCGGCCATCTTGTTTATGACGTCACATTTTGACCCTTTCTGTAGCCTAAATTTTCCTAAACTTTTGATATGTTGTTCACAAGACCCAATACTACAGGAAAACACCATAAAACGTTTGCTTGCAATTTTTTTGGGGTCAGGTGCTATATTGACCCTACTATATACAGCTTCGAGTGACAAACGTATGGAAAGTTGCTAGGTTTTATCCAGAGTATGCACCAACTATGAGATTCCTGGCAAGTATTTGTTGTAGAAAACCGCTGAACCAAACAGAATTATGTCTCCGCTGTCAACGTCCGCTACAATGGGAACTAGAACATTTACTCTTTGAGTGTCAAAATTCTGATAGAGGCGGATTTTTCAGTGATATGCTCTATAAATTGAATGATATAAGCTATAGATTTGGAAACATGTTTGTACAGCTACCAAATGCTGAAATAATGTCCTATATGCTGGGCAAAGTTGACAATGAGTTATGTACTATGCTTAGCGTGGCCAAGTATCCACTCTTTCTAATTGCGTGTGCCGAGTCACTGCAAAGATTATACTCATACTATGCAATATACGATCTAGAAACAGACACGCAATTGTGCTTAAAACTTGTACTTGAGAGTATTTTTGCTCAGTTATTTTTCCATCCAATTGTCTAAGCTTCTGTTTCGCTTTAGTTGAAGCTTCAATTTAACTCATTCAAAACCTTTCATGGGAAACTATACAAGTGTGTGTGTGTCATTGTGCATATTCAGCCCATCGAATGAGAGTATGAGTGTAAGCGACGATATACTTATATTGACTCTATAGCTGATCTGTCATTCGATGGTCTGAATTTTTTTTGAAATATTTCACATGGTTCATTCATCATTAATGCTATAATTGGATGTAATTTATTATCTTCATTGTTCCAAAACTTTGTATTATTATGTAAATCTCCGGAAAACGGAGGCAATAAAGTTATATATATTACCAAAATTGCAAGAATTCAAAAATGTTTTAAAACAATGGCACCACAGAAAACTTACTCTACTTGGAAAAAGTAATAATTATTAAACAATTTACATTACCCAAACCAGGGACACTATATTACAGGGATATGAAACGCGTGCGGTTACCCATTCCGGTAGATAATGGCCTTAACTTGCGTACGATAACGGTTACTAGCGCGTAAATACGACTGTTTTCGTTTATTCTCTCTCGCTTTCAGGTACTAGGGACACACAATATAGACTCCTTGCATTATTATTTCAGCTATATCAGCCACGATTCTCCGTCGGAATTCTTTAATAAGTACCAAGCGAAGTAAATAACCATTTGCCGTTTTAAGGATGTATGACACATTGGGCGAGTTCATATGGGCTTCTCTAGGATAGAGAACTGACGTCATGTCTAAATATAAATTCAGAAAAACATGCGCACTAATGCTTTCCATCTGAACGGTGTTTCCTCGTCTTAGAAGTAAACCATTCGGAACTCTCGGGTAATTCAGTAATCCTTCATCATCCATTGATGAAGCATTCATCACCGAGGTATTCCGAATGAGTAGTAAACATCGTTGGTCGCCATTTTGAAATGCTAGTAACCCCAGGCTTGAGGTGGGTTACTCGGATTCGGGTCAAAAGGTCAAAATGACGTCACTAAGGTTAAAAGTATCACCGTTCAAATGGACTCCGAGATGGATTCCGAGTGCACTCGGGCTGTTCTCGGATCCCATATGAACTCGCCCTGTGTGTACCTCCCTGATCTTTGAGATCACCGAAAGAGAGATATTTACTAATTGGTAAAAAAAAGCGTCCAAACATGATCTTATATTATCATATTTAAAGATAAATTTGAAAGGTCTGCCATGGTATTCTCCGTCACTTTTGTTTTCTTAAATCTTTTCAATGCAAACTGGCAATAATTAGATAAAATAAATTTATCGAGCGCGTCATAAAAGACAACGCCGAAAAGATTGAGTGTTTTTCATTCGTCAGTTCCCAAGTTATGTATGTGACAATGTATGATTATGTGCTAGTAAAATTACTAATTGCTAATTACCCAGGTACAATTGAAGAACCGATGATTAAGTTCGAGCACGGTATGTTACATATATATGAAAGCTCTTAAGGGTAACTAGAGATTGCTTTTTTGAAAACGCGCTTGTCTCCCCATTTGTGTGGTCGTCGGGGAGGAAAAGAAATGATGGAGATGAATTTTTAGTTTTGGACTGGAGATGATGCAACAGTGACAATCCTCATTTATTGAGCGGAAACCATTTTTCAGCTGAGTGTTACCATGACCTTGTGACCTCAAAATCAATAGGGGTCATTTGCTGCTGGTGACCAACCTGCACACCAAAGTATGAAGTTCCTGGGCACAAGCAATCTTCAGTTATTGAACGGAAACCATTTTTCAGCCAAAGGTCACCACGACCTTGACCTTTGACCTACTGACATCAAAATCAGTAGGGGTCATCTACAGGTTAGGACCAAGCTGCACACCAAGTATGAAGTTCTTGAGTTATTGAGTAAAACACATTTTTCAGCTGAAGGTTACCGTGACCTTCGACATTTGACCTTAAAATCAAACAAATTCAATAAAGGTCATTTACTGGTTAGGACCAACCTGCACACCAGGTATGAAGTTCCTCAACATAAGCATTCTTTAGTTATTGAGAGGAAACCATTTTTCAGCTGAAGGTTACCATGACCTTGACCTTTAAGCTAGTGACCTCAAAATCAATAGGGGTCATATACTGGTGGTGACCAACCTGCACACCAAGTATTAACTTCCATGGCCAAAGCATTCTACAGTTATTAAGCAAAAACAATGTTTCAGCTCATTGTCACTGTGACCTTTCAGCTCAAGGTCACTGTGACCTTGACCTCAAAATTAATAGGGTCTTCTACTGGGCATGGCCAACCTGCATACCAAGTATGGAGTTCCTCGGCCCAAGCGTTCTTCAGTTATTGACAGGGATACCATTTTTTACCTCACAAGGTCACCATGACCTTGACCTTTGACCTTCTGACATCAAAATCAATAGAAGTCATCTATTGGTCATGACCAACCTGCATACCAAGTATGAAGATCCTATGCCCAAGCGTTCTTCAGTTATTGAGCGGAAACAAGTGTGACAGATGTGACCTTGACCTTTGACCTAGTGATCTTAAAATTAATAGGGGTAATTTGCTGGTGGTGACCAACCTGCACATCAAGTATGAAGTTCCTGGGCCCAAGCAAAAACTATTTATCAGCTCATTGTCACTGTGACCTTTCAAGCTGATGGTCACTGTGACCTTGACTTTAGACGTACTGACCTCAAAACCAATAGGGGTCTTCTACTAGGCATGGCCAACCTGCATACCAAGTATGGAGTTCCTCAGCCAAAGCGTTCTTCAGTTATTGAGCGGAAACCATTTTTTACCTCACAAGGTCACCATGACCTTGACCTTTGACCTTCTGTTATCAAAATCAATAGGGGTCAGCTACTGGTCCTGACCAACCTGCATACCAAGTATGAAGTTCCTACGCCCAAGCGTTCTTCAGTTATTGAGCGGAAACAAGTGTGACAGACGGAAGGACGGACGGAACGGGCAAAAACAATATGTCACCCCCATGTAATGGGGGAGACATAATTATAGCTACAATTTATATTTACTTCTGTACTGTTGTGAAGGTGTTGATCGTTTTTTTGTTTCACACTTGTTTGAGCCGTCAAACAGTTACAATTGTCTCCCTCTATATATGTATATAGAATGTGATATATACTTGTTCAATGTTCATTTGTATATACTTGTTCAATTTGAAATGGGAGCCGGACAAAAGATCCCATGCGTTTTTTAGCAGGGTGGACAAAACCTCCCACATCATTTTTACAGGGTGGACAAAAGATCCCATGTTATTTTAACAGGGTGGACAAAAGATCCCACTTATAATATATATCAGTCAGTAATAGAGATTGAAATGAATAAACTATATGAATATATAATTCCTATCCATTGAGCATATAATGGATGTGAATTTCAAGGTAAACAGCCAATTAATGTAGAGGGTCAAAGTTATCACCTGCTATTTTAAATTAAAGGCAATCAAAGTTTAAATTGTGTTGTTAATTGAACTCTTTACATAAACTGTGAAAAATAAAACATTGAGCATATTATTGGTGTGAACTTTATAAATAGCTGTGCTAATGACAATGACCAGACTGTGTGTTGATTGAATATGTCTGCATGAACTACTTTGAAAGCATTTTTGTTTGTAAATAAATGTACATCCACTTTTCATTGTTTTATTATCATGATGTGCTAAATTTTCAACACTAGTAGTTACCATATGCTATATTTTGTTTGCCATATATTTACTCATAATTTTTATTAACAGGGAATAAATTTGACTTAATTAATCTCTTTGTTTTTTTCTGGTTTATTTTTCTATGAAATCATTTAATAAGAAGTAAATATACTCAACACCTTAACTGTCTGTCACCTTAAGACAAAAACCAGGATGGCTCATCAATATGGGATCTTTTGTCCATCCTGTCAAAATGGTGTGGGAACTTTTGTCCACCCTGTTAAAATAACATGGGATCTTTTGTCCACCCTATTAAAATGATATGGGACCTTTTGTCCACCCTGTCAAAAATAGCATGGGAGCTTTTGTCCAGTATTCATTTGAAATACGTGCTATTGATCGTAAATAGCATATGGAAAGGAGGATTTTCTTACCTGGGATTTGGATTTTAATATTGATGAAATATGCGGTGAATACATGAATGCATCCTATTCAAGCATAAAAGGACACAGGATATCTAAACATGGAATTTTATTTTAACATTTATTTTTAACTACTTATGAGCCAATATTTACATCCAATTCAACTGTGACATATAAATAATGATTAACTTATTTTGATAAAAAAAAATTAGAAAGAAGAAATTGCTTGACAGTCAAGATTCTTGAAAAAAAAATCCTTTTATTTTAATCATAATTACATTTACAATCTTATAAATAGATATATTTGCAAAATTTATTGCCAAGGATGATTTCGAATTTGTCTGCTGCAGAATTTAATATTGTTGAGAAGAATTGCCAATTAGCCTAAGTCCCTACATGTATGCACAATAAAGGGGTTATAAAACCAATTAATTAGTGTGTAACCAACACACATGTGACAAGGCCGGAAATGATTGCATAATATTACATAACATAAGTCACCCTGACTTCTGGAAACAGTGTGATATGGTAGACCTCTTTAGAATTGCATATGTTTTATTGTTTGGGACAATTCAATCAAGAGATAATCCCATGTTTTCAATAACCAACTATTCCGTTATCAATCACAATATATTTTTATTATCAGTTATTGTTTTTATTTCAAAAATAAAAACTTTATAAGATACAAACAGTTTGTATGATACTTTTGATTATCTGCTTCTCATATTTTGACCAAGTTACCATCATCTGGCATTATATATTTACTTTTATCAGGGATTATTATACTGCTCAAAGTATGCAGTTGCTACATTCTTTGATTAAAAGTAAATTCACTACTGCAGAGAGGATATATTTATTCCAAAGAAGTCTATTAATTTCATTCTAACTTCCTGGAGCTGGGAACACACACAAACACTTCTTTGACATAAATTGAAGTGAAACTGAACTTACTAATTGAAGCACTTATACAAAAACATTTCAATAACTCGATTTGAATACCGTTTTGCCTTCTGCAACGATGTGTAGTCTTCTCATTCATCATGAATAAAGCTAAATTATGCTTTCAATGCGGGCTTTTGGGGGTTAGCTACACTCGCCATGCTGAATTTACTATTTGGCGAGCATTACTCATGGCTTCATCTGTTCTTAGGCATCCTACCAATTCGTCCCATTCTGCTTTTATACAATATTTTGGCCGTTCTGAAATAAAAAAAAAATGAACATTGAATAAGACTTGATATTTCATGGCAAAAATGAACATTGAATAAGACAATTTCGTTTAAATTCAACGCATTTTTTATCAGTTTTTCTCCAACAATATTAAATTCTTTATGCATACAACAGGTTTGTAAAAATAACTTAACCAAGATTGATCATTAACATTTACAATCTGACCTTTAAATGTATTTATAAAGGCAACATTGAAATTAAATGCTAATTATTAATGTTTTTATTACGAAATCAAATGTTTGTGTAATAATTGTTTGGTAATTGTTTGATTAATTCTAATTGTTTTATTTTGTAATAATTAATTGTATTAATTGCTTATTTTTAATATTACGACAATTGTTGTTAGTGAACGCATAGTATATATATCTATGTACATCCACCATCATTTCAAATAATTTCCTCATTCCATGTTACTCTGTTCAGAATTGTTGAAGTTGTAAAACATTTGATTAAAAGATTGTGCCTTGTGACTTCTGTAAGTGATAGTGTTAAAATGTCAGATCTGTGTATAGATTGTGAAGAACCTGTTCGACAACTACAACATGGCATCACATGCGATATATGTGACAGATGGCAACATCGTATCTGCAATACCGGTGAGTACTTTTATGTAATATATATACTATGCGAAGACTTACATCCTGCCCCACAGATATACGGTTTCTGTTCAATTTCTACTTTTCACACAATGTTAATAAGTTAATATGTTAGTTGATATGTTTTCAAAGTATGAAACCCACCAGGGTGTATGTGCAATTGCTCCTTTTCACACATGTAAATGAGTTGATATGTTTTCAAAGTATGAAACGGATTATTAATATGATATAGGGTTAATTACGCATTATCACCCACTAGGGTGTATGTGCAATTGCTCCTTTTCACACAATGTAAATGAGTTGATATGTTTTCAAAGTATGAAACGGATTATTAATATGATATAGGGTTAATTACGCATTGTTACCCACTGGGGTGTATGTGCAATTGCTCCTTTTCACACAATGTAAATGAGTTGATATGTTTTCAAAGTATGAAACATAGTCGTGACTCGTGATTTGACAGTTCGTATACTATTGGTTATACTGAAAAGTGTGAAACATAGTCGTGATATGATAGTTCGTATACTATTGGTTATATGGAAAAGTGTAAATAACGCATTATGTATGTGCAATTGCTCATTTTCACACAATGATAAACTTATTATTTATCGCAGGGATCAGCAGAATTAACTACTTTAAAGCCAGAAAACGTCTCATCATACTAGAGTTTACATGTCGAGAATGTCAAGCCAGTGAGACTGTACTGGACACAACCCTAGACATTTCCTTAATCATATCAGACACCACATTAGAGGCCCGTCACGGGATTTCACCATAGAACTCGATACTACTAACCCACATACGGCAGATACCTCAGGCGACCTTGAAGATACTATGGACGTTAGTATCGACCCTTTTGACGTGACTAGAAATGGTGCGGGCGACACATCTTTGATTACTGAGAGGTAAGCATACGTACACGGTTTATGCATTCTTTATAAATAAGAAATACTGGTAGAGGCAACGCTCACAAATACTGTGTAATACAAGGACAATATATCCTTAAATATCATACGGACAAGTGCAAAACAGCATTTTGAAAAAACGGACAAGTAAGTCAAAATCATATTTTAAATAATTGATATTTATATGGCTAGATCACTGGTAGAGGCGGCGCTTTCAAACACTGTGGTAGAGGATAGCGATACTGTCATGTACGAGGTGTTTAGAAGAGGGAACGACAAGAAAAAGGAAGTATTCAGAAATATTAATATACAAATGTGCAATATTTGAATGTTTTTAAATTCTGCGGGATATACATGTTTTAAAATTCTGCAGCAGGTGTCTTTCATATCATGTTGAGGATTCTTCTTTTGACAAACTGTTTTCAAAATGGGATAATAAACTATTTTTTTTGTATTCAGAAATATTAATATATAAATGTGCACTATTTGAATCTTTTTATATTCTGCGGGATAAATATGTTTTAAAATTCTGCAGAAAATGTCTTTCAAATCGTGTAGAGGATCCTTCTTTTGACAAACTGTTTTCAAAATGGGATAATAAACTACTATTTTTTTTATATTCAGAAAAATACGAACTGCAGTGTGCAATGGAGGTGCAGTTTACGAAGAAAGGGTATCTGTTACGCCAACGTGACGCAGGTGTGATATTTTCGCACCAGGACAAGACCCTCATACACACCCGACTGATCCCTTAATGAAGAAACGGGTGCTACTGAAACGTGATGTAAGAACTTTATTAATATTTATATTATTTGTACACGAATCATCAAGACCACTCTTTTTTATACATTGAAGAGACACCTATTGACGAGAAAGAAATGCATGAAAATAAATCGTTTATCTGTGTTTTAATTATACTACATTATTATTCAGATCCGTCAAGAAGCAGTCAGAGATCTGTTTGCCCCTGCCGGTAGAATGGTCAATGACAGGATGATAGCGATGTTTGAAAGAACTGATTTCAACCTCCCACGTCCAACAACATTGGTGCGGCAGATCAATCGTGCGAGACAAAAGATTAGACCAAGAAAATCAAAATCACTAGATTTTGAGGTAAGTTGTATTATAGAATTATATCATCCCCGTTAATGAGCGAGTTTGAAGAGCTGGTAAATGAGGAGATCTGCAATGTATGATAACATTTTAATTCGTAGTAAACTAAAATAGTTAAATAGAAATTGAATTGAAAACAGGAAGAGTTATGATAATAGTAAAGCATTCTTAACGTTTCAGGTCAAAACAGAGTTTCTGGTTTATCCATTTTTGGTTGGCGACGTTAGGGTGGGAGATGAGCGGCATCTGATATTCGTAACTGATGAACAGATCCAGATACTACAGCGAACGAGAAAGTGGTACCTGGACAGTACTTTCAGAGTTGTGAGGAAGCCGTTCACTCAACTATGGTCGATCCATGCCTTCATCAGACACGGGGAGACCATGGAGCAGGTACCGCTTCTGTTTGTTTTGATGTCTCTTCGAAGAAAGCAGGATTATGTTGCAGTAAGTACACAATATTAAAATGACTTCATCATTGTTCAGATAAACAACCATAGTGACGAGTGAATGAATACATAGAACGTGTATATATATTTTTACAATATATATAATCAAATAATAAAATTGTAATTTTTGTTTTAACAGGTACTTAACCAGTTGATAAGCATCATTGACGACACGCCACTAGTGGAAAGCTTTACAATGGACTTCGAATCAGGTAATTTTAATAAATATTTAACTTACCGAGTATAATAGTTATAATAATGGATTTTCATTGCTAAATGTTTTCAAAATATATACGATTGTGAGATTTAATCAACGTTTTTTTTATTTTTAAGCTGTGGGGCAGGCCCTAAAATAAGTGTTCCCTTCCTCTAGTCTTCATCTGGATTTTCAGTGCTAAATGTTTTCAAAATATATACGATTATGGGATTTAATCAACGTATTGTTTTAATTTTAAGCTTTGTGGCAGGCCCTTAAAGAAGTCATCCCTTCCACTAGTCTTCATGGCTGTGGATTCCACTGGGCCCAAGCTCTGCAGCGACGAGTCAAAGAAGTCGGCCTGCAGACGACTTACCAACAACGAGAAGGGTCCATCACCTGATAAGGAAGTTACTCGCCATACCATTCCTTCCAGCGAGAGATATACCAAGAGCTTTTGAAAAGTTATCCGACAGAGCGGAGGCTTCAGAACCTCTAAGAGCCGTCTTCAAGTATGTTAACGACCAGTGGTTATTAATACAGTTTGGTCGCCGGATTTACCGGCAATCTTTGAGGACCAACAACGATACAGAAGGTATATAAATCTAAAGCAGATACAAAAAACATAAACATATAATAGAGAAAACGAAAAATGTCTTTGTAAATATAAGTTAGGATTAAATGTCAAGTACGAGGTTGTAGAAGAGGGGACGACAAGAAGAAAGCGCCAATATGAAAAATAGCTTGTAATAAATTCTTCCGCACTTTCGCACTTTGTTTTTAAAGTCTAAAATGTAATACTTTATTTTATATTTTCAGGCTGGCATAGGCGGTTAAATGCAAAGGCGGGTAGAGGGGCTCTGCCCATGTATGTGTTGCTGGCGATGCTGTTACAAGAGGTAAAACTGGTAAATATCAACGTCCATCTGGTCATCGATCATTCGGTTGGCCAACCTACCGGAACATGGACTCGGCGATATTTGAGCTGTCGGACAAGTACGATGACCACGAAATCATATGTGAGGAATTCTTGTAACAGATAGGTGACATTTACCGGAAGTGAAAATGTGTGTTTTGAGTTAAGTGTAAAAATTGGATTTTATTATATTTGTTAATTTTTTACATACTTTATTTTCAGTTACATATTTTATTTGTTTATTTCCTCTGATAATTTTATTAAAAAGTTTGACAAAAATAAATGTTTATTATAATTAAACCTTAACAGTACATTTAACAAGAGCAAAACTAGAGTGAAAATGTCGAAAAGGAAAAATAATATAGTATATTTTCATAGTCTTACTAGTACACTTTTTACAAAAAACAAAAAAAAACATAATCTTTATAAACTATACTATATTAGATAAAACAACATGTCTCTATATAAATAAAACATATAATAGTCCTATCCGACAATTTCTAAATCGCGGGTCGAATAGTCACGTAAATCGCGGGTCGAAAAGTCTGGATACCCTATGTATACCCTGTATTCTTCGTTTTGAAAAAAATCGACTTCAGAAACTAATTGCAATAACTATCATTTTGTGTTTAAATACAAGCTCAAAATCAATGTTAATGTAAGAAATAAAGATCGAAATTATGTAATGTACTTACATTCTCGGTTATTCCTATTTAAACTCATGACTTGTAATAAAACAGCACATCGAAAAAGAATTTACGAAGTGGATAATGACCAGAGGTCCACTTTTCTTATAGCGAGGCGAACATAACGGAAATTATTGATTCGTTTCATATCCCTGTAATATAGTTTCCCTGCCCAAACTAATATATCAACTTACAGTTTTTCCAATAAAATTAATGTAAACAAAGAAATTACTTGGAATAAATTCAGAAATTAGAAGTAATGGAAAAAACCTTATTTTACCAAGATTGGCACGATAGAGGTATAACAAATTCAGAGCATTTTTATGATTTCAGCAGACAAAATGATTACACATTTGAAACATTTAAATATTTATATGATATCTAATCTAAAGATGTCTTAATATACTATAATATCATTGGAAACATACCTTTAACAAGGAAAAATGCAAATTGAAAATCCAACGAACGAGGAAAACACACAGCTAGTAAACACAATCAGTGCGGTAAAAAAAGCAAACAAGTTTTTATATAAAATTCAATTATCGTAGTTAGAATTGTTTTCATCTGAAAAAAGATGGCAATCTATTTCTGGTGAAAAAGTGAATAACTCATTATATGATAGCATTTAAATCAACGTCGGATACGGTGTTGTGTCACAAGCTTGTGCTAAGATTAGAAAAACATACTTTAGTTTTGCAGATATTCATGTTTACACCGAAAGACTACATCCTTTAACTTATAAACGCTTATATGATTAGATAGTTCTACCTACGGCATTATACGGCTGTGAATTATAGAATGACATAACAAAACAACACATGCATTTTCTCGAAAAAGCTCATAGTCAGTGCATCAAACATATGCAATCACTCCCGTATTCAACTAGAACAATTGTCGCTCTTAGCTCCATCGCAATGCGTCCATTAGAATACGAAATTGACAAAAGGAAACTCTTGTTCTTCAGTCAGCTTTGCTATGTTTCAGAAACTAAAATGTTGAAAACCATGTTCATTCAAAGGTTTGTAAAATTCTTAAACTCACCTCGAAACGCCCTCGGTTTCATGCCAGACATATATCGTATATTTGGGAAATACAAACTTACTAAATATCTGTTAGATTTTGCGGAAAGCGCGACATTTCCTAAACTGCCAATCTGGAAGAAAATCATAAATCGAGCATTAACTGACCATACAAATGAAGAATATAGGAACAGATTAATAGGAGACGAAACTCTAACGAAATACCTTTTATTCCACAGCAAGTACACGCCTAGTAATGCATGGCGATTTGCAGTTATATCGAGATTATCTCCCTTACTGTAAACCATTAATTTTACTTATTGGACGCTTATTTTCTCGCAAATATTTGACTTCATGCCCCAAATGCCATATCATATAGATGATATAGTCACACACTTAGTATTATTTTGTATAAATAACAATCATCACCAAGATCGCCTCTGGTGCAGATTACATACTGCCGTAGGTAATAAGTCGTATAACGCCTTATGTCAGTTAATACCTGAACAACAGATTATAGAAATAATATCAGGTTACCCGTCCCTACAAATAACAGCCGATATAAGGGTACTTTGCTTCAAGGTTACTCTAATACAACTACATAAGATGTCAAGCTTGTTAAGGTTTATACATCCTGGTTAGTAGAACAAATAAGCTGTTATATGAATCACCATTTATTCTAAATGCGTTTTCTTTCAGCTATCACTTATTAACATGTACCCGTATCTGGTTCACCTCTTATCTTTCCGATCGCAAACAACGGGTAGTCTTATCAAACTCTGTTTCAAGAACCCTCACTATCAACGCTGGTGTTCCTCAAGGATCTATCCTTGGACCTTACTCTTCTTCATCTTCATTAATGACATTGTCAATGACATTGAAGCAAACATTCGCCTATTCGCAGATGACACCAGTCTTTACATTGTCATCGAAGATCCTGTTACCTCAGCAGCTGTCCTCAACCATGATCTGTCACAAATATCTTCTTGGTCGAAGAAATTGCTGGTAACTTTTAATCCATCTAAGACTGAATCTGTTCTTTTTTCTCGTAAGCATCAGAAACCAAATCACCCTTCACTTTATCTCGACAACGTTCCTATATCTCAAGTCAGTACCCATAAACATCTTGGGGTAACTTTCTCTCCAGATTGCAAATGGAAATCTCACATATCATCAAACATCAACAAGGCATGGCAGAGAATTGGGTTTCTTAGGACTCTAAAATTCGTTGTTTCTCGTTCAGCCCTAGAGAAAATGTATGTCACATTCATCAGACCACTACTCGAGTATGCACATGTTGTCTGGGACAATTGTAGTAAGGCTCTTATAAACGACATCGAAGCTGTCCAACACAAAGCGGCTAGAATTGTAACAGGAGCTACCAAACTTTGTAGTATTGACCGACTCATATCTGACCTTAACTGGGATACGCTGGCGGAAAGGAGACGTAAACATCGCCTCATCCTGTTCTTTAAGATGAAAAATGGTCTTTCTCCCGAGTATCTTACACATTTGATTCCCCAGCAACCAGAACAACCATATGCCCTACGTTCCCGCTCAGATGTTCCAAACATCCCTTGTAACACTCAACATAATAACATTGCTTGTTTTCCAATCCATTTCAACCTACTTTTGTTGTACTGTTAATATTGTAAATATGAACTGAATAAAATATGTTTAAACTAACATGTACCTGTATGCTACGTTAACAGCGTATTACTGAACAGTTTGAGGACCCGAAAGTCCTTAAAATTAGCGAATATTTGTGAGTATGGAATATATAATCAACTGTGTTAGTGATTTATATGTTAAGCCTTATTCCCCTGGTATCCAGCTATTTGTATCATCATGAGTGATTCTATCAAATTACCACATTGGTGAAGACTTGCTTTTGATATAAGTACTGTTTCATGGGTAAATGCCCGAATGCACAGGCTGATCATTGTTTTCATTACATGCAAATGTAATTTTTTACTCCTAAACGTGTCTCATACACCTGTCCATATATGTCTTCTCCGAGTTTCGTTTCGTCCGAGGATATTTACGAATTGGACTATATTTTTTGACTGCATGTACATTGTACCACTGTAAATAACCATCTTTATTTCCCTTTTTTCAATGACTTTTCGTATGCTTGTGTATATGTTTGTGTGTATATGTATGTATATATATGTATATGTATGTATGTGTGTATATGTATATATATATATGTGTGTGTGTGTGTATATATATGTTTATTTATGTTCTCACTTCTGTAATGTTTATTATGAAATGTACTCTTTAAATATGGAGGAAATAAAGAATATCTATCTATGTTTTGGGAATGTAGAAATACGCAAATAATGTGGAATAACATCTAGAGCGAGAAAGGCTGCTGCTGTAGAGCCAGAATGGTGTACTGGTGTAGGAAAACCAGGTAACGCATGAGTAGGTGAACTGGTCGCCGTGATATGACTGAACAAATGTTGAAAACGGCGTTAAAGCCCAATCAATCAATCAAATCAATTAAAGGATATTTGTCTCAGAACTCTTAAAGGTGGTGCGGTTAATGAAATTGTTAAGTATATCATTATTCTTATGAAACAATGTATCTTTAACACGAAACAGAACGAAACTAGAAAAAGAAACTGCTTTATACAAAGGCCAATAAGATATGCATGACAAAAAACAGAGAACATTTCTGGATATTTAAATGAGTTTTTTTTTTCTTTCCTTTTTTGTATTATTTTATTATAGCAAGTTTATCTCTAGATAGTTAATTGTTCACACTAATATTCAGTCGAATCACAGCCCAATCTCTGCCTCTATCTCTCTTCCTTTTCTAACTTCTTCAAATAATAATTTTCTTCTTTAGAGTATAATTTAAAACAAGAGGGCCATGAGGCCCTGGAATCGCTCACCTGAGAATGGGCTATTTAAGACATAACTCTCTCATGCTCAAGCCAAACATGCGGCTTCAAGAGTGTTAACGAGATTTTCCTTAAATTTGGCCTAGTGACCTAGTTTTTTGACCTGACATGACTCATAATCGAACTTGGCCTAGCTATTACTTAGACAAATATTCTGACAAAGTTTCAACATGCTCAAGTCAAAAATGCGGCTTCCAGTGTTAACAAGATTTTCCTTAAATTTGACATTGTGACCTAGATATCACTAAGTCAACTTTTTCGACATAGTTTCAACATGCTCAAGCCAGAAATGTGGCTTCTAGAGTTTAAACAAGATTTTCCTTAAATTTGGCCTAGTGACCTAGTTTTTAACCGGACATGACCCATATTCGAACTTGGCCTAGATATCATCAAGACAAACTATAAAGTTTCAACATGCTCAAGTTTAAAATGTGGCTTCCATAATGTTAACACGAGTCTCCTTTAATTTGGCCTAGTGACCAGACATGACACATATTTGAACTTGGCCTAGATATCACTAACACAAACATTCTGACAAAGTTTCAACATGCTCAAAAATGCGGCTTCTAGAGTGTTAACAATATTTTTCTTCAATTTGGCCTAGTGACCTAGCTTTTGACCCCACATGACCCAGTTTCGAACTTGGCCTAGAGTTGATGGAGACATATGTTCTGATCAACTTTCATAAAGAATGGATGCAAAATGTTGCCTCTAGAGTAGTAACAAGCAAATGTTGACGACGAACGACGGACAAAAGGCGATCACAATAACTCACCTTGAGCACTACGTGCTCTGGTGAGCTAAACAGAATAAAAAGCATTTTATATAAAAAATGCATGATATAATACACAAACCAGTTCCGGACTGAAGTTTAAACATGTAATTAGAATTGTTATTTAGTGTATGTATTGTGACATGCTTTTTGTGTCAATTGTGGGAAATAAATTAAAATAAAACAATTGTAGAGACATACAAGTCAAATTTCAAGGCGATAATAGCCCAAACCTCAAACATGTCAAGACGATTCTGAAGGCTTTGAGGCAAATTAAAGTCCAAATAGATGACTCTATAACAAAAATTTAAAAAAACGTTTTCAGCACTTCAATGAAATGGAGTCTTCTAGTTCATGGTCAGGTACGAAGGATGACTGGAATCACAATATTGATTCTAGGCAGACTTCGTTAGCTGAAACATAACTGTGCACACCTGTAATACAAGCAGGTTTGAAATGATTCAGTGGAACTGTCGTGGATTTAAAGCTAATTTTGAGGAATTGTCTCTTCTAGTAAATGACAAGAAACCAGTAGCTGTATGCTTACAAGAAATATTTCTAAACAATAGCGATCGTCTTTCTCTTAAATACCATTCGTATCACCATAACACATCGAAGTCGTGGTGGGGTAGCAGTAGTTGTTAATAACTCTGTTATAGCATAGCATCACTTACCTCAACTCTGCAGGCAACTACGTTAATAATTGCATTGAGAAAAGCAATAACCTTATGGTCTTTATATCTTCCGCCAAACTAGTATCTTGATACAGACAAGCTTGTTGAACTGATAAATCAATTCCAACGTTTGTTATGATAGTTGGTGACTGCATTTCACACAATACGTTATGGGGATGTAGAGACACAAATAAAAAGGGCTAACTATGAGAAGATTTTATTTTATTTTTAAACATGACCTTTTTTATTTTAAATGATAAATCTCACACTTATCTGCCTCCTGCTACTGGTTCTTATTCATCTCTTGATCTTTATATGTGTAGCCCTGATATATGTGATGACTTTTCGTGGACAGTTGAAGACGACCTTAATGGTAGCGATCATTGTCTTATAACTATAGTGGAAACTGGACCTTCTGCACAGGGGCCTTTGAGGCGATGGAAGCTCCATAAGGCAAGCTGAAATTTATTCCAAATGCGATGTGAGCAGTTCATTACTCCGGATGCTTTCTTGGAATGTGATGATCCTACACAACTATCAGCTTGATGATGATTGGAAAAAGGCTTTAGGAAGACGCAAATCGGCTCCCATGCAGTTTAACATGAGCCCAACCCAGCAAAATCATGTTTACTTTAAAATAGCACGAGCAAACGCTCGCAAATCTATTAAACACGGTAAAGGTGCGTCTTGCCGACAGTATGTATCGAGATTAAATTATAGATCATCTGTCTTAAAGACATGGGACATGATTAAGAAAATTAAAGGTAAAAGGAGTTTATCACCTGAACAACCCTGACGGTGTCGGTACTTCTAAGAAGGATATTGCCAACATGTTTGCATATTACTTTGCAAAGAAGTCGTCCTCTTCAAACAATTCTCCAAAGTTTAAAAATGTCAGCAACAGAGGGAGAGACAGACCCTTATTTTAAAACTAAGAATGAAGAGGCATACAATAAACTTTTAACGTTAACATAATTAAACAAAGGCTCTTTAGAAATGCAATGATACCGTTGTGGGTTCAGATGATATATACTATCAACTCCTTAAGCATTCACCTTATCGGTTCCTTCCTTGTTTACTAGACGTCTATAAGCAGGTTTGACGAACAGTAAATCTCCCTGTGTCTTGGAAACAGGCCGTCGTTATTCCAGTTCCCAGGCCTGGTAAAGATGCAACTAATCCTGGGAACTATCGCCCCATAGCCTTAAACAGCTGTATATGTAAAACCATGGACAGAATGGTAAACGACAGTTTTCTTTGGTTTCTCGAAAAGAACAAACTTATACCTACTGTCCAGTCTGATTTTCGTAAACGTAGTAGCACAGTGGATGATTTGATCCGCTTCGAAACTTTCATCATCGAAACTTGTATTCAAAAGAAACGCGTTGTCTCCGTCTTCTTTGACTTAGAAAATGAATATGACACTATCTGCAAGTATGAAATTATGAATGACCTCTATCATTTTGGCATAAGATCGCCTTGCTTATTTCATTTCTGCTTTTTGAATTGACCGTCAGTTCAAAGTTCGTATTGGTGATACTTTTTATGATACACATGAACAGATAATGGGTGTTCCTCGGGGAAAATAACGTTAATATGTTAACGCTGGAGTTGCATGTTTTCTACATGTTGATGATTTCTGTATATGTTACAGATCAAAACATATGCATATTCTGAATGTGACATAGTAAGCGTGACATGTCAGCGTGTAAATCTATAAATAGTTGCACTTATCGGAGTTGCGATTTTCTTCAATGTCGGCAGCTTTTTCCTTTAATAGTTTTACATTTTAAAAGACATTTAGTCAGAGACATGTTTTAGCCTATACAGTTTACCCATCATCACCATTTTACTATACACAGTAGCCGATCATATTTACTGACAAAACTGAATAACTGAAATAACTGCAGGAACAGGAATTCGAAAACACCACGTGAACTGAATGTTTGCAACCAAATCTCGGCAGCGATATAATGAGTGCCAGCGTTAATTTATATTAAACATTGAACAAATCTATTCAAAAACCGGATAAAACGGTTACGTCGTGACGTCACTTCAATATAGCGATCGTCAATTGCGGACGTTTTCCTTGGCCTACCAGATCGTGGACGATCTTGAACTCTCCCTGTTTCCTGGTAGCGTTGATTTAGACGTGATATTGTACTTGTATTTACACCAATGTGCCGAGAAACCGCCCGAACTGACGCTCCACCATGCAACATACCGACAGCTAAGTGGCGTTGGTCTGACGTTATTGCCGCTCGCCTTCCCATTCTCAATAATTCTAACTTTTTGGCCGGTTTCGTACCTAATGACCAGCACTTAACAATTTGTACATCAAATCTGACTAATTTAAGTGACCAATGTACACAATACCTATTCATGTGCACTAAACCATAACGTTGCACGGGAATCATGTGATCTGTGTTTTTTGGTGTTATTACGATGTGATTGTTGAAGGAAATGGCCGTCCATTCAGTAGACAAACATGGTTATATAAAATCATCAGACACGTTTAAAATTGGTAAGTTTTAATTTTGTTGCAAAACTTATTTTACTTAGTATGGTATAAGTTTTGTCTAAATCGTCGCATATTGCGTTGGCTACATCACGCAGTCTGAGGTTTACCAAAACAGAGTCCCTCGGTCCGTAATAGAAGCTGCAAAGCAGCATCAAGACACATTCCATGTCATACAAGACTATGATAGGCTGACGGATAACCCTACCCCATGTCCATGTAAAGAGTTGAATTGCTAATCCCGGTGTATTCGACAATCTACCAGGGTAGCCTTTGAAAATTGAAGCCAAACTTTGTGTTACCTTGTGATCTGGAGATGGTGAGGGTGGCATTATGTCAATGTCAGTGACGTCACTACCAGTGGTGGTCATAGATACGGTTGGTAATGCATCAATGTCATGACTGGTCCCGGGCTGCGGTGAATATCTTCTTACGTCCGGCGATGTGGCTGTGGGAGCGTTGTTCTGGTGGAATTCCTTTCTGACATGACGGTATGTCTGGAGTGACGCTTGTCTGTCATCATGAACTGCATAAAATGCATCCGCTGGTGTCTCTCTGTGACTTCCCGGGCTATTTGACCAGCCATGTCAGGGTCAGCACTCCTTCCAGTTACAGTTGTCAGTTTTCTAAGGATTGTAAGCGTCAGTTTACCACTCATGCCGGCTCTTTTCCATAAGAAGTGGGGAGGGGTTGGGTGTTTAGTTAGCCATAATAAATGATATTAAGCAAAGATTTGGGACAAAACAATGTTTGATTGTTACAATTACTCAATTGAAATAAACTTCAAAAGTTGTTTAACATGGAGAGAAAAATATGCAGCCAGTCCTGGGCTGGAACTCTTGACCTCCCGCTTTCAGGGCGAGTACTTTGCCAACTGAGCTAACCGGGCGACTTACCTGTAATAGCTCCAAATGTGTACAAATAACAATAATTGTATTTCTTACGAGGGATCTGTTTGGTTGTTTTGCGCAGTATAACATTGTGCTGCGGCCAATCAGAAACAATATGTTTGCTATCTGTGAAAACGGCGATAAGATATATAAATATCTCACGGTATGATGTTGGAGCCGTGGGTGTCCGACGATAGGGATTAAACGACTATGGCATTACGTCTGGTCTCCAAAGTGTCTAAATTTGAACCCATTTTTCCCTAAGTCTAAATGTGTTTGCTCTGTACAATGACCATGTGTAATCTCTCCTGACTTGAGGGAACTCGTGCGCATGCGCCAATGGTGGCCGTCACCCCTTCTTACACAGTATGTTAAAATAAATAGTTGATCAGATTGCATCCCGGATTTTCTTCCATCTCGGCAGCTTTTTTCTTTAACAGTTAACATTTCTTTAAAAAGCATTTAGTCAGCTACATACTTTTGACTACAGTTCAGCCACCATCACTGAAAGAGAAAATATTATGTTTGCCGTATATACACTTAAGTTGAACACTTACTTACTCCAGTTTCTTACATGTGTCATTGCACATTAATTTCCACAATCTAACAATGATATTGCTAGTACATACTTTTAACTTTTACTGTAAACTACTCAATTTTTAATTATTTTCCTTAACGTGCTCTCTCATTTTTTCTGCTACCACTAATTTATCTTAATGTCAATGTTAAACACTGTTATGTGCGTCTAATCTCCAGTCCCCGAGTAATTGTATCAGTCCAGACTGAACCCCAGCAAATGTAGCTTCTTCTGAAACTATGAAAGGACAACAGACTTGTTTCAAGATTTACTTGAGATAACAGATGCCTTGATTTATATTGAAACTTAGCATATGTTATATATTTTTCATTTAAATAACAAAATACAGGTTTGTGTGAATGAATTTTTACTATTTCTCACACTCTTCTATATGCTGAAGTGGGACCTAATATTGAACCTGGTATACGTAAAAGAGCAGTTAGTAACTTTCTCTAACCAAACTGAATTTATACCAATGCAATTCTATTATTAAAAAACCTTCTTTTTCTTGAACATGATTATGCAATAAGCATTTTCATTCATTATTCTCCCCGAGTCTTTTTCGGGACGGATATATAGTCGTCCGTCCAGCTTCTGTTCGGGCTATTTCTCAGCAACTACTTATTTGAAGTCAATAAACATTATGGGAAGATTCACTTACAAGAGGAGATGTGCATATTATCCCCATGTTACGAAATGTGACATACGAAGATTTTGTTCTATTTTTGGATTTGATACGGTTCTGGGTGCTGAAACCACGTTCGCACTGAACACTAGTCATGGAAAAAACAACGAAACGCAACACTTCAGTAACATAATCATGTAAATCATTGGATTTCATCAACGCACTGCACTCAACACTTTCAATACACTAAATTGCCGTAACTGCCTTTCACTAAACATAAACTTTGTAGATTTTGAACTCTACTTTGATATCTTCTTTGTTGGGTAGGTGCGTTTCGAAATGTGTTGCTAGCTTTTCAAGTTCCTGAAAATCATTTTTCGGAATTGATTCAGCAGAGCAGATGTTTTCAGGAATGAAGACTTTCATGCACTCAAGTATTTCAGTCTCACTGAACATGTTTTCAAGGTTTTTGGTCAATTCATTGATGTATGTAGTGTGGTGTTATGTTGCTTAGGTTTCCCTTCTGTTGGGGCGAAGTATCTAAGTTCAGGAGAGTAACCAACATAGGTAGGTTCACTATCACTCATCACTGTCACTGAACTCTTCAAATGCCACATTGTTTCTGATAGCTTCAGTCAAAGACTGGCAGTCTGACTCACTCAAATGTCTGGTGTAGGTCACAGTATTGTCTTCAACTTTCACAAACTTTGAGAGTTTGTCAACAAACACACCATCAACGTCAATTAAATTCTTAAGACAGTCGCATGTAGTCATAACAACTGGCTTTAATGAACTGAAGTCTAAAGTTTCATTCTGAAATGTCTTCGACAGACGACTGATGAAGGGAAGTATATCCATCATGAGTTGGGTAATAGCAATAAACTTGTATTGGTTCACCTCCTGCACAAGACCCTTTGCAGCTGCTTCAACTGTCGCCTCTTAATCTAGTGTCATACACAAGGTTGGATATGTACGGTATACCACTTGAACAGCATGTTCCAGGCTTGACCATCTCACTGAGTGGACCTCTGCAAACTTCAGTTGTGGCAGATTCAGAAGGCGTTGAATAGCTCGGAAGTCTGTTGGATCGTAGAGAGCAGGAAACACCTGAAGATGCTGGCAATAGTTCTAGCGCACCTTCCATATGTGGAACTAACTTTGCTGCCTGAGATGTTACCAGCGCGGTTCTGTGAGCAGCACCGTCTGTACCAATTCCAACCATTTTACTAATGTCAAGACCTTTGTTCTTAAGTTATTCTACTAATAACGACACTGTTTATTGCATTAGCAGAACCTTCACTGATAAGTTTATTTGACAGAAGGAAGTACTTAAGACCTGATTCATTAACACACTGAGCATATATGATTAGACGTTTAATTTTGCCCCTGTCAGTACTTTCATCAATTGTCAGTGAGCAAACATCTGACATCTTTATTTCATTAACACAGTCTTCAAGGATGAGTTGAGACACACTGTGGCAAGTTATATCTGAGAGGGAGTCTGAAGTACCAAAGTTGACCCCGATAAACTTGGCATAGTCTACAATGTGTTTCATCTCAACCTTTGGTAGTTCTCGTTTGGCGATGTAATAAGCTGTCTTAAGAAGGTTCATGGCCATGTCTTCGTCCTTCGTCACTTTAGAGACTAGGCGTTTCTGCATAGGCTTCTGGCAGCCCAGAGTTGACCGCTGTACAGCATTCAAGTGTTGTTTTGCTGAAAATTTACAAATAGTTATTACTAAAGGAGAAATTGCTCATTATGAGCAAATTTTCCTCTTTTCACAACGTTTTTAAAAGTGATTTGATTAAATTCCCATTCAATTTGCAGAATGTTTTATTTAAATACTTCATTAACCTGACTTTAATGAATATTCCAGACCAAACTTTTAATTATGATTTTGCAGATGCTTTTAAACCCTGTATTAATTTCAATTATACTTATATATTGAATGTCTTGTGTGATTTGTAGTTTTCCCTGGTTTGTCGTGCCCAGTAGCATATGCATTGTCGATCTTACATTCCCGACAATATCATATAAGGGAAAAACATGTGGTTGTTATCCCTTTCTTATAAATAACTTTTAGCCATTTTAACATTCTTGAAATAAAAATCCTCCGAGGTCTAATGCGTGCAGCAACAACATTTAATTTCCCTAGTAAAGATTTTAGATCTTTCAAAGAAGTCGTATTTTTGTTTATCCATACAACTAGCAATACCTTGAGTTTCTGTAATCTTTTTTATTGTCATTCTTTCTGTGTTAAATAACACTCCTAAGAATGACATAATTGTGGAAGGAGGAGCAACTTTGTTTTTAGTTTCCTCAAAACCACATTTTTCTAATATGGTTTGCAACGTTTATATTCAAGGATATGAGAACTATTTTCTCGTTTAATTAATCAAATGTGTTATGTTACCTCTTCCTTTTTATATATCTATTTGTAATAATTATATAAAAAGGAAGAGGTAACAACACATTTGATTAAATTAAACGAGAAAACAGTTCTCATAATTACATATTTGTAATAACTAACATTCCTCCGTTGCCCTGGGAACATGCCGAAGTTATAACCATCTTTAAAATCTACCAATTTAAGTGTCAACATAATTCAGTGTTGTCCAAAGTCTATACAGTATCTGTGTTATAATTAAGGTTAATGAGAATACAATAAGTAGCTATCGTCTCACTTTTATGGGAATTTGAAAGAATTGTGAGCATCTATTTTATTAAGAATCGTAACTTGGTAATTAATTACACAAGAAGCATTGCATCTATTTCAATAAGAATTATCCTTCTGGAAATTAAATAACAGAAGCAGCATATCATCTATTTCATCAGTCTCTGTCCGTCGTTAACTTTTATTTTAGACATCATCATCTCCTAAACCACATAACTAATTTCAACCAAACTTCAAATAAATGTTCCTTTGTTGGTCCTCTTTCAAAACTGTTCAACGATTTAAATTCCTTGAGAACTTTGGTTGCAGCGGGATCAGAAATGGGGCAAAATGTCCAAACTTTAAAAAACGTCTATTCTGAATCTGCTTGTCAGATTCCAATATAATTGGCAGAAATGTTCCTTGGGTGACCCTCTACAAAAATTGTTTAAGCGTTGAAAATCATGGCAGATCACAAAAGGGGTAAATTGAACTTTTAGCTACAAATGACAACTGCCATTCCACTGAACCAGTCTCAACTTAACTTCGCAGGAATGTTCCTTTGTTGGTCCTCTTTCAAAAGTGTACAAAGACTTACATTCTGTGTACAACGTTGGCTGCTGCGGCATCAGAAAGTGAGAAAAGTACCAAAACTTTAAAATCCTTGTCCGATTCCAAGATAATTTTGTAAAATTTTTCCTCCAGTGACCCTCTACAAAAAACGTTCAAGACATTGATATTGTTGAAAAACAGGGCAGCAAGGCAGCACCAGGAAAGGCGCAAAATGACCAAAACTTTATAATTCCCTTTTATATAAGTTCTTGTTATATTTCAAGACAGAATGGCCTTTACTGATAAGCTTTTTCGTTAACAGTGTCAACACCTTGCAGTTATATTGGCACTCCTGATGAAATGTTCCCAGATATTTGCAATGAAATAGTTGCTACTAATTTACTATCACTCAGGTGATCGATTTAGGGCCGTCTTGGCCCTCGTATTTGGATGATCGTACACAACGTTTTACCTTATTAATTTATCAGGCAGCTTCGACAACTCCAAAGCGCCCTCTCAAACCTTGGTTTGGTGAGGATTGCAAACAGGCTATATGAACAAGCAGATCAGCCCTCAGACATTTTACCTGAGGCCAACCTAGGAAACACCATATTAAGTTTAAATAGCTTGAGCAAAAGGTCGCAAAACTATAAAACAAAGTTACTGTGCGTCTTGACGGTATATGTATCTAGGTTAAACTCCTCTAGATCATCCGTCAGAAACACATTGGATAGCAATGGGTTTTTTATAGATATAGTGAAAACTTAAAAAATCTTCTATTCCGAAAGTGTTCAGCCGATTTTCAAATAATGTTGAAGAAATGTTCATGGGGTGACCCTCTATCAAATTTCTTCAAGCCATGTTGATTGGTCAAAAAACATGGCCGCCAGAGGGCGGGGCTCTTTTGCCTTATATGGCTAAAGAGAAAACTTAAAAAATCTTCTCCTCCGAAAGTGTCTGGCCGATTTTCAAATAATTTTGTAGAAATGTTCCTTGGGTGACCCTTTATTAGATTCCTTCAAGAAATGCTGATTAGTTGAAAAACATGGCCTCCAGGGAGCGGGGCTATTTTTTCTTATATAGCTATAGTGAAAACTTAAAAAATCTTCTCCGAAAGTGTTTAGCCAATTTTCAAATAATTTTGTAGAAATGTTCATTGGGTGACCCTCTATCAGACTCCTTCAAGCCATGTTGATTTGTCGAAAAACATGGGCCAGAGGGCGGGGCTATTTTGCCTTATGACCATAGTGAAAACTTAAAAAATCTTCTTCTCCGAAGGTTTTGAGCAGATTTTCAAATAGTTTTGTAGAAATGTTCCTTAGGTGATCCTCTATCAGATTCCTTCAAGCCATGTTGATTGGTAAAAAAAACATGGCCGCCAGAGGGCGGGGCTTTTTTGCCTTATATGACTAAAGAGAAAACTTAAAAAATCTTCTCCTCCGAAAGTGTCTGGCTGATATTCAAATAATTTTGTAGAAATGTTCCTAGGCTGACTCCCCCCAGCTGGGCGGGGGGTTAGAAATAGCCCAGCTGTCGCACTACAGTGTGGTATAAATCCACCACTGTACCTGCTCGTTTGCCGTGAGCTGCAACCCGTGTCGCCTGATGATGGGATCCTGGTAGTTGAGTATGCTCGGAGTATGGCAATTTTAAACTCCGATACTACAATACACTGCTTTGGCCTTGAGTTGGGTTAAACGGGAGGCCAGGAAGGCCCGCCCTGATCAATCGGCTGGTCATGTTTAGCCCTGATACCCTTTATTTAGTTACATTTTCTTTTTCGTTATATTAACTTTTTACGAAATATGTTATTTCATAAATATTTGTACCCGTTTACATTTGAGACAAGGTGTATTAGAAGGCAGTGGCTTCGGGGTCAATCGGTTAAAATAGATGTTTGATTGACGAGCGTTCACTTTCTTATGGTAGTCCATGCTTGGTCGGATACCACATGAAATATCAGTTGCTCAATTTAGTCTGTTCTAGACGAGTATGCCGGTGGTGTAACTTTGGCCTAGACCGAAATGGATATCCCCGGAATACGTCCCCTTGTTGGGCTCCGTGGCGGGTGAAGGACACCACCAATGAAATAATCAAAACTGACATGGCCAACCCCAAAAAAGCCAAGCGTACCCTGTCTGATGTTTCAGATGATTCCGGTGACGAAAGTCACCGTTTTAATAGTTCTACTTTTCCCAGTTTTTTAGTTATTAAATCTACAGATGAAAACAAAACCATTACAACGCTCTCTCCATTTGTGATTGAGAAACAATCATCTATTATTGGAACTCCAAAATCAGTCAAAAGTTTAAAAGACGGTACTTTACTTGTTGAAATTTCCTCAAAAACTCAATCTGAAAATCTCTTAAATATTAAAAATCCTCTTGTTGTTAATCTCTTCTCCAAACTATCATATATATGTGCTACAGCGAATGTAGTATTTTGCTGGATCCCTAGTCATATGGGCATTCGCGGTAATGAACAAGCTGACTTGGCAGCAAAATCTGCTCTTTTACAAGATATCTTGCCATTTAAAATACCTCATTTTGATTTTAAACTTTTAATAAACATTTTACTATACGATGATTGGCAAAGTCATTGGAATGAGCAAGTGAATAATAAAATCCACTCAATCAAGCCAGTACTTGGTGAGTGGCTGCAAGCTTTACGATCCTTTCGCCGAGAAGAAATTGTTCTTGCTCGTTTACGCATTGGACACACATGGTTAACTCATGCATACTTACTGAAAGGTGAGGAAGCACCTCAATGTGTTCCATGTTATACACAACTTTCAGTACAACACATTCTTCTGGAATATGCTGATTTCGCCCCAATACGTGATAGATTTTTCAAGGCTCAAAGTATGCGTCAGCTCTTTCAGTCTGTCAAACCGGAACTTTTATTTGATTTCCTTAGGGAAATTAATATTTTTAATAAGATATGATTATTTCTTATATCGTGCTTTTGCACATGCATTACTTTTACAGATCATGTTCCAAATTTCCTTAGATATTATTTATCTTTATGTTAAGTATTACATAGTAATGTTGGGCTTGTTTGCCTATATCTTATTTTACATTGGCTTACATGTTATTTTATATATATTTTAGTTATCGCCTACATCATGTTTGATTATTTCATTAAGTAAATTATTAAGCGCCCAAAATGACCTTTGTTGTCGACGGGCCTTAAAACACCATTCATTCATTCATTCCTAGGCTGACCCTCTATCAGATTCCTTCAAGCCATGTTGATTGGTTGAAAAATATGGCCGCCAGAGGGTGGGTATTTTGCCTTATATGCCTTAAAATATTCCTCTCCTCCGAAAGTGTTTGGTCGATTTTCAAATAACTTTGCAGAAACGTTCCTTGGGTGTCACTCTACAAGATTCCTTTAAGCCATTGTGGTTGGTAAAACACATGGCCACCAGGGGGCATGGCTGTTTGGAGATTTGATTTTTGCCTTATGGCCGTGAAGCGATACTGGGCCTCTTGTTTTCAAAACCATTACAGATATTGCTTCGAAACTTACAACACTTATTCACCATCATTACCTCCATCAACAGACAAGAGTACATAACTCTGGAAAGGTTTTGGTTAGACTTATGACCCTTTCTCGACTTATAAAGTCCTTGGCTTATGAATAATATGATAAAGTACTTGGTTATGTTTTCCGTACCATTCAATATGTTTTGTTTAATTGGAAGGCGCAAAAAGGTCGAGCGTGCTGTGCTCCGATGTAGTACGCTGGCCAGCTACATCATATTGTCCACGAGGAAAACACAGGTAAATAAAAGAAATCGTATAGTGGTACTTTTCGTAAACTTTATTGTGTAGATATAATTCGAAGGTTAGCTCAGGAGAGAGTCGCACGACTCTCTCCAGTCGCACGACTCTCTCCAGACTCCATGCCTCTCCTCCCTCTCTCACTCTATATATGCGTGTCTCTCTCCCGCTTCCACAACAACATACATTTATATACTACAGAATGAATGAATGTATATTGTTTTATGGCGCATCGACAGCTAAGGTCATTTAGCGCGCAATTAAATTTAATTATTCATATTCCCTGGGTAAACAAACCAGTACTAGGCTAGAAAATGTGCCTTGCCCAAGGGCACTCCACTATGACCGTAGTGCCGCGACTGGGGATCGAACCCGGGACACCCGGTTTCGAAATCCCCGACGCTAACCACTCGACCACAGCGGATTCCTTATATACTACAGGGCTGGCGCCGTATACACGTGATATCCCGTATATAGTTATTCCCTCGATGGATCTAATATCTCACGTGTATACCTCTAGACCTCTACCCTCATTGTGTTACACCGACAGCTCTCGTTATCCCCTCTTCTAACGGAGTTTGAGAGGGGATATACTAACGGGGCTGTCCGTTTGTTTTGTGCGTCCTTCCGTAACAACCTTGTGACCAGTCTACACTGAACATCTTTCGACTGATCTTAACCAAACGTGGTATACAGTTAGTATATGGCAAGGTCTAGAAGCCTATTTATTTTCAAGGTCATAGGTCATAGGTTTAAGGTCAAAGTCAGAATTGGACTGACTATTTTCCCATATCTTGTGACCACTCTACATTGAACATCATTCGACCGATCTTAACCAAACTTAGTATACAGTTAGTATATGGCAAGGATTAGAAGCCTATTTATTTTCAAGGTTAACGGTCAAGGTCGAAATTGGTGTTTGACTATTTTCTTGAATACCGAGAGGTGCATCCGCTTTGCGGTGCCCTTGTTTAATAAGTTTTACCCATAACCCGTCGCTATATATACTATCAAAACATTTCTGCAAAATCAATCAAACAGTAATATACACTACCCTTTTCTCGAAGCTGTTTTTCGATAAACGAATTAAGTGAAATATTGAATCTTTAGTTCTGAAGTTTGTTTTAGATTCAAATTGTGCATCCGTTATAATATCATTTTCTTCGACCCATTCGTTTAAGTCTGTCATTCAAAAAAGAGTAAATAGCTTGGCAAAACAATTGATTAATGTTATATCTCTTTTAGTTGTTGATATCTGAACTATTACCTTTCTTATATACTGGAATGATCATTCCTTTAGACCGTGAACTGGAAAATATTGTTTTTTCTAATATAAAAGTGAACAATATCAATAAAGGCCTATCCAATACGTCGATGCGTTCGATAACATACTCATGAATGATACTGTCCGATGAACATGATTTATTTTTACTCAGTTTTCCAATGGTGCATCTAATTACCTCAATCGTAGTTGCAGAGTCCAAATAATCAAACATACTGTTTTGACATTCATTGAAATCGAATTTTTTAAGAAATCTTCACACAGTGTCATTTTGTACCGTTTTTTTCTGATTATAAGCATTTAAAATGTTCGTACAGTTCCTATTTGGAAATATCACAATCGTTTTGATGATGTTTTTATTGCTTAAACATTTTCCAAAAATCTAGGTTTTTTGTTTTGCATTTCATTAATACTGTCTCTACTTTTCTTTTATAAATACGCTTTGTCATTCTGCTCTTCTTCTTGTATATGCTTTTACTTGGATGTAGAATGCTACGATTTTCTGTTTATTTATGTTAATTAAAGTTTTGTATAGTCGATTTTGCTTTTTGTACATTCATCATTAAACCAAAAAGATGTATTTCTACATGTATTGGCTTTGCCATTTTTAGCCGAATTGCTCTAGCAATTCCGGTCTATAGATTGACGATGTCCGTCCGTCTGTCTGTCTGTACTTGTGGGGTGTGGTGTTCTCCTAAAGCCCACCTACCACCCTTATAAAAACACTTAGATAAATAGTTTATTTTTATTTTTTATAACGGGTATCTCATTTGCATATTACCCCCTGCCGGTGGGGGTTAGAATACGCCGGCTGTCCGTCCTACAAGGGGTAGAAGTCCCCTAATGGACCCGCCTGTTTGCCGTGGGTGGATACTCGTAAGCAGGAAACGAGGATCCTGGCAGTTGAGGGAAGCGCAGGGATCTCCGGCTTTCCAACACACTGCTTTGGCCTCTGCTTCGGTGTAAACGGGAGCCTAGATGGGCCCGGTCTAGTGCAAACGGCTGGTCATATATAAGATTTAGGCACACTTTTTCTTTTCTTACAAATACATGTATATTAACTGTAATGGTGTTAAAATGTCATAAATATCTGTGCATGTATCTACGTATAAGTTTTTTTTTTCACTTGAAAATATTCCATCCGATCGTTTCTTTCATTTCATATACACCAACTTTATATTATATGTGTCATATTTAATTTGCATAAAGTTTACAGTTTATTGTGCCTCGTCTTTTATAGGCTAATGGGCTAATTGGGTGTCGCGGATGTTTTGGTCGGGGGCACTGACTTGCATGGCGGATCCCTGATATGGGGGACACATCCATGTTCTTCCTTGTCGCGCTAACTTATTCGCGGTATCTAGTTATACCATCTGTGGACCCCTGACACGAGGAGCTGGATTTCCGCTCCATATATCGTGTTCCCTTGTTGGACTCCGTGGCGGGTGGGGGCCGCGGTTGATGAAAAATAAAAACTTGGATATGGATCCTCAAACCAAAAAACGCACACGTACTGAAATGGACTCGGACTCCGATATCGACAAACCAAATGGCAACACTTCAAACCCTTCATTCCCCCGATTCTTATTGATTGAATCAAATTTACCTGAACAGCCTATATCTTCCCTTTCACCTTTCGTTATACAGAAATGCCTTCTTTCTCTTGCTGGTTCACCTAAGTCTGTTAAAAAATTGAAATCAGGTGCTCTCCTCATTGAAGTTGAGAAGAAAACACATGCAGACAACCTCTTAAAATTAAAAACCTTTTTCAATATCTCTGCCAAATGCTCTGCCCATAATACTCTTAATACGTCAAAAGGGATTATAAGATGCCCAGATCTTTCAGGAGTTTCTGAGGAGGAAATTGCTTCTGAACTGGCCGGCCAACTGGTCGTCCATGTCAGAAGGATGACTTCCTACAGGGACAGTATCAAGAGACCAACAAACACCTTGGTGCTAACATTCAATACAGCTATTTTGCCAAGATCCCTTAAAGTTGGATACTTGAATGTCCCTGTTGACATGTACATTCCTAACCCATTGCAATGTTACACCTGTTATAAGTATGGCCATCATGAATCAAAATGCCGAAAAACTACAGAAGACAAGGTTTGCCGTCGTTGCACTGCATTATGTTCAGAACATGATGCAGATGTAAATGAATGTAAAAATACACTTAAATGTTCAAACTGTGGTGGTGAGCATTATTCTACCTCCCGCTCCTGCCTTGTGTGGAAACGGGAGAAGGAGATTGTTACCGTCAAGTGTAAAGAAGGTCTTTCTTTTCCTGAGGCGAAGAAAATTGTTGAAACCCGATTCAATTTGACTGTTTCATATGCTAATGTCACCAAAAACAACTCCAGACCAACTACTATCAGGCCTGTTGTCAATACACCGCCACCCTCACAAGAATGTACTACATGCCATCGCCTTTTGAAGGTTCTATCTCTAAAGTTTCCTGACATCAGTTTACAGTTAAAAGCAATTATGTCAAATGAACAGCCCTCTACTTCTATCCTTTCTTCATTACCATCAATGAACAAAGACACCTGTAGCAATACTGCATCTTCTTCGAAAGAAAATGAGTCTTCTTCTAAACAAATTGAGTCTTCTTCTAAAGAAATTAGGTCACCTTCTCCTGGAGAAGTTGAGTCTTCTCCTAGAGAAATTAAATTATCTTCTTCTGGAGAGATTGAGTCTTCTCCTGGAGGGGTTGGGTCCTCTTCCAAGGAAGTTGATTCTTCAAAAGGAAAGGAATCTTCTAAAGTTGTAAAAAATAATTCAAACCATACAAGTAAATCACCTGATACGAAAAAAATCTTCAATTATTTCACTTAAACCAAACCAACAAAACAAACCAAAGTTAAAATTACACTCAAAGCCCGATTCTGAAGGCTTCGAGAAACAAAAAACTAGAAAACATAAGGTCCAATTAGATAGAGCTAGTGACTCTAAACCTAAAATCACTAATCGTTATCAGACATTGGATGACATGGAGACACAGGAAACTGAGCCTCCTAATCCATGGTCGGGTACAACAGATGACTGGAATCAAAATATTGATTCCTGGCATACTGCGATAGCCGAGATCAAAATTTGTGAACCTATATCGAAATGAATTCCATAATCCAGTGGAACTGTCGTGGATTTAAAGCCAATTTTGAAGAATTGTCTCTTCTAGTTAATGAAAAGAAACCAGTAGCTATATGCTTACAAGAAACATTTTTAAAAGATATTGATAGTCTTTCTCTTAAATATCATTCATGTTATCATAAAACTTGCGATGCAAGTGCTCGAGCTTGTGGTGGTGTAGCAATATTTGTTAACAACTCTGTTCCCCATAGCTTAGTCTCACTTACTACAACTCTGCAGGCGACTGCGGTAAGAATTTCATTGAGCAAAACAATTACCCTATGTTCTTTGTATCTTCCGCCAAGTCAACCTCTTGATACAGACAAGCTCGTTGAGCTTGTTAGTCAGCTTCCAACACCTTTTATGATAGTTGGTGACTTCAATTCACACAATAAGTTGTGGGGATGTAGTGACACCAATAACAAAGGCCAAATATTAGAAGATTTTATTTTTAAACATGACCTTTGTATTTTGAATAATAAATCTCACACCTATCTGCATCCTGCTACTGGTTCTTACTCATCTCTTGATCTTTCTATTTGTAGTCCTGATATATTTGTTGACTTTAAGTGGAAGGTGGAAGACGACCTTCATGGAAGTGATCATTTCCCTATAATTATCACTGAAACTGGGCCATCTGTCCAGGGGCGTCCGAGGCGATGGAGGCTCCACAAAGCGAACTGGAATTTATTCCAGATGCGATGTGAACGTTCCATTAATCCGGATGCTTTCTTGGAATGTGATGACCCTACACAACTATTTACATCTTTAATGTATCAGGCTGCTAAAGAGGCAATTCCCCAAACTTCGACAAATCCAAAGCACCCTCGCAAACCTTGGTTTGATGAGTATTGCAAAAAGGCTATATGAACACGCAAATCGGCTTTAAGGCAGTTTAACCTGAGGCCAACCCATCAAAATCATGTATACTTTAAAATAGCTAGAGCAAAAGCTCGTAAAACAATTAAGCACAGTAAACGTGCGTCTTGGAGACAGTATGTATCTAGATTAAATTCTAGATCATCTGTCAAAAAGACATGGGACATGATAAGGAAAATAAAAGGAAAGAGCAGTTCGCTTAGTGTTAATCATCTGAACACCTCAGACGGTGTTGCTACTTCAAAGAAGGATATTGCCGATACGTTGGCAGATTCCTTTGCACAAAAATCGTCCTCTTCAAACTATTCTCCAAAGTTTCAAAAATTTCAACAGCAGAGGGAAAAACGGAAAATTAACTTTAAATCGAAAAATGAAGAGGCCTACAATAAAGCATTTACGTTAAAAGAATTAAAATCGGCTCTCAAGAAGTGCCATGATACCGCTGCGGGTTCAGATGATATACATTATCAACTGATTAAGCATTTACCTTTCCGATCCCTTTCTTGTTTACTTGACGTCTATAATCAGGTTTGGCGAACGGGAAATCTCCCGAGGTCTTGGAAAGAGGCCATCGTTATTCCAATTCCCAAGCCTGGTAAAGATACAACTAATCCTGGGAATTATCGTCCTATAGCCTTAACTAGCTGTATATGTAAAACCATGGAAAGAATGGTGAACGACAGACTTGTTTGGTTTCTCGAAAAGAACAAACTTATTACTACTTTCCAGTCTGGTTTTCGTAAACATAGAAGCACAGTGGATCATTTGATCCGTTTTGAAACTTTTATCAGAGAAGCATTCATTAAAAAGGAACACGTTGTCTCCGTCTTCTTTGACTTAGAAAGTGCATATGACACTACCTGGAAATATGGTATTATGAATGACCTCTATGATTATGGCATAAGAGGTCGCCTTGCTTTTTTCATTTCTGCTTTTTTAAATGAACGTCAGTTTAAAGTTCGTGTTGTTGATACTTTGTCTGATCCACATGAACAGGAAATGGGTGTTCCCCAGGGATGCATTCTTTCTGTAACACTTTTTAGTGTGAAGATTAATAACATTATCAAATCTGTTAACCCAGGAGTTGAATGTTTTCTATATGTTGATGATTTCTGTATTTGCTACAGATCAAAGCATATGCATACAATTGAAAGACAACTGCAACAAGTTTTGAATAATTTGCAAAAATGGTCAAACGAAAATGGCTTTAAATTCTCTAAAAGCAAGACCAAATGTATGCACTTTTGTCAACTTCGTAAACACCACCTAGATCCTGATTTAACACTAGATGGCACTCGTATTGAAGTTGTGCCTGAATTTAAATTCCTTGGTCTATTGTTTGACCCAAAACTGACTTTTGTTCTTCACATTAAATATCTTAGAAATAAATGCCAGAAAGCATTAAATCTTTTACGCGTTGTATCCCACATGGATTGGGGTGCTGACCGTAAAGTCCTCTTGAGACTTTACAGGTCATTAATACGATCTAAATTAGACTACGCATGTATTGTTTATGGCTCGGCACGAAAATCATACATTGCAACACTTGATTCCATTCACCATCAGGATTTACGGCTAGCCCTGGGCGCTTTTCGAACTTCGCCCGTCAAAAGTCTCTATGTAGAAGCCAATGAACCACCCTTATATTTACGTCGACAAAAACTAGCTATGCAGTATCTTTTAAAACTCAAGTCTAACCCTTCAAATCCCACTCATAGAGTTGTTTTTAAACCTTTATACAAGGAATTATTTTTAAAGAAGGAACGGGTAATACCGCCTTTTGGTATCCGTTACGGTCCCGAAGTCGCTAAGCTTGATGTTGATCTTGAGGACATCGCGAGGCAGGAGATTTCAGATTCTCCACCTTGGACTCGAAATAGTCCATCATTCATTTATGATCTTGCGACTGATAAAAAGGCCTGCACAGATCCTATTGTTTTTAAGTCCAAGTATATGGAAATTAAAAATACATATTATAACTTTGAGCATATTTATACAGATGGTTCTAAGGACGGAAAAAGGGCGGCTGCCGCTGCAGTTCATGATGGCGATGTGATAACATTTCGGTTACCAAATAATGCTTCTATATTTTCTGCCGAGTTAAAGGCAATTCATTTGGCTTTGGACCATATTGAATCCGACGGTTATTGGCGATATATTATTTTTACTGACTCATTGTCTGCTATGCAGGCACTTCAGAATGACAAAATAGATAACCCTATTATTGTTGACCTCCTTTCTAAGTTATCGCGTATTTGTGCAACAGCACATGTAGTATTTTGCTGGATCCCCAGTCATATGGGCATTCACGGTAATGAACATGCTGACTTGGCAGCAAAGTCTGCTCTTTTACAAGATATTTTACCTTTTAAAATACCTTATACCGATTTTAAACCTTTAATAAATGTTTTACTTCACGATAAGTGGCAAAGTGATTGGATTGAGCAAGTAAATAATAAACTGCACTCAATCAAGTCAGTACTTGGTGAGTGGCTGCCGGCTTATAGATCCTGTCGCCGAGAAGAAATTGTCCTTGCTCGTTTACGCATTGGGCACACATGGTTAACTCATGCGTACTTACTGAAGGGTGAGGAAGCACCTCAGTGTATTCCATGTTTTACACAACTTTCAGTACAGCACATTCTTCTGGAATGTGCTGATTTCGCTCCAATACGTGATAGATTTTTCAAGGCTCAAAGTATGCGTCAGCTCTTTGAGTCTGTCAAACCTGAACTTGTATTTGATTTCCTTAGGGAAATTAATATTTTTAATAAGATATGATTATTTCTTAAATCGTGCTTTTGCACATGTATTACTTTTACAGATCCTGTTCCGCATTTTCTCAGATATTGTTTATCTTTATGTTAAGTATTTCATAGCAGTGTTTGGCTTGTTTGCCTAAATTCTGTTTTACATTGTTTTACATGTCGTTTTATATTAATGTTAAATATCGCGTACATCATGTTTGATTGTTTTGTCTAATAAACTGGTTAGTTATATTTCAATCATTTCATAATTTACAGTAAGTAAATCATTAAGCGCCCAAAATGACCTTAGTTGTCGACGGGCCTTAAAACACCATTCATTCATTCATTCATTCATTTGCATATTAATGTTATACATTCCGTAAAAGGGAAGTTATTACGGAACAAACAAACAAAGCATACTTGTGGGGTGCACCCCACACAAAAAAACATCAAAGGAAATAACCCCACAAATACACTTCATCAGTACGTCCGTCTGTCTGTCCGTCAACATTTTGGTTAAAGTTTCAGCTTGAGGCACAATCTCAGCACTGGAAAGGGTTACAAACTTGAAATTTTTGCAAGAAGGTAACCAGTAACAATTTCTATTAATTGCTATGGTTACTTTGACCTTGGTTTGTCGATTTCCAAGGTCAAATTGCCGACAGTCCGGCCGTACCGTCTTCAGCGGCTTCTTGTCTTCATTTCTTTTAAAGCGTTTTTCAAAATATACATTTCCCCTGGAAGAGAGGTATTTCGTGAATACATCCACTGAAACGTTTGTTTTATCATCATTGTGTATACACTCATTTAGATTAGTACACAATGATTCAATATCACGGTTTATATTTGTAACAAAGTTATCATTGTATTCAATCTTCCATTTATAATGTACAAATTCAGTGGGCTGCATCTTTGAAATATATTTAATTTTTAACTGGAAGTCGATTGGTGCATGATTTGAGAACATATTAAAATCAGAAACACTGAAATCGTCAATTAATTTGAAATTGACATACTCAGTGATTCAATAATCCAACGTGCTCAACCCATTGTGAGTATAACAAGTGGTTCGTCCTAAGAAATGGTCTTTACCGTGCCTACCATTAACGATTCTCATGTTTGTAGACTTACATATGTCGATCAGCAGATCTCCGTACTTATGTTTGCCTCTATCTGAGGTAACAGGTGGTTATCGATAATCTACATCGAACAAGTCATGCTCGGGTAGCGGTCACTCGTTGACTATATAGTCAACTAGTTCACTTTGTTACCAATTCTTGAGTTTAAGTCACCAAATAGAAATACTTTTCCCAGACTGCCATAATGTAGCAAGTCTGATTCAAGTATATTAAAGACATCAAATTCGTACGTAGTATGTATACATATTATAAAGTCTACATCATTTTTACCAATTTTACACCTTTACTGTATTGTTGGTTTATGTATATTAGTAAACCGCCACTACAGCGTTTAGCACGTTTGTTCTTATATTGTATGTAGGAGTGTATCAATTTATAACCTTTTAACTGTATACTAGATTGCTTGTCCGTCCATGTTTCACTCACGAAAATAATATGTTTATTCAACAATGAAATAAAGTCGGGAGAATTTAATTTGTCAGAAGTTAATCCTTTGATATTCCTTTAGAACCTGCACCCTGTACACTATTTCCGTTACTAGATTCCCTGTACAACTGTCCATTTATAATAAGTGTATCTACTGTAATGTAGGCTTCCAGCTTTAAACACACAAAACAACAGCCGTCAGTGACTAATGGATAAAAAAAACCACTATTTACATGGTCAGATACTTCCGTCCGCATCGAACGATCCCGAACGTTAAGATTTTTCCGTCTTTATCAAACGGAAATATGTATGTGTGATGGAGAGAACGTGAAGTTGTAAATTGTTCCCTACTAGGTAATCGGAGTAAGAAGTACGGACTACAGAGAATACAAGCGGCAACCATCCTTTCTAGTCCACCTGAAAATATCAGATACCGGTACACCTCTTGCGGTAGCTATCATTTGCGCTACATCCCCACGGAAGATCGGAGTGTTGATTCTGGGTTGTCCTGCATTATTTCACGCCAGAGCGACAGGAGATAAGTAGGGAGAGTCAGTCTCCAACAGTAAACGGGACGAACAAATGGTACGAAGTGCGCTGGTCTGACTCGGCCACTGCCGCCGTAAATCCAAAATGACAGTACGGGAAATTGTATGTCAACGAAACAACACTAGCATCGCCTGGTCGCCTGTAATGCAATGAAGGTGAACCGGTTGATAGCACCCACAAGCAGCTTCAACCAGTTCCAAACCCCGGCGATATGCACTGCAATCAGACGAAGTTTTGCTCCGGAAATGCACAACCAATATCTGACCGGGGCAGGCGAAGCGCAAAACCATGCAAAATACTTCCTCTTGCCTCTTCCAGGCAGATTCAGACATTGCCCAATCCAGGCCTATCTCACCCATACCAAACGCTTCCGGACTGGCCAGAGCCCTATGGAGTCATAAATTGTTCCTCCGCGAAAGCCCCAGCCTTCTTTGGGTGCACCCAAACAGTGAATTTCACCCGTGGATCTCTCGGCGGCTCGCATGGGTACGTTTCTGGGTCACAGTAAACAGCAACCATCCCAACCAACCTTACCGGCATGAAGGGCTGCACTGGCGATTTGTATTCCAATACTATTCGCAATAGATCATCGCTTCGATATGATCGAAACTTACTAAGCTTTGGATTGTACAGCACCCTCAAAGCAGTCCTGTCAAGATGGGTACCAATCGCCTCCTGTAACTCGCCACAATCCGTTATATCATTCCTGGGCGGAGAGGCCATAGTGGGTGGGATAGGCAACAACCCCTCTATATTCCCGTCAGGTGAGACCACAGCTCTCATCTCCTCCAAGGACATACTCGGCCCCTGCCTGTTGATGTCCACTCTCTCTCTCTCTCTCTCTGATAAAGACCTGGAACAAACACAAAAAGAAGCAACTGCCCCAGTTCTAAAACCACCGCGCCCAATCGGCCTTAAACTGACGCCTATCCATTGCAGATAAAGAGCTTAGTAGGCTGACTAGAGGTCTCCAGTGAATAAGACAGGCGACAGAGTTTAACGGTCTCAATTATAATCAGGTCCTGTGCCTCAGCTAGCTTTCGCATTGCCTCTTGCGTTCGTTCAGTTATTTCGGACTGTGTATACAGTGTTCTTCGCTTAATTAACAAGTGCAATGCCTCTCTCAAGCCAGATCCACAGACGAGTTGTGCTAGTTCTCTTATGCAGTCAAATCGTGGAACTCCGGACTCATGAGCTGATCATTGCCTCCGACGACACCGCAACGACCTACCACAAGCCGTACACAGGGACGAACCCTCTCTTTTCTTAACCGTGACCGGCTGCACTGGCGTACTCACTGAGGCTGGTTTATCATTGGCTATGCAATTCAGCATTAACTATAATTCCATGAAATGTACATTATAAGTTAATTTAGCTGTTGGATAGGATATGTATAAATGGTAATCCGCACATTTACCCTCTAAACGGGTTCTTTTGCATGTGTTAGGTTCTTAACAAAACTATAGGTATGTACATTTTTCAAAATATGTGATGCAAAGATTATGCCAGTTATGTTATATGGCTTAGAGTTGTAATGTATGTATTGTGAATGTATAAATTCTAGGTTGCAAAAGGTTTTTAAAGGTTCATCAGACTGCTTGTAACGATGGTGTCCTAGGTGACTTATGACGTTATCCTATGTATGTATATTCATCAAAACGTTGCATTAAATACTGGACTCGACTTCGTAATATGCCAAATACTAGATATCCTAAATGATGTTATACTATGCTTGTTTATTAGGATGGCTTCGGTTTTCGAAACTGGGTATTTTCTGTTAGAGAGAATTTGTATAGGAATGGCTTTGGTCATATTTGGGAAAATCAATTTTTTGACAATGTTAAATTGTTTTTATGTATGTAAGAACATTTGACAATGTTTTCTTTAATACATAGGAAAGATCAGTGTTAAGATAGAGTTCTGGTGTTAAGAGAGTTTGAAGTGTTTATGATGTAATGCTTTTGGGGTTTGGTTTAAATAACTGCCATTTTTTGTGTGAAAACATCTTTTATTCTTTGCGTAAACACTTTTAGAAATTCTTTGGCATTACCATCATCATGAAATATCCAACATGTCCGAATCCGTATCTAAATAAAAGATCCTTTATAAATGTAGCCATGTACGTCGTCCAGATTCATCGAGTTGAAATAACAGTTGTGTATCTTTTGTTATCCATACGATTGATATTTAACCAGTGCGTAATGCAGTTTGGCATGTACGCAATGGCATTCTTACACATCCACCTAATGCAAGAGAATTACAAGTATTTGTAGAAAGGCAACATATCTTCTAGCAAAACAGAATGTGTACTTTCAATGTATTGATATGCCCATATCTGTAAACCGTCTCACTGTATGGGTTTGACAGATGCATCGAATATTTTAAACATGTCCTTCATTTCAATGCATCCAGAATAATTGTGTAGTTTCAAAAGGTAGAACTTTGCCTTTCTAGCTTGTAACGATAACATATTATTAGTTTTAGACCATGATAACTTGCTAGTGAAATAAACGCCTAAATATTTATAACTTGAAACATTTTCGGACTTTTTCAATACTCTTTTATTTCTAAATTCAGCAAAACTAGATACATCATCGGCAAATAATAAAACAATTCAATCATTAATATCAATAGACACTAATATTCCACGTTCCTAGTTGTTAGTTAAGTAAGTAATCAAATCAGTTATGAATACAGAGAAAATGTGCGGACTCTCGATACAACCTTGGCGTGTTCCCTATCGTACAATTAAAGTATTGTGTCAAGTTATCATTAATTTTAACACAATACTTTAGTTTACTATACATGACTTATATACATTTATGAACTTGCCACTCATACCCTTTCTCTGCATAGCATCCCATAAATCAATATACAATAGAATCTGCCACGCCTCTTTGGTAAATATTTCTGTACTAATGACATCAAACTGAAAATATTATCTATTGTAAAATTCTCTTTACGAAAACCTCCTTCTGAATCGTCTATAATATTGTTAGACTCGCACTATTTTGACAATCTAGAGTTGAAAATATATATAAACATTCTACAAACAGAGTCTATCAATGAGATTTCTCGATAATAATTCGGATCTGTTAAACAGCCTTTCTTGTGAAGTGGAGTAATAATAATACGACTACATTCACTCGGAAAATCTGAACAATCTATATTTTCATTGAACAGCTTATGAAGAAAAGGCATAATATCCGTCAGGGTATGTATATGTTACAGTAAGATTGTGAAACCAGGGATTTCATGAAATCCCTAAAAATTTCAGTAATTTCGCGAAATTACTGTTTCACTCAGGGATTTCATGAAACCCCTGAAAATTCCAGTAATTTCGTGAAATCCCTGAAAAATGTAGTCAGGGATTACATGAAATCCCTAAGAGGAAATAAGCAGACAATACATCTGGTGATTTTTTATTTATTGATACAATTGAATAATCAGGTATACATTTTCAGGTATAGTTTCTTGCGTAGTTCAACCAAACTGCAAACTTACAATGACAATAAACCCCTTCACTGCTTACCTTAAACTATAGTGTTATATGGAAACAGATTAGATCAGGATGAGACACCGAGTAACTCGGCGTCTCATCCGGATCCATGCTGTTTGACACTCGGCCAATATTTTCGCCAAAATTACAAACTGCAAACTGTTGTGAATCAGTAAAACTCATCAATTTACCGGCATCTAATTTATTGACTGCAGAAACTGATTAATGCGGCACACATTTCACATTGTATATTGAGCATATCTATCAAAAGTTTATTTGTTGGAGCATGTGAGGCTGGAATGACATCTTGAGTTGCACTTCAGCTTTGCTTTAAAACATTTGCATCTGTTGGACTGGCACTTTTTTGGACCGTTGCAGTTGCACTTGGTAAAACCTTGCCCACCAGATGAAGATTCCGCAATAACAGCAGAACGAAGAGACGTTACATTCTCCTGACTAACATCAGCTTCTGTCAGTAATCGCTGAAGACACAGATCAAACTGGTTCCTGTAGTATTGTCCCTTTAAAACACCCGCCTTTACAGCAATCTTGTACTGGTCAGTGTCGACGTCTCTGTTGACGATGACACCAAGAATGTTACGAGGATCCCCTCTGCCACGATCTACTGCCGGTATAGGAACAGCCACATTGTCCCCAGGCACACCGGTTTTGAGATCCACATGGCTGCGTTTCACCATCCTCTCTGCCTGAGATAGTAGTGCTGCATAGGCTTCAGCTCTACGCTTTCCTGATCTGGATAGTGTGGTCTTCCAAGATTGGTGTGGTGGTGACTGATGGGGATATCTGGGAATGGTCTGGCGGGTTCATTTCACTGGTAGAAAGCAGTATGATAAGTACAGTGTCTTCATGGTAAGCTGGTGTAGAAGTTGGGCTGCTTAAGTCGGCTGGTATACTGTCAGTTTCATGTGGAGATGTTGGGCTGCTTGATGAGGCTGTAATGCTTACAGTTTCATGAGAAGAAGTTGTGCTGCTTGAGATGACTTGTATGATGTCAGCTTCTTGTGTATGAGGTGTGCTACACGAGAAAGCAGCCAGAAGATCATCCTCACTCTCCATCCTGTAGATCACTTCTGTGGGTAGTGCTGAAGAGGTTAAGCCCACTCGAGCTTCACACTCAAACATGGCCGAGTATGGTGAACACTTAATCCCGAGTGATGTGCCGAGTTCTTCTGGAATTGTACAAACTTGATGCCTGTAGCCCAGTCCTGTGTTTCATTGTCTGCCATCCATGCCACTAACATGTCCTTGATGTCTCCATTTGCACGTTCTACAGAACCTTGGCTTTGTAGATGACGGGGTTTGCCATGCACAGGCTTAAGGGTTGGCCACACCTCCTTCAGCTCTGTGATCACATGGGATGTAAACTCTGAACCATTGTCACTCTGGAGAATGAATGACAGGAGCTCCCATGAGGAGGAATATGTCCATGAGCTGGAAGGCAACCTCTGAGGCACGCTTGGTGGTGAGTGGTCGGATGACACAAAAATTTGGGGGCAATAAAAGAATGAGTGTCGAATAAGTGAAGTGGCTACCGACGGCTCGACCGAAGTTTTACCGCCGGCAGATCAGCTGCTTTAGGCTCAGTTGAAGTGAGGTAAGATAAATCCACTACACTACGGCTCATTCGATAGACGAACGTTGTATTAATACATTTAAACCTATCATTCAGTGTTATGAAATATACGGATATTGCGTCATACTACTGATTATCACATTAGTCATAGGTCCTGTGCACGTGTGTATACTTGATAGTTTGACACGCGGAAAGATATCACAAAAGCACGTTGTATTATGGTAATGGGACAAAGCTATCTTGGTATGATTTGCAAATCAAAATTACAATAAAAGAGTCGATTCACGTTATGTTGATGTAACAATTCGAAGTAACCCATATCTTTACTAAATGTTTAACGGAATATGTGTTGTCTCCCTTGGCCCAATAAAGAATTCATATTCGTCAACAATATTTATTATGATCCTTCTCATTCTCATTTGAACCATAATACTTCGCTGTGCGTATATACGAGCGTTTTGCTACTACAACTTGTTTTTAATGAGACGGCACACTTCTATACACGTGCATGTTACAGTTCAACTGTCTACACTATTTGTGCACGTAATAAATGCATTGTACCTTGTCTGATAGTCTGTTTTATTATCATAAAGAATTACGAGGGATAATTACTTAATGTTATTATAGGTCTTCGTCTATCATTTTTATTCATCATGTTAGTCAGGATGAATGGATAAAAGATACATATTTATAAGACAGCAATCAATAAGAAACCTTGTCCTTTAAGTATCCAAAAACCAAACATATCACATCTAAATGTGCTTCTAACAAACAGGTTTTAAACAAACTTTTAAAGCAGGACTGCTTCGAGATGCTTTGGTGAGTCAAGGGTTTAACGGAAAACTTTGCCTACAAGATTATTTCAAAAAGTAAGACATGAATTAGTGTATCATATTTTATACAGGATTAATAGTCAATATAATATGCAGGATGTCAAACGTTAATGGAAAGTTGGACAATTTGCATAATCAATCGTTAAAATATAACTAGACTTGAACTGTGTACATTTTAATAGTTAAGACATATTTTATTACCAAAATAACATGTAATATTTACAAACATACATATTTATACATAGTTTTACAATTATATGAAGTAAAAAAGGTCTGGCCAGAAGTTCTCTCAACTTAGGAAAAGCCATTCCCTAAAATTTAAATAACATTTTTAATGTGTTCCATATTATAATAATTGTATATGTTTTAGCTTTTTATGTGTATATGTTTTAGCTTTTTATGTGTATATGTTTTAGCTTTTTATGTTTTTGAAGACATTCTTTCCGTTCCAGTTTTGACATTTTTTACACGAAAATGCTTAAAATGATTAATTGGTGAATAAATGAAAAGGAAAAAACAAAAGGAAAACAACGCACAGATATTTACAAAAAGAACAAAATAATGATCTAGAAACAAATTCTGAAGAAAAAAGTTCAAATAAATGTAATCAATACAATACATTTTATTACATTCAGGCACATTTGCCAAGAGTAAATTACAAACAAACATTTACAATTTTCAAAACGTAATCCCTTTACGAGAAGCAAAGATAAAATATATTATAAATATTAAACAATTTTTCCGACAATAAAAACTATTACTATAACAATAGAAACAAATACAATAGTGCATACCAATATCAAACTATACAACTGTATACAGTCTGATATCGGTCTACACCGCTAAGGCATATCCCACAATTTGCATTGATAGCGTACTCGTGCACATATATAGAATTATTCATTCAACCAAAATAATATGATGGTGATGAGAACCATAAGTGTGTAGATTGAGATCAGACCACAAAACTATGCAGTCTGATCTCGGTCCACTTTCACATTATTTTGTTTGTAACAATATATTTCCCTCGCAAACACAATGTATGGTTAAACATATATACATTCAATGCCAGAAAGACAATACTAATAATAATATATCGTTTATTCATATATGTTGCCGTCAGTGTTCTTAAGTTCAATTCCTCATTATACCCCCCGCCCGGCCGGGTAGCTCAATTGGTAGCGTATCTGACTCGTGATCTGGAGGTCACGGGTTCGATACCCGGTTGCGGCGACATTCTTTCGGGCGATGTTTTCCATTGCCTCTCACCTCTGATATATGTGAGAAAGTAGTCAGTGGCTTCGAAAGAATGTTGTGTAAGTACTGGTGTGGGAAAGCCAGGAAAACATGGGTAGGTGCACTGACCGCCGTGATATGACCAAAGCTGTTGAAAGCGGCGTTAAACTACAAACAAACAAATCATTATACCCCCAAAAAACAAAGTTTTGGGGGGGTATATAGGAGTCACTGTGTCGGTCGGTCGGTCGGTCGGTCGGTCGGAAGCCATATTTTGTCCGGACCATATCTTAACAATGCAACATAGGATTTGAACGAAACTTCATAGGATGATACAACACATTGAGAGGAAGTGCGGTGTACAGGAACCATAACTCTATTTTATCTAAATACAAAGTTATTGCCCTTTGTTACTTTTTCTTATTCGTAGAGTCTTGTCCGGAGCATAACTTTAAAACTAATTGTTGGAATTTAATAAAACTTCATAGGATGATACAACACATTGAGAGGAAGTGCAGTGTATAGGAACCATAACTCTTATTTAATCTAAATAAAGAGTTATTGCCCTTTGTTACTTTTTCTTGTCCGGTAAATTACTTAATAACTAACAGATGAAATCTAATAAAAATGCATACAATGGTAGAGCATAATCAGAGGAAGTGCAGTGTACAAGAACCATAACTCTAATTTACATAATTACAGAGTTATTGCCCTTTGTTACTTTTTCTTATTCGTAGAGTCTTGTCCAGAGCATAACTTTAAAACAAATTGTTGGAATTTAATTAAACTTCATAGGATGATTCAACACATTGAGAGGAAGTGCGGTGTACAGGAACCATAACTCTATTTTGTCTAAATACAGAGTTATTGCCCTTTGTTACTTTTTCTTGTCCGTATAATTACTTAATAACTAATAGATGGAATCTAATAAAACTACATATAATGGTAGAGCATAATCAGAGGAAGTGCAGTGTACAAGAACCATAACTCTAATTTACATAATTACAGAGTTATTGCCCTTTGTTACTTTTTCTTATTCGTAGAGTCTTGTCCAGAGCATAACTTTAAAACTGATTCTTGGAATTTATTAAAACTTCATAGAATGATACAACACATTGAGAGGAAGTGCAGTGTACAAGAACCATAACTCTATTTAATCTAAATACCGAGTTATTGCCCTTTGTTACTTTTTCTTGTCCGGAGAATTACTTAATAACTAACAGATGGAATCTAATAAAAATGCATACAATGGTAGAGCATAATCAGAGGAAGTGCAGTGTACAAGAACCATAACTCTAATTTACATAATTACAGAGTTATTGCCCTTTGTTACTTTTTCTTATTCGTAGAGTCTTGTCCAGAGCATAACTTTAAAACAAATTGTTGGAATTTAATTAAACTTCATAGGATAATCAGAGGAAGTGCAGTGTACAAGAAACATAACTCTACTTTACATTATGACAGAGTTATTGCCCTTTGTTACTTTTTCATATTCGTAGAGTCTTGTCCGGAGCATAACTTTAAAACTAATTGTTGGAATTTAATAAAACTTCATAGGATGATACAACACATTGAGAGGAAGTGCAGTGTACAGAAACCATAACTCTATTTAATCTAAATACAGAGTTATTGCCCTTTGTTACTTTTTCTTGTTTACAGAGTTATGGCCCTTTTGTTGGTCGGTCGTAAGCCATTTTTGAGTCAAGGAGCTGTTTTGGGGGTATTTATCATCTTCAGTGATATTTCTAGTTCTATTTGAGATGTAAATATATTTTGCTTGTTTAAGCGTTGCAGATTTCGTTTCTGAACTTAGAAGACTTGTAAATTTATTAAGATTTGGCCAATTTTGGTAATATGGTTTTAAGAATTGTTTACAAAGATCTCTATACTTTGGGCAAACAAGTAGAAAATTTATTTTTATTCTCCACTTGTTGTTGATTGCAGTTTACACACAGTCTGTAGTTTCTGGGTGTATTGACATATCTTCCCGTTTCTATATTGAGTGAATGAGCACTCGTTCGGAATTTTGTTAATGCCATTCTGAACTTTTTGTTTTTTACGTATTCAAGATATTGTTCAAATATGAACTAGCGCTTAAATAAACTGTATGTTTCGAGTTTGTTAGAGTTGTTAATTTGTTTGAGTACCAACATATTTTAAACATATTATTTATTCTTTGAGTGAGTTAAGATATATTTATTTCTGTATCAAATTGATATAACCATGTGTAACTCATTCCACAATGATCTAATATTTGGATTGCCCATTTATTTAGGGTTGGTTGAACCTGGGTTAACCATTGACTGGAGCATTTTGTATGAACTAAATAGAATAGAGTTTGAATCGGATTTAATTAATTTATACCAATACTTCATTAGTACAATCTTGCTTTGGACAGTGAGTGGTGTTAAGCCTAAATCACCATGCATTGCCTCTAAATTGGTACTTTTCTTACACATAATATTTTCCTACAACATTTATTCTGTATCCGTTCAATATCTTTACATTCATGATAACCGAAAACTTCTGCACCGTAGTTAAGCACCGGTGTCACTATTGTTTTACATAATTTAACCTTTTCAGATGTTGGTAAGACTGTCTGGTTATAGATAATGAATAACTTGTGTTGTGCTATCCTCTTCTGTGTTCGATACTAATTATTATTTTTAAATAAATGAACTCCTAAATACTTTTTCGATGGGTTGGTTATTTATGTTAAAGTTATAGGTTGTATGACGACCTCTTTCAAAAATCTTTTTCTGCTGATTCTTTAAAAATTACTACATCGTCTGCAAATTAAAGCATAAATAATTTTGTTTGGTCTAAGTTTATAATATAGTCTGACTCAATGTTTATACTATTTAGTATGTCATTGAGGTAGAATAAACATAAAATACTACTGGCTGGATCACCTTGCTTTACACCCATGTTTGAGATGATAATGCTTGAGTATTCTTTGCTATTTTTTACACATGATTTAATTGATGAGTACATTTCTTTTAATGCATTTGTAAGTTTTGAACTAACATGTTCTGTGTACACTTTTTGCCATAACATTGTACTGTCAATTTTGGCGAAATATTTTTCCCAATCGAGCAATGCAGTGTATAGTTTCTGTTTGTTTTTGAGTGTTTTTGTTATAATAGACAGAAGTATAAATGTACAATCAACTCTTGATTCCCCTTTTTGGAATCCATATTTGATTATCGATTATTGTTGAGTTATTTCTAGCCCATAAACTAAGTCTGCTCGACAGTAAAGTATAATATATTTTGGCTACGATATTATTAAGCGTTATACCACGGTAATAGTTTGCTTCTTCCGAGATACCTCCTTTAAATAAACCCCCTGTCGGTGGGGGTTAGAATACGCCGGCTGTCCGTCCTACAAGGGGTAGAAGTCCCCTAATGGACCCGCCTGTTTGCCGTGGGTGGATACTCGTAAGCAGGAAACGAGGATCCTGGCAGTTGAGGGAAGCGCAGGGATCTCCGGCTTTCCAACACACTGCTTTGGCCTCTGCTTCGGTGTAAACGGGAGCCTAGATGAGCCCGATCTAGTGCAAACGGCTGGTCATATATTAGATTTAGGCACACTTTTTCTTTTCTTACAAATACATGTATGTTAACTGTAAGGGTGTTAAAATGTCATAAATATCTGTGCATGTATCTACGTATAAGTTTGTTTTTTTTCACTTGAAAATATTCCATCCGATCGTTTCTTTCATTTCATATACACCAACTTTATATTATATGTGTCATATTTAATTTGCATAAAGTTTACAGTTTATTGTGCCTCGTCTTTTATAAGCTAATGGGCTAATTGGGTGTCGCGGATGTTTTGGTCGGGGGCACTGACTTGCATGGCGGATCCCTGATATGGGGGACACATCCATGTTCTTCCTTGTCGCGCTAACTTATTTGCGGTATCTAGTTATACCATCTGTGGACCCCTGACACGAGGAGCTGGATTTCCGCTCCATATATCGTGTTCCCTTGTTGGACTCCGTGGCGGGTGGGGGCCGCGGTTGACGAAAAATAAAAACTTGGATATGTATCCTCAAACCAAAAAACGCACTTGTACTGAAATGGACTCGGACTCCGATATCGACAAACAAAATGGCAACACTTCAAACCCTTCATTCCCCCGATTCTTATTGATTGAATCAAATTTGCCTGAACAAGCTATAACTTCCCTTTCACCTTTCGTCATTCAGAAATGCCTTCTTTCTCTTGCTGGTTTACCTAAGTCTGTTAAAAAATTGAAATCAGGTGCTCTCCTCATTGAAGTTGAGAAGAAAGCACATGCAGACAACCTCTTAAAATTAAAAACCTTTTTCAATATCTCTGCCAAATGCTCTGCCCATAATACTCTTAATACGTCAAAAGGAATAATAAGATGCCCAGATCTTGCAGGAGTTTCTGAGGAGGAAATTGCTTCTGAACTGGCCGGCCAACTGGTCGTCCATGTCAGAAGGATGACTTCCTACAGGGACAGTATCAAGAGACCAACAAACACCTTGGTGCTAACATTCAATACAGCCATTTTGACAAGATCCCTTAAAGTTGGATACTTGAATGTCCCTGTTGACATGTACATCCCTAACCCATTGCAATGTTACACCTGTTATAAGTATGGCCATCATGAATCAAAATGCCGAAAAACTACAGAAGAAAAGGTTTGCCGTCGTTGCACTGCGTTATGTTCAGAACATGATGCAGATGTGAATGAATGTAAAAATGCACTTAAATGTTCAAACTGTGGTGGTGAGCATTATTCTACCTCCCGCTCCTGCCTTGTGTGGAAACGGGAGAAGGAGATTGTTACCGTCAAGTGTAAAGAAGGTCTTTCTTTTCCTGAGGCGAAGAAAATTGTTGAAACCCGATTCAATTTGACTGTTTCATATGCTAATGTCACCAAAAACAACTCAGGACCAACTACTATCAGGCCTGTTGTCAATACACCGCCACCCTCACAAGAATGTACTACATGCCATCGCCTTTTGAAGATTCTATCTCAAAAGTTTCCTGACATCAGTTTACAGTTAAAAGCAATTATGTCAAATGAACAGCCCTCTACTTCTATCCTTTCTTCATTACCATCAATGAACAAAGACACCTGTAGCAATACTGCATCTTCTTCGAAAGAAAATGAGTCTTCTTCTAAACAAATTGAGTCTTCTTCTAAAGAAATTAGGTCACCTTCTCCTGGAGGGGTTGAGTCTTCTCCTAGAGAAATTAAATTATCTTCTTCTGGAGAGATTGAGTCTTCTCCTGGAGGGATTGGGTCCTCTTCCAGGGAAGTTGATTCTTCAAAAGGAAAGGAATCTTCTAAAGTTGTAAAAAATAATTCAAACCATACAAGTAAATCACCTGATACGAAAAAATCTTCAATTATTTCACTTAAACCAAACCAACAAAACAAACCAAAGTTAAAATTACACTCAAAGCCCGATTCTGAAGGCTTCGAGAAACAAAAAACAAAAAAAAATAAGGTCCAATTAGATAGAGCTAGTGACTCTAAACCTAAAATTACAAATCGTTATCAGACATTGGATGACATGGAGACACAGGAAACTGAGCCTCCGAGTCCATGGTCGGGTACAACAGATGACTGGAATCAAAACATTGATTCCTGGCATAATGCGATACCTGAAATCAAAATTTGTGAACCTGTATCGAAATGAATTCCATAATCCAGTGGAACTGTCGTGGATTTAAAGCCAATTTTGAAGAATTGTCTCAATTAATTAATGAAAAGAAACCAGTAGCTTTATGCTTACAAGAAACATTTTTAAAAGATAATGATAGTCTTTCTCTTAAATATCATTCATGTTATCATAAAACTTCCGACGCAAGTGCTCGAGCTTGTGGTGGGGTAGCAATATGTGTTAACAACTCTGTTCCCCATAGCTTAGTCTCACTTACTACAACTCTGCAGGCAACTGCGGTAAGAATTTCATTAAGCAAAACAATTACCCTATGTTCTTTGTATCTTCCGCCAAGTCAGCCTCTTGATACCGACAAGCTGGTTGAGCTTGTCAGTCAGCTTCCGACACCTTTTATGATAGTTGGTGACTTCAATTCACACAATAAGTTGTGGGGATGTAGTGACACCAATAACAAAGGCCAAATATTAGAAGATTTTATTTTTAAACATGACCTTTGTATTTTGAATAATAAATCTCACACCTATCTGCATCCTGCTACTGGTTCTTACTCATCTCTTGATCTTTCTATTTGTAGTCCTGATATATTTGTTGACTTTAAGTGGAAGGTGGAAGACGACCTTCATGGAAGTGATCATTTCCCTATAATTATCACTGAAACCGGGCCATCTGTCCAGGGGCGACCGAGACGATGGAGGCTCCACAAAGCGAACTGGAATTTATTCCAGATGCGATGTGAACGTTCCATTAATCCGGATGCTTTCTTGGAATGTGATGACCCTACACAACTATTTACATCTTTAATGTATCAGGCTGCTAAAGAGGCAATTCCCCAAACTTCGACAAATCCAAAGCACCCTCGCAAACCTTGGTTTGATGAAGATTGCAAAAAGGCTATAGGAACACGCAAATCGGCTTTAAGGCAGTTTAACCTGAGGCCAACCCATCAAAATCATGTATACTTTAAAATAGCTAGAGCAAAAGCTCGTAAAACTATTAAGCACAGTAAACGTGCGTCTTGGAGACAGTATGTATCTAGATTAAATTCTAGATCGTCTGTCAAAAAGACATGGGACATGATAAGGAAAATAAAAGGAAAGAGCAGTTCGCTTAGTGTGAATCATCTGAACACCTCGGACGGTGTTGCTACTTCAAAGAAGGATATTGCCGATACGTTGGCAGATTCCTTTGCACAGAAGTCGTCCTCTTCAAACTATTCTCCAAAGTTTCAAAAATTTCAACAGCAGAGGGAGAAACGGAAAATTAACTTTAAATCGAAAAATGAAGAGGCCTATAATAAAGCTTTTACGTTAAAATAATTAAAATCGGCTCTAAAGAAGTGCCATGATACCGCTGCGGGTTCAGATGATATACACTATCAACTGATTAAGCATTTACCTTTCCGATCCCTTTCTTGTTTACTTGACGTCTATAATCAGGTTTGGCGAACGGGAAATCTCCCGAGATCTTGGAAAGAGGCCATCGTTATTCCAATTCCCAAGCCTGGTAAAGATACAACTAATCCTGGGAATTATCGTCCTATAGCCTTAACTAGCTGTATATGTAAAACCATGGAAAGAATGGTGAACGACAGACTTGTTTGGTTTCTCGAAAAGAACAAACTTATTACTACTTTCCAGTCTGGTTTTCGTAAACATAGAAGCACAATGGATCATTTGATTCGTTTTGAAACTTTTATTAGAGAAGCATTCATTAAAAAGGAACACGTTGTCTCCGTCTTCTTTGACTTAAAAAGTGCATATGACACTACCTGGAAATATGGTATTATGAATGACCTCTATGATTATGGAATAAGAGGTCGCCTTGCTTTTTTCATTTCTGCTTTTTTAAATGAACGTCAGTTTAAAGTTCGTGTTGGTGATACTTTGTCTGATCCACATGAACAGGAAATGGGTGTTCCCCAGGGATGCATTCTTTCTGTAACACTTTTTAGTGTAAAGATTAATAACATTATCAAATCTGTTAACCCTGGAGTTGAATGTTTTCTATATGTTGATGATTTCTGTATTTGCTACAGATCAAAACATATGCATACAATTGAAAGACAACTGCAACAAGTTTTGAATAATTTGCAAAAATGGTCAAACGAAAATGGCTTTAAATTCTCTAAAAGCAAGACCAAATGTATGCACTTTTGTCAACTTCGTAAACACCACCTAGATCCTGATTTAACACTAGATGGCACTCGTATTGACGTTGTGTCTGAATTTAAATTCCTTGGTCTATTATTCGATCCGAAACTGACTTTTGTTCTTCATATAAATTACCTTAAAAATAAATGCCAGAAGGCTTTACATCTGTTGCGCGTTGTGTCCCATATGGACTGGGGAGCTGACCGTAAAGTTCTCTTGAGACTTTACAGGTCGTTAATACGATCTAAATTAGACTACGCATGTATTGTTTATGGCTCAGCACGAAAATCATACATTGCATCACTTGATTCCATTCACCATCAGGGTTTACGGCTAGCCCTGGGCGCTTTTCGAACTTCGCCCGTCAAAAGTCTCTATGTAGAAGCCAATGAACCACCCTTATATTTACGTCGACAAAAACTGGCTATGCAGTATCTTTTAAAACTTAAGTCTAACCCTTCAAATCCCACTCATAGAGTTGTTTTTAAACCTTTATACAAGGAATTATTTTTAAAGAAGGAACGGGTAATACCGCCTTTTGGTATTCGTTACGGTCCCGAAGTCGCTAAGCTTGATGTTGATCTTGAGGACATCGCGAGGCAGGAGATTTCAGATTCTCCACCTTGGACTCGAAATAGTCCATCATTCATTTATGATCTTGCGACTGATAAAAAGGCCTGCACAGATCCTATTGTTTTTAAATCCAAGTATATGGAAATTAAAAATACATATTATAACTTTGAGCATATTTATACAGATGGTTCTAAGGACGGAAAAAAGGCTGCTGCCGCTGCAGTTCATGATGGCGATGTGATAACATTTCGGTTGCCAAATAATGCTTCTATATTTTCTGCCGAGTTAAAGGCAATTCATTTGGCTTTGGACCATATTGAATCCGACGGTTATTGGCGATATATTATTTTTACTGACTCATTGTCTGCTATGCAGGCACTTCAGAATGACAAAATAGATAACCCTATTGTTGTTAACCTCCTTTCTAAGTTATCGCGTATTTGTGCAACAGCACATGTGGTGTTTTGCTGGATCCCCAGTCATATGGGCATTCACGGTAATGAACATGCTGACTTGGCAGCAAAGTCTGCTCTTTTACAAGATATTTCACCTTTTAAAATACCTTATTCCGATTTTAAACCTTTAATAAATGTTTTACATCACGATAAGTGGCAAAGTGATTGGAATGAGCAAGTAAATAATAAACTGCACTCGATCAAGTCAGTACTTGGTGAGTGGCTGCCGGCTTATAGATCCTGTCGCCGAGAAGAAATTGTCCTTGCTCGTTTACGCATTGGGCACACATGGTTAACTCATGCGTACTTACTGAAGGGTGAGGAAGCACCTCAGTGTATTCCATGTTTTACACAATTTTCAATACAACACATTCTTCTGGAATGTGCTGATTTCGCTCCAATACGTGATAGATTTTTCAGGGCTCAAAGTATGCGTCAGCTCTTTGAGTCTGTCAAACCTGGACTTCTATTTGATTTCCTTAGGGAAATTAATATTTTTAATAAAATATGATTATTTCTTAAATCGTGCTTTTGCACATGCATTTTCTCAGATATTGTTTATCTTTATGTTAAGTATTACATAGTAGTGTTTGGCTTCTTTGCCTAAATTCTGTTTTACATTGTTTTACATGTCGTTTTATATTAATGTTAAATATCGCGTACATCATGTTTGATTGTTTTGTCTAATAAACTGGTTAGTTATATTTCAATTTTAATCATTTCATAATTTACAGTAAGTAAATTATTAAGCGCCCAAAATGACCTTAGTTGTCGACGGGCCTTAAAACACCATTCATTCATTCATTCATTCCTTTAAATAATGGTAATATTATACCCTTTCCCCACGATTCTGGATATAACCCTTCTTCAAACATCTTATTATACAGATTTAGGTGAAAACATGAAATTGTGTCAAAAGAATCTTTGAAAACAAATTCTGATGTTAGCTCTTCTATTCCTGAACTTTTAGAGTTATTTTGTGAAAATACTGCTTTTTGTAGTTCTTCTATCGTAAATGGTTGATCTAACTGTTCGTCGTGTAATCAATAGTAGTGTTGAAATTTATATATTTATGAACTTGCTATTTCTGGAATATTATTTGAAAAGTTACAATTATCACTATCAATTGATATATAGAATATATAGAATATTTTAATGTTTACCACTTAATAAATATCTTTAAAATGTTTCAGTTTCTTTAATAAATTGTTGCACTGCTATAGAAATGTTCTAATGTTCGTGGTAATTAAGGTTTTGTGATCCGTATAATAACAAATTAACACCTAGCGGATTGTACTTGCGAAGTTTACGAAATAATTTTGATCTGTGTGGGTTATATAACTACTTTAACATAGGAAGAGATTGCAAAGTCTTCAATTCGAAAGTCAAGTTAGTCCATAGTGACATAGCATATGATATGAATGAGTTAGCACATATTTCAGTACGACGACAACTATATCTATATCATGAGCATTACGTAATGGGTAATCTGTTCTCTCAGCTACGGAAGAAGGAAATATGTCGGCTATATAGTTTGGTGTTAGACCGTATACAATTGTGTACGTTAAAACGAGTTAATGATATTTGCGTATATCATTTAATGTTAACCATCCTATTGCATGATAAATGTTCACGAGTGAAGAAGATCGTGTTAAACCTGTTACTATTCGGGAAGCCTCAGTCCGGATTTTTTCAAGCGTCTTTTTCAGCGGTAGAACAGTTGTCCCAAATTACAGAAGCATATTCAAGAATTGGTCGGAAGAAGCATATATATATTTGATTTAAAGAATCACGGCAAATCTTAAATTTAACCGCTCTCATCATGCCAAGTACTTTGGACACCGAGGTTGTTATTTGATTGATATGATCCCGCCATTTAGCATATCTAGAAAAAGTTAGGCCAAGATATTTATGAATTTCGACACACTGAATTGGAATATCATTAAAAAACAAATAAGGTTTAGGAATTATTTTATTTGAAAACATCAGTGCTTTGGCATTGTTCGGATTAAATGTCTAACCATCTCTTTGCCCAGTCAGGAATAACGAGAAGGTCATGGTTTAAGATACCCTCAATATCATCGATAGAACTGGCGGAACAAGCAAGAGAGGTAACATCGGCAAATAGTCTAGAAATACTAATGAGGTTTTCAGATATGTCATTTCATACACTAAAAAAGACGGTCGAGAACAGAGCCCTGGGGTACACCAGCATTTGTTGGCTTTGACCTTGACGTATTTGTGTCTACGATGACTGATTGCTGTCTGTGTTTTAGATAATTTTCCACTCAGTTCAAAATAGAGCCACATATTCCTAGTTGATTCCTTTATGCCAGACTCTATCGTATGCTTTTGAGATGTCACAAAATACCATACATAAAATATGTTTAGAATCTATAGACGTAACTATTAGGTGATACATTTCTAATAATTGGAGTTGTGGATTGACCTTTTAGAAATCCTGATTGTTTTTCATATATCAAGCCATTTATATTTAGATTTATATATATATATCTGTCTGTCTTTCTGTCTCTTTTTCTCTTTCGCCATTCTCTCTCTCTCTTAGGCACTTACCAAATACGAAAGTATGTGTGTATATCTATCTCGATCTATTTTTGTCCAAGCAAAATCACACTTTTCTTACTATTCTAATCGTATTTTTCTTCTGTTTCAGATGTATCAAACAAACAAAAAGACTGTCTAAAAAGATACGAAAACTTAAGTACGTAATTTAATTCATGTAATTATGAGGCTAGTATGTTAGTAACAAAACAAAATGATTATCATTTTATTTTAAAACATGCAACCGGATATAGAAAACTGTTTACATGTATCCGTAGAAGGCTTCTGAAAGCATTACTCATTCGAATAATATGCAGATCTTAATCATTGGTAAACGCGATTTATTTGCGAGCACTCTCAATCTACAAAGATCGGGTAACAGTCCGAAAAAGCATATATTTTAATAGTAGAATAGAATAGAATAGAATTTTATTAACGTATACATATAAATGTATCTTGTTACATACAAAACATTTTTACATAATATTTAACATCATGTGATAAACAATACAAACTGACAAGTTCAAAGGAGAATGAACAGAAATTTTAAATTTCATAAATATAGCTTTATAATAACAGTTTATGCTAATATTGGCATGAAAAAATAATAGTGTTTCACGGTGCTTCAACAGTATACCAGTTTGTGGCGTTTCCTTCATGAACTACCAGTACCGCCGGTATTTTTTTACCCTGACACCGATGTTTAATTCGTAAAGCTCTGGAAGCAATTGGGGTGAAGACAATACTACCAATTATTTGGTATGACCCAACCGACGATCCAACCCTTGGATCCCGCTCTTAAGGTGGATCATTTCACCATGGAGACAGTCTTTACAATATGAACAAATATCATAAGGGTGATTTTACTTGGGCGCCAATCTATTGTATTTCGTTTTGTTAATATGAGGAATAGATAACAAAAAAGTAGACTGGTATTTTCAAATACTCTCTCTGAAGACAAAACAAAACTCCTATGGTGTTGGTACTCGAAATAATCGTCTAGCCATAGGGCTTGAGTTTCAAATAAGGCTATTGGAATAGGAAATACTCTCATACTCTAATTCTCTGATTACTACAATGTAGGTTTTGAATATAATGACATAAGGATTGATAATAAACAACTTTTCTATTTACCAGCTATTCACGCCTGTCAAAACAGTTCATTTTCAGGCACAGCAGTTGCAATGGACGCCAGCAAGGTTTCAGAGTCGTCGTGTGTATGCACTTTAACATTAACAACCAGCAGAAAGGCAAGCATGGACTTTGTCGCATTAGTTGATGTCATATATGCTAATAATACTAACAGAATTAAATTCTCCGTTTACAACATTACCTACACTAACACTTCCAAGAACAAATGGCACAATTTAACGACGATTCCATTAGAGTAGTGGTCGAAAAGACACACACAGGGAATAGTGAACTTGGAACCGAAGATATCTGTATGATTTTCAGAGGTCGAGGTAGTATCCTTCAAATATTTTATAATAAGAAAAGGAATACCACTGTTTTGCGGTTCCCATGAACGGGTCTACAGTTTCAGACTTCCAATTAACGGTTTTCCGGTTATCAATGATCTGTGATGCTCTCTGGACGAGCAGAATTTGATTTGCATGGTGTGCTACGCCTCTTTAAACAGTATTAAAGTTGTACCACGGCAGTTCCTGGGTACGTTACCAGTAGTGCTCGTATTTCTTTCTGAGACCAGTTGTAATGCTATTCTGAGTGCCAATTAGGGAATCCACCACTAGACCTTTTAATATAGTTTGTTTGTAGCAACCGAACGAACCTCTGTATTCCGCTCTCGATGTGAACCCTCTAACCATCACACACCGAGTCAATCTCCGGAAGGGCAGATTTGAATTGGGATATTTAGATTAACCGAATTAACAGTGGTTGACTGTAGCGCACATTTTTATATCTGACTCATAAAATAAATGAACCTTTATATCCATGCAACATTTCTGTTTAAAAACATATGAGCCAGTCCACGACAAAACCTGTTTTAGTGACAACAAAATATTTTTTCAGTTTTTTGTATTTCCTAAAATATCAACCTTTTACCTTCATATTAATACCAGAATTAGCCAAATAGTCCTACATATAGTCTCTTAATTACGATATAAACATACCAACTGTCATAAGAAAACGAAAAGAAAATAACGTCGTTTTCGACGTCAAAACGTACGCTTTTGTGACAATAACAGCGTGGTCAAAGAAATCGCTACCACTGTCTTGTTAGAATTTGTATTGAAATACCAATAACACCGAATTATATAGTATAAGGTTACCTGTGTCATGATATACATGTTATGTATCAGCCATGACGATTCAGATACAAATACCCGATTTTTAATGAAAATTTCACAGGAATATTTTCGAAGTAATTGCATAATTTTTAATTTACCTGAGAGATTTTTTAAACAAATACATATCATTACGATCACCCTTTCTACTATAAATTACCAGAATTTCAATAAAATATGTCGAGCTGATTTTGTGTAAATACCGATGTCCCGCGTCGGATATTTTAGCTGAAACGCAGTCAGCGGAATTAAATTTGACAACTTTTTATTTTTACATTAATCACCAACTTTATGGTATCATGAAATCTACTCCCTACTACGGCAGCTCTAAAGCGAAACACTCATTTTATAAATTGCATACGAATTTATTTTATAAAAAAAATAGAGATACTATGTCGTGCGCACGAGATAATTATTTTTTTCGTATGTGTCCCTTTAGAGCTTCCGTACCCTACTAAAAATGGATATTTTAATTCATTTCTTCCCAAATAGGTATTTTATTGCAAATGATACAGTATATAAATAGACGTAAAACAGGATACAGGGTAATCATACTTGGAAATCTGTTTATATATTTTATTGCAAATGATACAGTATATAAATAGACGTAAAACAGGACACAGGGTAATCATACTTGGAAATCTGTTTATATATTTTTTATTATACGAGGGGTAATCAAAAAGTAATAGAACTGTCTTATTGATTATTGTATTAGTTAATACATATTTCGGAAATTCTTACCATATGTATATTTGTTTTTGCTCTACCTTATGGCGAATTAATATTTCTAATATTGTCATTAGTTTATTTATAAATCGTTGTCATAGAAACTAGTTGAGGTATAGGCGGGCCACAGCGTAATTTTACAAGAAAATACCAGTTTAAGCTGTGTATATTTCAAATATACACAAACAGAAGATACCGAAAATGTGCATGACATTAATTTGTTGTTTATTGTTCTAAATATTAAAGTGTAATGATGTTATTCCATAATAACCATCAAAATAGTAAAGTTGTTAAGCGACGTGCATGAACGTCAGGTAAAAATGACGTCAAATGAATGTCAAATTTAGCAAATTTAGCAAAATGCTAAATAGTAAAATTATATCACAACGTAGACAAAAAATCAAAATAGTCATTTGAAATGTTTATTCAGTGGAGTTCACCAGGAGTTAAGCAGTCACTAACGATGTATACATACACGTTTGTTTATGGTTAGAGGGGAGTAATCAGTGGAAAACTAATGTTACTTGCAAAGGAGCCAGTTCTGACGTTGAAAGGAACAGTTTGAGTGTTGTTTTTTCCCCATAATAATTGTCATGTGTTACACATAACATGTTAGACATTTCGGTGAACACATGCTACGGAATGTCTTTAAGCAATAGCGTCTCGGGAAGTTGATGCAACAATTGAGTTGATATAACAGTTGTTAAAATATTTATTCACGTTTTCAAACCTACTCATTTCCCTCCAAACGGCGACGTCAGATTAACGTTACTACCGTGGCCTGCTCCCATTTTACTCCCACATTTTATAATCTCCTAGAAATATTGTTTGGAATTCGGAACGCCTTGGTACAGTTAAATATATGAATACTTATTGGTTTAAACTCAAAAGTATGATAATAGCATCTTAGCTTTGATCTATTTGTATGTATGCATATATTTATTCAAGCTTTTATTATTTTATTTGTTTGTTTTATTTTTATATTTCATTGTTTTCATCATTTTAATATTCATTATACTATATTACATACAGATCATCAAAACCTTGACAGAAATAGTGATAATAATATATCATCATAGCCATCATAATCATCATCATCGCTATAATACGACTTCGACTGCATGGCTGTGTATGCTATAATACGTCGTTCTACATTTGTATGCCACATTTATTCCTTTGCAGGTAAATATTAAATCACGAAAGTTAAGGACATTGCGTGATTAATAATTACGTAGAAACAACATAAAAAACATAAAATAAAAAATATGTACATCCATTACGTCTCGAACTTGGGACCTTAGCATTACGAGTTCAACGCTCTTGTTAAACCGCTAACTTTGCCTTCGAACTGGTGGTGTGTCAGGATTTTACTTATAATCAAAAGGGGGCGAATATTGTTATGCTCATCCCTATTTTGGATAATAAAACAGTCCATGACCTTTCGTCATGGCTCACTGCTCGAATTGGATCTATACCTGAAATGTAATAATCTTCGTATGCATAAGTATCAACCGGTCACTAATCATTGATTCACGAAATTTCTATACATGTGTGTATATGTTGCGTTACTGACAATTCGTCATGGCTCCCTGCTCGAATTGAATCTATACCTGAAATGTAATTATCTTCGCATGAATAAGTATCAACCCGTCACTACTCATTGATTCACGAAATTTGTATATGTTGCGTCACTGACAAATTCTCACGATAGCACATAGCGAAATTGTTGAAAATATCATTCTCGCTATCTAGTAAAAATGCAAGTATTCTTTTGTTGTACTTTTAATGTATTTACTACATTGTATATAAATTGCAATATCGTAGCTAATTTGAATCTTTAAAGAGAAACAAAAAAATGAAACCTACCATTATTTACTACGGGGTAGAAGAAAGGGGGTACTTAATTGAAATTGATGATCATAATGAAAACATGTGGTGTGTTCATTTTATTAACCTAGATGCGTATTTGTGTAAATGGAAACCATTTGTGAAAAATCAAAAGTTTAGTGGTTCATTCTTTCTGCAGGAAGGAGGGCATTTGTTTCTTTGGCTCGTTTAACAAAGTTATTGTATAAATCTCTCTCTTTCTGAGCAGTCATTACATGATCCCTTAAAGCATCTGCACTTTTAAGTTTTTCTTCTTCTGATATTGAGTCCATAACTCGTTTTCTCAGCTTTTCGCATGAAGCATAAACATCGTCTCTAGGTGTGGCATTTTTTACATGAGGAAGCCTTTTTTCCATATGGCGAGGATCGTATCTTTACTGGCATTTCTTACAGCAGCTTCTTCACAGCTTTCTCTGTATAGTTTGTGTATACGTAGTTTTGTTATGCTACTGTATAGAAATGTCGGTGCAGTATCATCTCGACTACGTGGCGCAGCAGGTTGTGGAATTCCATACTCTTCCGCGTAATAACTGATGAAACGCACGACACGTTTAACATCTTCAAAAGTAAGGGCATGTTTTGGCTTTTTTCCTTTGTTTCCATGTTGCCTTAAGGCATGACCATTGAATTTCACATCTCCTGTGGCACTCACAACCTTTTTCAAAAAAGTGTTTCAGAGAAACAGCACCCTGACCCGCCAAGATCCATTCGCGATCCTCATTGCTTTCATTACTCGTGCTTGGCTGTTCACCGAGAAAGTGTTTACTCGATCCGCAACACCACAACAAAACTCTATCTCTCTGATACCTTCATCCTCTGAATCTGTGTTCTCAAATTGAGAATTGTTTGGTGTTCGACCAAAATGATCAGAGAAGATGCTCTTTTTTTAAAAGTTATAGTTTACATACCAACTTACAATTTAAACACGTATTTACATTGAATAGGAATCAATTAAAGTGTTATTCATTATACAGTTGTGAAGGAAAATAACGTGAAAAACAACTATGAATAAGTGAATCTCCTTTTCCCTGGATGTTTTATAATTTGTCTAATATATATTTTTTTGTCTAGCTATAATTTGTATTTCGTTAATACATAATAAATATGAAGGGACAAACAATATAATTATAGAAATTATACATATTTCTTATTAACTGGTCCAATTTATGTTAAGCAGAAAATTACTGAATAAAACAAAAAAAGAAAAGTTTGTGCAGGGACGGGATCTCACTCGGTTATGGCGCTGTCACACTATTGCATATCGTACTAGCGTATGCCATCGTATGCAAAATATCACGCATACGCTGGTATACGCTGACATACGCTAGTGGTACGTTAGGCATAAGTTTCATGCGTTTCAAGCACGATCGCATACGCTGGCATACGGTGAGGCAGATTGTTTTTTTAAGCATGCCTAAAAATGTGTGCGTATTCGGACGTATAGTTTATACGCAAACACAAGGCATACGCTGAAAACACTAGAGGTACGTAACTCACAGGTCGAGAACAGTGGTCATACGCTTACATACGCTGGCATGAAGGTGTACCGTACAGCTAGCGTATTGAGGTCACAATACACCAAATAAATTCCTTCTTTGTTTACATGTAAATCAACCAGCTTCAACCCTCGTTTGTCACACTTTCTAAGCATTTCCCAGGTGGAACACCATATATCATTGAAAAGAGATACTTCTTACCTTTAAAATAATCCATAGAAAATGTGGGGTCATGTATTATGCAAGAAAGAACTCGCTCTGTGAAGATAGGGACCGTCCTTTTTACCACAATCCAGCTAGGCATAAAATGGATTTACCCATACTCTACTTTCACTTTCACACAAGGTCAAAATACCTAAAATGATCAAATCAAACAGTTCCAGTTCATCCTTCACATATTTACAAAGAATTTACACCCATTGTCACATATCCAATGCAGTCTGGGCCAGATGTACAACCATTTCTAGGCAAACAAAGTTTTGTTTACGCACTACTTGGCTGTAGATCAAAGGGGCCCGCGGATGTATTTAGCGTAATTTGACCTATAAGACAAAATTTTTGCCTCTGAGGAGGAGTTTCTTGCCATTGTTTTCAAAGTGTTATCTATATTGAAAGCAAAAAAGCCAAAGTTAGGACAGTTAGGCAATTATTTTCAAAGAAATTTCAATTTTCCTATACCCGCAGAAACCTTGGTTTTGCGGCTTGAGTCTGGCCAGTTTTGGGATATCGCGCATCATATAGGTCTTAGACGAAAAAAATAAGAAACGCGTTATATATTAAGTTTAAACTGTGTCCATTGTTTAAAGACATGAACAAACTTCATATTTAGGCATGATTTGGGCCATGCAACACTAACAGAGAAGTCTAAATAGCTTGAAAACATCCATTTTTAGGGAGAAAAATGTAAAATTTGCTAGGATTTTTTTCCAGCAAAATCCTGTTCTAAATGCTTTTTGATGTTTTTCTACAAACATTTTATTAAGAAACAAGCATTTATATATTTCAAACAATTTAATACCAATACTGGCCAGCCAGGTGCATTATTAAGGTTATTTGACACCTTTACTGGTGACTGCATTGATGTGTGAAATTTAGCACATTTGTGGCATGTATATGTCATAAATATTAACCCATTAGTAAGGGACTAGCTGGGGTTGAAGAGGGCTGTATTAGGAAGTAGGTTCCAATAAAATAACTTCCTAACACATTTTTATTATATTAGTTGTGTTCTATTGCTTTTGTATTGTAATTGACGGGGAAATTAAGTTAAAGATGGCCCGTAAAAGGCACTGCAAGTCAATTGGCTTTCAAAAAGGTGTGCCAGGTGTAAATAGGGGACAAAAACATGGTTTTAGTGTAGAAAAGGTACAAACAAAGTATGTGAGATGTACTCAAGATGCCTTTGAGGCACGTGTAAATAGACATTTGGGTATATTCACCTTTCTTGATGTTGATGGTTCGGAAACAAATGTACGTCCCTTGCGGCCATCTGGGAAAGTGGCTGGTATTATCGATGAGTTTGGTGTTGCCCGCAACAATACATATCACCCCAACTCATACACAAATAAACTGTACTGTCCAGCTAAGGTGCAACTGATGTTTAACTCTGAAATAAAGATACATGCACAGTTGAACATAAATTGTAATGGTATTCTGGTTTTTGACAGTGCCAGTTCCCAAAAGTGGGGTCTAGTCTGGCGCGAACGGCTTAAATGTGAAAAATGTACATATATTGGTATATACTATAATTTATATGAAGAGGTTGAAAGGATCCATAAGAGAAGAGGTAGACAAACAGCAAAAGCCAATGTTGGCTTTCAAATAGGTCTATTCTCAACACCAATCAGTAACCATTGTGCAACACGCATACTAAACTGCACTAACATAATTGCACCAACTATATCGGGTATGCAAAAAACTGCAAATTCTGTGGCAGAGGCATTTATCAAATTAAATAATGAGAGTATTAAGGACATAAGGCAAACTCTAAAGGCTGATAATAAAACTATTGGTCAGAAAGACCCTAAGTCAGCGAGGATAGAGGGAGATACATGTTACAATAACCCTCTTTTCAATAGCGAATCGACACCGTTTCAAGCCGGTACTATGGCTACAACCACTCTATGCGAGAACAATACTCTTGAAAAGAAAATAATTGGGGTTCACATAGCAAGTAAATTATGTGTAAGGGCATCACGGTTGCGAAACAAAGGGGAAAAAGTGTCCTGCCCTAATCATGCAGGCTATTGCTCGGCAAACATAACGGGCGAAACACCGATTGGGCAGGAAGACCAATGGAATGAAAAGGCTGCGCGCCAAATATCTCAAGATTTAAAAATAACGCATTTTACTGGTGACGGTGACAGTAAAGGTCATAAAGGTGTAAATAAATGTCAGGAGAACACTGTTATTAGCTTAAAAGACTTGAGACATCTTGCTAATTCTATGAAGAGACAGGTTTATAAAGCCCCATTCACTAAGACAATGTTTCCATGTAACAAGTCAAACTTGAAAAATAGGTTTGCACTCTCAGTAAAAGCAAGGTGTTTGGGTGAGCTGATATCTGCACATAGATATTACAATGGTGATATGTGTAAAATAACATTAAAAATGCCAAAAATCATTGAAACAATAGTCTTATGTTTTAAAGGTTACTGCGGTTCTACATGTGCTAAGCAAAGTTTCGTTTGTACCGGTCATAAGTCTCAAGTAAAATACTTCCTGCCACAAAACGTGAGACTTAGAATATCGAAACTTGATGAAGAAATACTGACAAGGTGCATTAATTTATTCTTAGGTACTGAGAACTTGGGGAAAACTAGGTTTTTAACATCGACCCAAATATGTGAGGCCGTAAACAGGTCCTATCAAGCGGTGGTCCCCAAAGCGACCACATTCGCGCGTAATTTTCGGGGTCGCATTCATGGCCAAATTCATAAGTTGAACAAAGGCTTTGCTAATTCTGTCCTCACAAAATGCAGTAACCTTCATGCAAATATAACCAGGGGTTCTTCTGTAGTGAAGCAGCTGGTTAGTACACAAAGATCTATTAACTTGTCCAAAAGTAAACAATACAGATCTAAACATAAAACATGTAGGTATGCGGGACGTTTGCGAAAATATAATTTACACGAAAAGGTGCACTACAGGAAGGGAATGACTGACCCAAAGTTGAATACTCAGGGCTTAGCCCATCTCAGTGACCATAGCTATGTATAAATAATGCATTGATTGATTGACTGTATTATTTCACTGTGTATTATTGTGTGTGTGAAAATATTGAACAAAGATTCAATGTCATGTATGCTCATACTTAAACAATTACCAACCAACCCCACATTTTCCACATTTTAAAGCTATATTTGTAGTATATGACTGTTTAATAACCATGTTTGGTCATATTTATTTATCAATAGGTCAAAAGATAGTGCTATACATAAGAACACTTCATATTTGTTTACCTTTCATCTAGGTCAGTATGACACAGTCAGGGTAGATATTTTCATGGTTAAAATGACCTCCCAAACATCTACCCTGAGAGTGGCATGTCTTTCTCTGACAATTAATCAACAACGGCTCAACACTCAAATGTCCAGAAAAACAGCATAAAGAGTTATTGCACAGGTGGCTAATGGATTGGTCCGAACCCAATATGGCCCTCAACTGAAGCATTTTAGCCAACCTGTGCACATAAAACATCTTTGATTGGGGCTCATGTGGAAATTTAACACGCATTCTGCCGTACCTAATAGCTGAATGCCCACATGAGCCCCCTGTCCACTCCAGGCAACCAGTTTCTACATTTGCTAGGCATTGTGAGTGTAGTCTGTCTCGTACTGTATCCCAGAAGGTATCCATTACTGCAGACGATACAAAAGTGACCTTTCATAATTTGACCCGGAAGTGCTTTAGGTCACAATACACCAAATAAATTCCTTCTTTGTTTACATGTAAATCAACCAGCTTCAACCCTCGTTTGTCACACTTTCTAAGCATTTCCCAGGTGGAACACCATATATCATTGAAAAGAGATACTTCTTACCTTTAAAATAATCCATAGAAAATGTGGGGTCATGTATTATGCAAGAAAGAACTCGCTCTGTGAAGATAGGGACCGTCCTTTTTACCACAATCCAGCTAGGCATAAAATGGATTTACCCATACTCTACTTTCACTTTCACACAAGGTCAAAATACCTAAAATGATCAAATCAAACAGTTCCAGTTCATCCTTCACATATTTACAAAGAATTTACACCCATTGTCACATATCCAATGCAGTCTGGGCCAGATGTACAACCATTTCTAGGCAAACAAAGTTTTGTTTACGCACTACTTGGCTGTAGATCAAAGGGGCCCGCGGATGTATTTAGCGTAATTTGACCTTGATGGCGCATAAGTAACGTACTTCTAACGTATGTCTGACGTATCTGCAACGTATATAGACATCTTGGCATATGCCTGACGATTGAGTAACGTATACATAACGTACAACTAGCGCATGATTGGCGTATACAAATCGTTTTGATAAAGTGTATACAGAGAATCCCATTTCTAGATCTTCTACAGTTCTTCGTGGACGTATATGGGCACTGTGTCACGTGATAGCGTTAGGCTGGACATGCATAGTTCATACGCTACTCATTTGCTAGCCATACGCAGACTACGCTGGTAATTCGCTGAACATACGCTGGTGATACGCTACTCATGCGCTACTAATAGGTTCAATACGGTAAGTATACAAACAATTCTGTATTTTCAAGGGCTTTTTGTGCGTATGAACATTAATTTATGAAAATTAATTTATGAATTTTCATACGCAACTAATACGTTTTTATCATACGCAATAGTGTGACAGGGCCATTAGACTGGTCCATAGGCTTTCACTCTACCAACTGAGCCATTCCGCCTCCGTTGATGCATATATTATTATTTATTTTTATTAGATTCTATAATAATTTAATAGTGTAGCATAAAAAATCCTAGATTACATACAGATATTTATCTTTTTTCCGCACACGTTTACATGAAACATTTTTAAAGAGTAATTTTATGTAGCATTCAATATCTATATTTTGAAAGTAAGATTAATTTTATTTACTATATCTATAAATACTTTAAACGGTTTGATCTGCTCGGACATTAAAATCCTTCATATTCTTTGCAAGCGGCCTTATATCTTAGTAGATTTACGCTAGACCTATCTAGTACTTAAATGTGTATTATAAAGTGCGCTGTGTACATCTGTCCTAAAAAATATAAATTGTATGAGGATTCGTGTTCAAAGTCATTTTTGTTTTAAACAGCCCGCCATTTTTTTTCTTGAAAATCGCCAAGGGCAATCATCGTGTTTTCAATGTTTTCTTCGAAATAAATCATATTCATTTGTTATGTGGATTAATAAAAGATACATAAGTGATCTAACTTCCAATTCAGAATCCATTACGAATGAAATCAAGTATTTGCATCTATTAAACACTGTCGAAACTTTGGAAATTAAATTCAAGATAATACTGTTTACGGTAAACCGACGTTGACGAAAAATGTGACGTCATGAAATTGGAAATTCCAAACGTCATACGTTATGTCACTAATACAGGTTTTGTCGTGGACTGGCTCATATATGAGCACGTCCATTAGAAAAGGTACAAGTTGGCATCTACATCGTTTGACCAAGATTTACACTTTTCACATATAAATTAGTTGTTTAAAGCTTTTGTCAACTTGTTTTGATTCTGATAAGACGGAGCAGATGGACAGTGTGATCTGAACTTACAGTGTTCAGAAATGCCAACTTACACATTTCCTAATGGTTTTGTTAGCTCCTCTGGCTGAAAGCCAGTCGCGCTTATGTCATGGCGAATTGTCCGTCTTGGCCAATTTGGTTGAAACTTCATAGGAAGCATCTCAATGTCTTCTTTTAAATTCCTTCAAAGTTTTTTTTATCCATCCATAAGTCTGGTTTCCATGGCAACCAAAAGAAAGAAATAGTGAAAACTTAAAAAATCTTCTTCTCCAAAAGTGTCAGGCCGATTTTCAAATAATTTTGTAGAAATGTTCCTTGGGTGACCCTTTATTAGATTCCTTCAAGAGATGTTGATTGGGCGAAAAACATGGCCGCCAGGAGGCGGGGCTATTTTGCCTTATATAGCTATAGTGAAAACGTAAAAATCTTCTTCTCCGAAAGTGTTCAGCCGATTTTCAAATAATTTTGTAGAAATGTTCATTGGGTGACCCTCCATCAGATTCCTTCAAGCCATGTTGATTGGTATAAAAACATGGCCGCCAGGGGGCGGGGCTATTTTGCCTATATGGCTATAGTGAAAACTTAAAAAATCTTCTTCTCCGAAAGTATCCAGCCGATTTTCAAATAATTTTGTAGAAATGTTCCTTGGATGACCCTTTATTAGATTCCTTCGAGAAATGTTGATTGGTTGAAAAACATGGCCGCTAGGGGGCGGGGCTATTTTGCCTTATATAGCTATAGTGAAAACTTAAAAAATCTTCTCCTCCGATAGTGTCAGGCCGATTTTCAAATAATTTTGTAGAAATGTTCATTGGGTGACCCTCTATCAGATTCCTTCAAGCCATGTTGATTGGTAAAAAAACATGGCCGCCAGGGGGCGGGGCTATTTTGCCTATATGGCTATAGTGAAAACTTAAAAAATCTCCCCCGAAAGTATCCAGCCGATATTCAAATAATTTTGTAGAAATGTTCCTTGGATGACCCTTTATTAGATTCCTTCAAGAAATGTTGATTGGTTGAAAAACATGGCCGCTAGGGGGCGGGGCTATTTTGCCTTATATAGCTATAGTGAAAACTTAAAAAATCTTCTCCTCCGATAGTGTCAGGCCGATTTTCAAATAATTTTGTAGAAATGTTCATTGGGTGACCCTCTATCAGATTCCTTCAAGCCATGTTGATTGGTAAAAAAACATGGCCGCCAGGGGGCGGGGCTATTTTGCCTATATGGCTATAGTGAAAACTTAAAAAATCTCCCCCGAAAGTATCCAGCCGATATTCAAATAATTTTGTAGAAATGTTCCTTGGATGACCCTTTATTAGATTCCTTCAAGAAATGTTGATTGGTTGAAAAACATGGCCACTAGGGGGCGGGGTTATTTTGGCCTTATATGGCTAAAGAGAAAACTTAAAAAATCTTCTTCTCCGAAAGTGTCTGGCTGATATTCAAATAATTTTGTAGAAATGTTCCTAGGCTGACCCTCTATCAGATTCCTTCAAGCCATGTTGATTGGTTGAAAAATATGGCTACCAGGGGGAACTTATTTTGCCTTATATGGCTTTAGTGAAAACTTATAATATCCTCTCCTCCGAAAATGTCGGGCCAATTTTCAAATAATTTTGAAGAAACATTCCTTTGATGACACTGTACACGATTCCTTTAAGCCATGGTGGTTGGTAAAAAACATGGCCACCAGGGGGCAGGGCTGTTTGGGGATTTGATTTTTGCCTTATGGCCATGGAGCGATACGGGCCCTCTTGGGCCTCTTGTTGTTAAATCGTACATGGAATACAGCTAATGAACTCTCATTTATTAAAATACTACCGACAATTCATATAAATATATTGTTCTTTATAGGTCCATACCAAGCAGCTTGCAGTCTAACACTATCTTGTTCCAGTGGTACCAACATAGACCAAAGGCAAAGAAGTAAGCTATTACTACGCGTCTGAGACTTCCCAAGTTCCCAATTCCCTAATTGTAGTATTCTAAAAGCATCGTCAGAGATTGGCCCTATGTTCAATTACATGTTATGGTAGCAAACGCTAGCCAATCTATCAATCATTTCACAGTTTTGTTTCACTTCTGTTACGAAACATTACACACGTGAGCTGCCAAAATACTAGACTGAACACAAGGTCATGAGCAAAGTATTTTGTTATAAGATTGTTATATCGAAAGGTAATGCTTGATCCGGGTTCTGTCCCAAACCATAACAGTTTCCATCCATAGTGCGACTTTAACCCTTCTCTGAAATACATGTTCAACACATCTACGGCAGACGACTTTGAAAACATTTTGACAGAAGAATGACTATGAAGACGAGTCACAATGTTTTTTCCATCAAACATCGTAAATAAAGAATGGATTTCCGATGTTCGAATTCACGACCACCGGAGGAACAGCCAGATATCATTACCAATTGAGCTATCAAGGCTCGACGTTTAGTCTGACGTTTCGAGAATATTAAATAAGTGGCGACAGGAATCCTATCAAGTTAATCATTTATTATGTTTCTTTTTAAGTGGGAATTCGCAAACCTTAACTAGATAAACTATTCATGTTTTACAAAATATTATGGAAAGTAATAAGTATTTAAGTATTACTTAGCGCTGAGTAAGGTTTATAGGAGTGGGCCCTGGTTGACAAATACTTGCGCACATATCGAGGGGTTGGCGTGAAACGGTTGTAACTAAAATTGGTATTTGTTTACCAAGGTTAATCACCTCGCCATAAGTCTTTATAAGCGTTAAATCATTTCTCTTGGTAAACAATGGAAATTAGGTGCCATTGCTTGTTCTGAGCAATGGCACCTAAATTTGCATTGTTTACAAAGGGGTCAAAATTGCCCCTAAACCAGGGTTTTCAAAATAGGTTTTTAGTTACAACCGTTTCACCCCAAGACCTCGATATGGACTAACTTTACTACGTATTGATGATACGTGTTACTCACAAAATGTAGACCTATATGTATATAAGACTTCACGCTTGTGTAATCTGATCTTGGCGTACTTTGTTCACAATTGTAGCGTACATTCGTGCATAATAAGATATATACAGGCAATTGGTGTTTCGAACATACAACAAATCCGTAGCAGACGACTTTGAAAACATCTAGACCAACATATGGGAAATCTTCATAAATGATTGTATAACTATTGAATAGAGTTAAAAAAAACATTGTGCCAAAGGGAAACATTGCTAAATATATGCAATGTCTCCTTTTTCCATAGTGTTTCCAATAATCGAAGAGTCGTCAGAAAGCGATTGTTTGTGGGAAAATGATGAATTGAGCAACTGGAAGATAAGAGTTAAAATCGTATCTATTTCAAAACACAATTCTACTTCAAACGCTGAGAAGTTATTCTTTTCAATGATATTGGGTGTCCTACCTGTACACATTGAAGAAAGTGTTGCGCTTTTTGATTTACAAAGGAACACGGAAGGAATGTAATTGATATAGTTTTACCTTGAACATAAGTACTACATGTAAGAGCCAGTCAATGTGAAAACGGTACGAGTTGGCATTTCTGAATAATGAAGAATTAGATCAGCCTCTATGACTACTCTGTCTTAGTAAAATCTGAACAAGTGGAGAAAGAGTAATATGTGAACAGTTTGGATCCTGATACGATTGTACGAATACGCAGGCGGATCGTGCTCCACATTGTTCACAAAAGTCAACTTGAACCTTCTCGTACGTCCGGGCTGATATGTATTACAATGGCAAACATGTTTACATTGTTATGCTGTGGTTTGTTTCGTGGGAATATAGATGGACGAATAAAGGAAAATAAAGTTAGATATTGATGAACACACATTATATTAATGTATATTAGACATTTGACGCGTCTAGAGCTTTGGGGTCTGAATGCATTTGTGTACAGTGAAGACTCAGGCGAGCCTACATGTATCCGTACAGTCTCCCCAAAGACTTAAATATCCGTGTATATGTTAGTGAATCCTATGTGCATCTCTTGACAACAAGGCTAGAGCTGTAGTCCCCATTAGTATAACGTTAATGTTCCTATATATGATCCCGTAACAGAGAGAGAGAGTAAATCATACATCTCTTGACAACAAGGCTATAGCTGTATTATCATTAGAATAATGTTAACGTTCCTATATATGATCCCGTAACAGAGAGAGAGAGCGAGATATATATATACAGAGAGAGAGAGAGCGAGATATATATATACAGAGAGAGAGATATATATATATAGAGAGAGAGACAGAGACAGAGACAGACAGACAGAGAGGGGGAGAGACAGAGATAGACAGATATATATATATACACAGACAGAGAGAGAGAGACAGAAGGAGAGTAAATCAGACATCTCTTGACAACGAGGCTAGAGCTGTAGTCCCATTAGTATAACGTTCCTATATAGGATCCTGTCACACAGAGAGTAAATCAAACATCAAATGAGTTCGTACATGGGAAAAGGTACAAGTTAGCTTTTGTGAACAATATAGATCCAGATCAGCATCCGCACAGCCTGATCACGATTTACACTTTAAAACAGTATTACTTACACAAGCTTGTAAGAAGAATATTTTCTAATTGTGTAGATACTAATAAAACCGAGCAGGTGGATACATTGATCTGAACCTGCGCTGCTAAGAAATGCATACTTGGAGCTTTTCGCATACACTTGCTCAAATGGCGGCCAGACTCGGCAAAAGTCAGGGACAGGTCATTGTACTCAACTAATACAGACCGATATAACTGCCCATTTAAGATGCAGTCATTCATATGTTCACTTTTATCTCGATTAAAACGGATGTACAATGCATAGAAGAATAGTTCATGATTTAACTTCCCCTGTATCAATTCAAACTCCGCCGAGTTGCTTCGTGTTCTATAGATATTTACTTACTTAACAATATGTGGAATATCTCGGTTCGTGTACTACTCTTGTTTGTACCAGTTTTATTTGCAGGTAAGGTATATTTTGATAACATGTACTTTTTGTGCTGATTTCAATAATTGTCTGGTGCAACACTGACTTTCACTTGTGAGTGTAATGAACGACAACTCTACATACTATATTTTAAGCAAAAACACCTTTACCTTAACAGTCAACTCGTAGTATGTATATGCCTGTATCTGTCTCCCATCCTCCATCAAGTGTTGTATCTTCCATGTATATTTGCCTGTCTGTCTTTCTCTCCCTCTCTCTGTCTCGCAATCCATTTGTTTCTGAATATGTCTCTATCTCTACATCTCTCTGTTTATCCGTCACTCCTTCTCTATATCTCTATATGTATGTCTCTTTCTATCCCTCCGTCCCCACTCTCTTTCTGTCTCTCGCTTTTCTCTCTCACACGCTTTCTCTGTCTCTTTCCGTCTCTCTATATATATCTCTCTTTCTCCCCCTCTCTCTATCTCGTTCTCTCTCTATATATATATATCTGTCTGTTTTTCTGTCTCACTCTCTTTCGCCATTTTCTTATTTTCATTATGTAATGCGATGTCTAAATTTGAATGCTTTAACTAAGCTGTACATACTCACGGCTTGGCCAGAGTCGTAACATTCTCTTGTAGTAAATATTTGTTTCATGTATGTTTTCAAAGTCATCTGCTGTAGATGTGATGTACCTGGAAAATGTTTAAAAAAACCAGATACGAGAGTCAACGAGACTCCAAATCGACAGACGCGGCTTAACTGTAGTCTGACTAATCAAATTATATTCGATTTCTAAAGGGATATGTAACAAGTACCCTTTTTATTCCTGTCTAATTGTTATGTTTACAACACAAATCTGCAGCATAACACGTGAAATGTCAAATATCTGGCCCCGACATGACAAATGCGAGTTGGCCTCTCAAACGCCAAGGTCAAACATTCACAATTTATTATGCACGCATACTGACCAAAACAACAAGAGCGCGATCGCCTATACACCGCTTATTCACTTAAGGATGTACTGAAGTGAGAAGTGGATCTTTTATAATATTTAACTTTTTTTATAACATTGTTTTTTTGAAAGTTGGATGTATGGATAATAATAAAAAGATGATATGCTAATTTCTTGTCTTCTTGTGGTTTAAATCACATGCTGAAGTTATTTTATCCATATCTGTATATGCGATGTCTAAAGGGATATACAACAAGTACTCTTTTTGTTCCTGTGTAACTGTTATGTTCACAACACAAACCTGCTGCATAACATGTGATAGGTCAAGTAGCTGTCCCCGGCATCTCAACTGTGCACGCATACTGACAAAATATACATTTTGGAAACAATGCCTTAAAAAGTTGCTGAGATATGGACTCTTAACACAATCAGACACCCGTTTCTGCCTGTCAAGTAAACACAACGTATTATTTTTGCAATATGTTCAGATCCTGATCTACACTGTTCACAAAAGTCACTTTGCACATTCTTGTACGTCCGGGCTGATATGTATAACAATGGAATACATGTTTGCATTGTTATGCTGTGGTTTGTTTTGTTGAAATATAGATAAGCAGGAAAATAAAGTGTAATATTGATGAACAAACATGTATTAATAAACATGAGACGCGTCTAGCGCTTCGGGGTCTTCGTGTTTATGTAAGTTAGTCCTATGTGCATTTCTTGACAACAAAGCTAGAGCTGTAATCACAGGCGTCCGAATTTCTATTACAGCAAAAGCATGCGGAAAATCACACAATACCTCGTTAAAATACACAAAAAGTCTATCTATATTGTCCATACGCTTTGATAGAAATGAGCGTAATGGTAATTTGGGGAATCCCGCACGCGTTACTATAAATAGCCCCTCTATACGTCCATATAGTGTAATAATAATGTCAAGGTGTGCAACGGCATTTTACCCCCTTGCTCGATTCGGGCAATCATTTCTGCAGAAAAACGTCTAAAACGACCTGGTCCTAGGTTTAAGTTTAAACTTATTTATTTTACATCGATTGCGAAACAAGCTTTAAGCTTATATTAATCACGCTCGATGTCTGCTTCCTGGAAACTTAACCAGTACTCGCGCCGTTTGTGTGGAAAAATCCCAAAGGCAGAACCCGCTCATCACGGGATTCGAACCCGGGACCTTTGGTACAAGAGGCCGACGCTCTACCTCTGTACCACTGTCTTCCACAAGCCTAAAACTTCCTTCTCAACCTGGTCCTAGGTTGAGACAGGTTCATAAATTATTTTTCTCGTGATCCACCACATCAATATTTGCCAACCGACAATAACGCCGGCGTTTATAAGCTTAAATTAATCAAACAACGATTAAAGCACGATCTAAAAATTGTTTTTTATACTTCTTTCGAAAACGTACAAATAAATACAATATTCTGAAAAAGCGCGTCATTTCGCGTTAAATGATTACTGCGGAACGTGATTATTGTGACATCAGCGCATGGCGGTAAGGACAACTGCAAATTTCCAAATATAATGAACATTAAGCTTAAAAACGCCGGCGTATTACGCTCATTTTACTGCAGAAATGATTGCCCGAATCGAGCAAGGGGGTAAAATGCCGTTGCACACCTTGACATTATTAGTACACTATATGGACGTATAGAGGGGCTATTTATAGTAACACGTGTGGGATTCCCCAAATTACCATTACGGTCATTTTTTATCAAACCGTATAGACAATATAGGGAGACTTTTTGAGTATTGTAACGAGGTATTGTGTGCTTTTTCGCATTTTTTGCTGTAATATAAATTCGGACGCCTGTGCTGTTATCCCATTATTATAACGTTAACGTTCCTATATAAGATCCCGTTACAGAGAGAGTAAATCAGACATCAAATGATATGTGGGAAATGGTACAAGTTAGCTTTTTTGAACAGCATAGATCCAGATCATAATGTGCATCCGCACAGTCTGATCCAGATTTACACTGTAAAACATTATTACTTACACAAGCTGGTAAGAATATTATTTTCTAATTGTGTAAATACTAATAAAACCGAGCAGGTGGACACATTGATCTTAACCTGCACTGCTAAGATATGCATACGTGTACCTTTTCTCATACACTTGCTCAAATGGCGACCAGACTGGGCAACAGTCAGGGTCAGGTAAATATTGTCAACTAATACAGTTAGAAATAAAAAAAAAAAATCTGCCCATTTAAGATACAGTCATTTAAATGTTTACTTTTATCTCGATTAAAACGGATATGTACAATGCAAAGAAAAGTAGTTACATGATTTAACAACCGCATTGTATCAATCCAAACTTTTCCGGGTTGTTTCGTTTTCTGTAGAAAATCTCGGATCGTGTACTATTTTTGTTTGTACCAGTTTTATTTGCAAGTAAGATATATTTTGTTAACATGTCCTTTTTGTGCTGATTTCGATAATTTTCTAATGCATTACTACGTGTTCCTTATCTCTCACCGACTTTTATTTGTGAGTGTAACGAACGACAACTCGACAGAATATATTTTAAACAGACACACGTGCACTTTTACCTAAACAGTCAACTCGTATTATGTATATGACTGTCTGTGTTTCTGTCTCCCATCCTCCATCAATTGTTATGCGGGGGATTCAGCTATGCTGAATACCTCCGTATATTGTCATGCCCAGCTTTCAGGAAGTGTAAATTTGAATTTTTTTTCTGTTTTTTCAAAATGGACAATTTTTCTCGATTGTCCAGGGATCAGTTAAATACGTTTCACAACAACCTAAACAGTATGCACATTATACAAAGTAAACGTACACAATTAATTAAAGTTTTAATCCATAAAGTTGTATACATAATTTAGAAATTTAAGTTAGACTTTATGATCTTAAATGTTTCTTTTAAATATATGGAAAACGAGTAGCTTGAAAGCGGGCAGCTCAAAAACCTTTTGAGAAAATCCGTGCAATGAAAAATACGGAAAATACGGCTGTCGTGCATCGTTAACATTTTCCCTTGTTAAGACTCTACAGGCTACATTTTGAATCGGATCTTCATGGAAGTTTTATCAGAACATTCATCTCCATCAAATCTTGGACAAGTTCGAAACTGGGTCATTTGAGGTAAAAAACTAGGTCACTAGGTCAAATTGAAGGAAAATCTTGTTAACACTCTAGAGGCCACATTTTCAACTTCAGCATGTTGAAACTTTATCGGAATGTTTTGTCTTTATGATGTAAGTCAAGTTCGAACATGAGTCATGTCGGGTCAAAAAGTAAGTCACTAGGTCAATTTGAGAAAAAGCTTGTAAACAAAAGAGGCCGCAATTTTTACTTCAGCAGTTTGAAATGTTGTCAGAATGTTTGTATAATGATTTCTAGGTCAAGTTCAAATATTGGTCATATTGGGTCAGAAACTAGGTCACTAGGCAAAATTGAAGGAAAATCTTGTTAACACTCTAGACGCCGCATTTTTTACTAAGGCAGCTTGACATTTGGTCAGAATGTTTATCTAAATGATATCTAAGCCGACTTTGAATATGGGTCAAGCCGGGTCAAAAACGAGGCCAAATTGAATGGAAATCTTGTTAACACATTGGAGGCCTTATTTTCAACTTGAGCATGTTGAATCTTTATCAGAATGTTTGTCTTCATGATATGTAAGTCAAGTTCGAACATGGGTCATGATGGGTCAAAAAGTAGGTCACTAGGTCAAATTGAAGGAAAATCTTGTTAACTATGTAGAAGCATCTTTTTAGATCACCTGAGCCGAAGGCTCAAGGTGAGCTATTCTGATCACTTTTTGTCCGTCGTCCGTCCGTCCGGCGTTAACTTTTAGCTTTAAACATCATCTCCTCCTGAACCGCAAGAACAATTTCCACCAAACATCACAGGAATGTTCCTTTGGTGGTCCTCTTTCAAAATTGTTCAAAGATTTAAATTCCATTGAGAACTTTGGTTGCTACGGCATTAGAAAGGGGACAAAATGTCCAAACTTTAAAAATCTTCTCCTCAGAATCTGCCTGTCAGATTCAAATATAATTTGGTAGAAATGTTCCTTGGGTGACCCTCTATAAAGATTGTTCAAGCCATACGGATTGGTCGAAAAACATGGCAGTCAGGCGGCATCAAAAAAGGGGCAAAATGACAAAATTTGAAAATTCCATTTTTATGAAAGTGCTTGTCTGATTTTAAGAAAATATAATACGAATCTTACTGTAATGATCCTCTATTTAATTTGTTTAAGCCGTTTTGATTGGTTACACAATCATATCAACCAGGCGTCATCACAAAAAGGGTAAATTGAACTTTTAGCTACAAATGACAACCATCTCCTACCATTCCAATAGACCAATTTCCACAAACATCACATGTTCTTTGGTGGTCCTCTTTCAAAATTGTTCAAAGATTTAAATTCCATTGAGAACTTTGGTTGCTGCGGCATCAGAAAGTGAGAAAAATACCCAAATTTTAAAATATTTTTCCTCCATTATCTGCTTGTGCGATTGCAAGATAATTTGGTAGAAATGTTCCTTAAGTGACCCTCTAAATGAACTGTTGAGGCCATATTGATTTCGTTGAAAAACAGGGCAGCAAGGCGGCATCAGGAAAGGTGCAAAATGACAAAAACTTTATAATTCCATTCTTATTAAAGTTCTTGTTAGATTTCATGATATAAATGGCCTTTACTGATAAGCTGGTTCTTGAGAAGTGTCCACTCCTTTCAGTTTTATTTGCACTCCCTGATAACATTTTCCAGATATTTGCAGTTAAATATTTGCTACTAATTTACTATCAATTAGGTGATCGATTTAGGGCCACCTTGGCCCTCTTGTTTGGCTACAGCAGCTTGAAATCTGATCAGAATTTTATCTAAATGATATCTAGGTCACGTTTGAATATGGGCCATGCCGGGTTTAAAACTAGGTCACTAGGCCAAATTGAAGGAAAATCTTGTTAACACTCTGGATACTGCATTTTTAGGTTGAGCATGTTGAAACTTTATCAGAATGTTTTTCTTGATGATATCTAGGTAAAGTTCTAACATGGTAGGTCACAAGGTCAAATTGAAGGAAACTCTTGTAAACACTCTAGAGCTAACATCCCCCGCATTACTTTGATTTTTACCTGCTATGTCTCTTTACCTGTCTGTCTTTCTCTCCCTCTCTCTGTCTCTCAATCCCTTTGTTTCTGAAAATGTCTCTGTCTTTCTATCCCTCCGTCCCCATTCTCTCTCTCTCTCTCTCTCTCTCTCTCTCTCTCTCTCTCTCTCTCTCTCTCTTTCTCTCTCTCTCTCTCCCCCCCCTCCCTCCCTCCCTCCCTCTCCCTCTCTCTCTCTTTCTTATCTGTATCTTATTTTGGAAATAAATGACCCTTTTATTACTAGTCTAATCGAATTTTCCTTCTGTTTCAGATGTATCAAAACAAAAAAATGACTGTCCAGAAGTATACGGTAACGTTAGTACGTAATTTAATTCATGTTATTATGAGACTAGTTTGTTAGTAACAACAAAATGATTATCATTTTATTTTAAAACATGCCACCGGATATAGAACACTTTTTACATTTATCCTCAGAAGGCTTCTGAAAGCATTACTCGTTTGCATGCAATAACTGGCGGATGTTAATCCACCCACTTGATCAATCACTATTGTTGGTTTTCCTAGAACGTGATTCATTTGCGAGCACTCTCAATCTACAAAGCTTTGGGTAAAAGTCCCATTTAAACTCGTCCATGTACGATTTTAAGAATTTTCTGACAAACAATTTACAGTTCGGTCAATGAGCAAAGCATATATTTATGTTATACAATTGATTGTGTATGAGTAGTGTTTCACGGTGATTTCAACAGTAAACCAGTTTTGCGGCGTTTCCTTGATGAACTATCAGTACCACCGGTATTATTTACCTAGACACCGATGTATAATTCGTAAAGCTCTGGAAGCAATTGGGGTGAAGCCAACACTACCAATTATTTGGTATGACCCGACAAGCGTTCGAACCCTTGGACCCCAATCTCAAGGTGTATCACTACACCATGGAGACAGTTTGTACAATATGTACAAATACCATAAGGATGGGTTTCCTTGGGCGCCAATCTATCGTAGTTTGTTTTGTTAATTTGAGGAATAGATACAAAGAAGTAGACTGGTCTTTTTCAATTAATATCTCTCTTAAGACATAACAAAACACCTATAGTGTGGGTACTCAAAGTTATCGTCTAGACATAGGGTTTGAGTGTCTAATAAGGCTATTGTAATAGGAAATACTCACTTTATTTAAAGCTCTAATTAATACAATGTAGGTTTTGAATATAATGACATAAGGAATTGATAATAAACAACTTTTCTATTTACCAGCTATTCACGCCTGCCAAAACAGTTCAGTTGAAGGCACAGCAGTTGCAATGGACGCAAGCAAGGTTTCAGGGTCGTCTTGTGAATGCACTTTAACAAACAGCAGAAAAGCAAGAAGGGACTGTGTCGCATATGTTTATGTCCAATATGATCATAATATTCACAACATTCAATTCTCCGTGGACAACATTACCTACAATAAATCAACCAATGATGACAAACCGCACAACTTTACCGGCGATTCCATTAGAGTAGTGGTCGAAAAGACATACACATGGGATAGTGAACTTCGAACCGGAAATTCCTGTATCGTTTTCAGAGGTCTAGGTAGTAAGTAACATTCAAATACTTTATAATAAGAAAAGGAATACGGCCACTGTTTTGCGGTTTCCATGAACGGGTCTACAGTTTCAGAACTCCAATAAACGTCTTTCAGTTACTAACAAGACGGATGTTTGATGCAAAGCATCAAAGAGAAGCCGCAATATTTCGTTTCACATGAAGAAATAAGAAAAAAGATCATTTAAATCCAAAAACATTAGAACAATTTAATCTGTAGTCAGTAATGCTGATATCGATTATTGAAGATATAAGTTGTATGTAGGATATTTAACCTGGCAGGGTCTGTGTTTTAAGTGAATGAGATAATTTAGAGTTAAGCTGATCATAAAAAGTGACATATAATACTAAAGATAAATGGACAAGAGGTTATGATAAATTTAAATTAGTACCAAAAACAATCAACTATTTGTATTGAACACATGCCCTGTTTTAATAATGTTTTATCAAATAATGCTGACACACAGAAAATCTGTTTTTCGTGTGTATCAAAGTATCGTATCGTAAGTCATGATAATGGATAAGGGTTTCCCACAAAAACAAATCTGCAGTAGACGACTTTGAAATTATCAAGTAAAAAAAAATCTCTATAAATGATCGTATGATAATTGAAAAGTGTTGAATTATTGTGGCAAATGCAGATATTGCTCATTATGAGCAATTTCTCCTTTTGCCACAATGATTTCAATGATGTTTACTCTGACAGACTTTAAAATCATCAAGTGCAAAAGATAGAAAATCTCTATAAATGATAATAAGATAATTGAAAAGAGTTGAAATTATTGTGGCAAATTGAGCAATTGAAAATCAAAGCTGTCGGATTACAAACGCACAATCTTCAGTTGACGAAACTGATGTGAACTCGTGTCGTGATTAGCATTCAGAAAATCAAGTAAACGTATTTCTATGTACACGTAATCCGAAAGACTGACAATAGCTGTAGCGACTTTTGAAAACATAGTGACAAAAAGAGAAATTGATCAAGAGGAATTTATCCTTTTGCTACAATGTTTTCTACTTTTTGTCCATAAATTATACCTTCATTTAGCAAGATGTTCCAATTTTTACTTAATGTGCTACGTATAAGGGAAAGGCTTAACATAGGAACTAGTTTCAACTTTTTTGAAAACGTTAAACCAGTGCTTGAAAATTTACTTGAATTTATTTCTCAAACTGTAAATTTACCAGTTGATATAATAGTTGAAATGCTGTCTACATTTACAGTGATAAGTTAAATACAGTTTAGTTAATCCGATCACACTTTGTTTGTAAGAACCAGAAGATTTCATTTCATTTAAGTAACCTGGATGTTCACATCGCATCCGTGATAAAACATATTGTTGGCTAGGCAAAATACACCGGTATCGTGTTTACCGCGATATTCATGAAATGTGGAACTGCAACAGCGAAAAAGAACGAAATTGATCTTGAAACAGATATTTCTGTGGTTTAAATCTTTTCATGTCTGCATTTTGCGATGACAATTGTACTCAAAGTTAACTTTGAATCCAGTATGTACTGAACATGAAAGTCAGATTATTAAAAGCAAAGTAAATGAAAAATGTATGTGAAATTGCGATAAAAATGAAAATCTATAAATAGACTATAGATGAATGGTACTGTCTTTTATTTTAGCTCTTAACTTGATTCGGGAACCAGAGTCGCTGCGTGGCCGGTTACGTCATTTACGCACAAGACCAAATTGAGATCGGTTTAAAACGCGTTGGTGAATACGGATTAAATCGAAAGCGTGGACTAAATATTAAGATTTAGATTTAGACAAATATCTAGTGAAAAGTTTAGTGAATACGGGACGAGGCTTCTTCGTCTAATTACTGCGTACTATATCATAGCATGTTATTTTAAGGAACCAGACTACATTTACAAATTCAATAGAAGGGTTCTCTATTTTACTGTCTAGAGTAGATACAGTATGAATTTCGCTTAAATAAAAATGTACATACATTCAATTAATATACTGGCCTTTGTCTTTTGTTTTTAATTTGTAAAACTAACACATGTATATAGAGTGTAAAAGGGATGTTTTCAAAGTCATTACCTTAAATTAATGTACTTAGAAAGGACAACGAGAAATCAAGATATGTGGTCACGCTGGCAGGTCTAAATATTCTCCTTGACCGAAAATTAAAAGCATCTCTACAGGAAGCCGCCTCCTGGCGGCTTCCAATGATCTGAAAGTTCGGTAGAACAAATGTTAATTTGTATGTTGTTTGATGCTGCTTTTAATAGTTAATTTCAGTTATATCTAGGCGTTTAGAGGTTACATTACCTGTACTACTGATGTTTTTATGAACGTTTCCACGGTCCAAAGATTTCACTTAAGAAATGAAATGTGTTGATCCTGCAACTCTGGAAGAGCATAATTTAATTTGCATGGTGTGCTACGCCGCTTACAACAGTTTACAGTTATATCACGGCATTTCCTGGGTAAATTACCGGTACTGCTCGTATTGATTTGTTGTAATGCTATCCTCGCAACCCTGAGTGCTAATTAGGGAATCCACAACTACACCTTTTAACATATTTTGTAACTGTATTCCGCTCTGCAGATTTAAAACGGGATCTTCAAATTAACAGAAATAACAGTGGTTGACTGTAGTGCACATATTTTTATATCTGACTCATAAAATAAAATAAATAAACCTTTATATCTTACCAACATTTCTGTTTAAAAGGATATATAAGCACGTCCATGGGGAAAGGTTACAAGTTGGCATCTGTATCGTTTGACCAACTAACTTTTTAAAAGCTTTTGTCAACTTGTTTTGATTTAGATGGACAGCGTGAATTCAACTTATAGTGTTCAGAAATGCCAACTTACACATTTCCTAATGGCTGATATAACCAGATACCGTTGTTAAATCGTACTTGGAATACAGCTAATAAACTAACCCTCATTTATTAAAAAAATACCGACAATTAATATAAATATATTGTTCTTTATAACTCCAGACGGTTCAAGTTGCAGGATAACACTATCTTGTTCTGATGGTACCGACAAAGACCCAAGGCAAAGTGGTAAGTCCTGAATCTGCTTCGCTTCACTACGAGTCTGAGACTTCCCAAGTTTCCAATTCTCTAATTTTAGTATTCTAAAAGCATCTATAGAGATTAGCCCTATGTTCAATTACATGTTATGTTAGAAAACGGTTGCCAATCTATCAATCATTTCACAGTTTTGTTTCACTTATGTTACGAAACATTACAAACCGTGAGCTGCTAAACTACTAGACTGAATGCAAGGTCCTGAGCAAAGAACTATCACATTTATTTGTATTTGCAACCAATTATGTTTGTCTACACCGGTCGGGTCACAGGGACTTGCTCCTCTAAATATAGATATGACCTACTCTATGCATAGATATTAACAAGGGTGGACGCAGTTTTCTTGGTCTCCTCGCTTCAACTCATTTTATTCAAAGTATTCGAACAAATATATGAGTTTGAAGTAGGGAATCAATCAATAATGCTTTTCTCTATCGAACTATACCAAAATAACGTGTTTTTTTCTCCCTACGTATGTTAATTACTATGAAATATTCGCGAATTCGCCAAAAGGACAACAACGTGGAACAGGGTTATGCAGAATAGTTTGAAGTTTCTGCCTAATTATATTGAGAAAATATGTTAATATTAAGTCAACTTCCATCAAGTAGAAATAATTCTCTAAACCATGTAATATAGGCTGGGAGAAAGTGTTGAACAATGCAAAACGCATCAAGACAATTATTCTGACAAAGATTCAAAATACAACCTCCAGAGTGTTATCAAGATTCCCCTTCATTTGGCCTAGTGACTTATTTTTGTTAACCCGATATGACACATATTCAAACATGAACTAGATATTATCAATACAAACATTCTGACAAAGTGTCAAGCTGCTGAAGAAAAAGATGCGGCCTCCAGAGTATTAACAAGATTCTCCTTCAATTTGGCCTAGTGACTTAGTTTTTGAACAGACATGACCAATATTCAAACGTGGCCTATATATAATCAAGACAACGATTCTGATACAGTTTTAACATGCTCAAAATAGTACTGCTACTCTGACACTTTTGTGATGAACTGTGTGTTAAAATGTTCTTTTGTGAAGAGCGCGACTGGATAATCTGATGATTGATGCGATGAGCCGGCTTTTATAACCTGCGAGCCACAGTGGGTGGTCGGCCAGACGCCGCACTGTCTCCGGTCAATTTCTATCCGATTTCCAGCCGGGCTCTGAGCGGCAAATTTGGCCCGGCGCTCGCCCGATATGTGTGGTTCTCGGCCGGACATCGGCCAGGCATCAACCGATTAATGTGCGATAAGTTTGCGATGAGGTTTTAAGTTCGAGTTAAAAGTAACTCGATGCCCACGAGGAGTCCCGAAGTGTTCCGGCCGAACATGCCTAAGAATCCGCCGCAAACTACTCGCACACCTATCGCAAGTAAATTGTTACTGGGGTATAAGTGATACTAGGTAGGCGACATTTTTAATTCATAAATATGCTTTTGCAAAATAAATATTATCTGCAGCAGAAGACTTTTGAAAACATAAATGTTTATATCCATACCTCTATGTGAAGGCATAAGGCACTTTCCTGTAAGCATTTTTTTTTTCACCAGAAATGTGATCGCTATCCAACGAATTGTCTTGACATTCGGATAGCTTGACTTCCGTAATCAAATCGTCAATGGTTGACTGCTCGGTAATAACATTTATTCCTCCAGCACTAAATTTACACCTGAAGTGTATCGTCTGACGGCAGGTCTTCCCTTATCAAATTGACCGACTCGTCGTTAAGTGCTATATCAACTGGCGGGAACAGTACGAATGCTTATGTTATTCCTCCCGAGTATCATCGGGTTGTTGTTACGGCGTGTCTGTCGGCTACGTAAACCGGTATAGTACGTACTATGACGACGGATTCACCAATAGCCGCACTTTCCTGAAACGCCTACCATTGCCGTACTGGTGACAGGACAAGGACTGGAAACGGACTCGAGATTGATCAGCGTATTAATTTTCTAAAGTTTATATATTACAAAATTGAATCAATAAATTGCATCGACATGTGATTGGTTTCTTTGGATAATATAAAAAAGGCAAAATAAATCAATCTACGGGATCTACGAGGCCGCCGCTGCATTTGTCACGAGACTTCTTTGGTTACCATTAATTTTTCGTCGCAAGGGCCCTATGGACCCCCGGTTAATCTGCCACTGCATTTGTCACGCGTCTTCTTTGTACTTTTTCGTTCCACTTAGCTTCCATATTTGACCTCTCGGTGCATTCATTTCTAAAGCATTTGTTGAACTTTTATCGGAGTACTTTCGCCCTTTTAAATGCAGTTTTGTTGAATCCTGGATGAACTATGTTTCTCGCGCAGTCTCATTCTGAAATGAAGGCTGCCAACTCCCAACAAATGGTGTTACTACTATGACCAGGGACTAAGGCCACAGGCTAAACACCATTGTGGCAAAGGGACATTGCTCATTATAAGCAATTTCTCCTTTTTCCATAGTGTTCTCAATAGTCGAAAAGGCGTCAGAAAGCGTTTGTTTGTGGGAAAAGGATACATTTAGCAACTTGAATATAAGAGTTAAAGGTGCCGAACTCCAGAGTATAGAAAGTATAGTCAAAGTTTTAAAACTGTTCAAAAGTTGTCTTGAAATATTAGAATCATTAGAATCTTAATTCTTGGGTAAAATTAGAGTTATAATTTCACTTTCTAGTACAATAAACATCTAAATATTGATTGTTAACGCTTCATTTTTAATGGGTAGACATACTCCGTAAGCCAAATGTTGTACATTTTCATGACTTGAAATTGACCATTTTTCAACATTTACTGCCAAAATAGGTTTAAACTACTTATTTCGTTCTGTATTTGGGGTGTTTTTGTGGTTTATCTGTCTGTACTTGAGTGATTTTTGTATGTATCTTTGGTACGACCCAGTTGTGGATCAAACCCGCAATCATTCGAACGATCTATCAATGTTGCAGAGGCGTCAGAATATGCCTGTATGTGGAAAATTGTTAAATTTAGGGGGTTGTTAACTGTGTATCTGCATTTGAAGGTTATTACCTGTGTATCTGCATTTTAAGGTTATTACCGTTGTATCTGCATTTGAGGGTTTGTTACCTGTGTATCTTTATTTGAGGGGTTTGTTACCCGTGTATCTTTATTTGAGGGTTTTGTTACCCGTGTATCTGTATTTGAGGGTTGTGTTACCTGTGTATCTGTATTTGAGGTGTAATTACCTGTGTATCTGTATTTGAGGGTTTTGTTACCCGTGTATCTGCATTTGAGGGTTTTGTTACCTGTGTATCTGTATTTGAGGTGTAATTACCTGTGTATCTGTATTTGAGGGGTTTGTTACCCGTGTATCTGCATTTGAGGGGTTTGTTACCCGTGTATCTGTATTTGAGGGTTGTGTTACCTGTGTATCTGTATTTAAGGGGTTTGTTACCCGTGTATCTGCATTTGAGGGTTTTGTTACCCGTGTATCTGTATTTGAGGGTTGTGTTACCTGTGAATCTGTATTTGAGGGTTTTGTTACCCGTGTATCTGTATTTGATGGTTGTGTAACCCGTGTATCTGAAATTGAGGGTTTTGTTACCTGTGTAATTTTAGGGTTGTCACCTGTGTATCTGATTGATTGATTGATTGAATGGGGTTTAACGCCGTTTTCAACAATTTTTCAGTTATATCACGGCGGTCAGTTCACTTACTCATGCATTTCCTGGTTTTCTCACACCAGTACTCCACACAACAATCTTCTCAAGCAACTGGCTGCTTTTCCACATAAACATTAGCCCATTGGTGGAAGACGAATGACGCATGTCGCATTGACTTTTGTCAATCGTCGGAAAGAAAGTTGGCCGAGCCGGGATTCGAACTCACAACCCCTGGATTGACAGTCCGCGTCGCTACCGACTGAGCTACCGGGGCTCGGCTGTGTATCTGAAATTGAGGGTTTTGTTATCTGTGAATCTTTTTCTAAGGGTTGTAAGCTGTGTATCTAAAATTGAGGGTTTTTTACATACGTATCTCAAATTTAGGGTTTTGTTACCCGTGTATTTTTATTTGTGGTTTTCGTTGCTTGTTTATTATTGTTAGGGTGCTTTGCGGGTTGTTGCCTGTATATCTTTAATTAAGGGCTGTGTTGTTTGTTTCCTGTGGTTGCGGGTTTCGTTGCCGGTTTATCTTAGTTTGGGTGCTGAGTAGTCTGTAAACAGTATCAAAAATTGAGGGTTTCGTTTCCCGTACATCTGTATTTTAATAGTTGTTATCTGTGTATCTGTAGTTGAGGGTTGTTACCTGTGTATCTGTATTTGAGGGTTTTTATCTGTGTATCTGTATTTGAGGGTTGTTATCTGTGTATCTGTATTTGAGGGTTGTTACCTGTGAATCTGTATTTGAGAGTTGTTACCTGTGAATCTGTATTTGAGGGTTGTTACCTGTGTATCTGTATTTGAGGGTTTTGTTACCTTTGTAAAAACAAATACGGTTTTCGTTGCCTGCTTATCATAGTTAGGGTGCTTTGAAGGTTGTTGCCTGTTAATCTGTAATTAAGGGCTGTATTGTCTGTTTTTCTGTGTTTGCGTGTTTCGTTGCCGGTTTATCTTAGTTTGGGTGCTTTTTAGTCTGTAAACAGTATCAGAAATTGAAGTTTGTGTATCTGTTTTTGAGGGTTGTTGCTTGTTAATATGTTATTAAGGGGTGTTTGTATTTGAGCTTTTTGTAGTCTTATTAATGGCGTGAGTTGGTTATGTTGATATGTAAACCGAAAGGGACTTGAAACCAGTGTAGATGCAAATCAACTAGCATATAGGCGCAGGATGATTTTGCTCTACTGTTTGCCAACTACATACAGGCATAAATGGTTTTAAGAACTTCAGAAAAGCAGTTTACATTTAGGTTCTTCGGAAGTGATACGCAGGCCGGTCATTAACCACACGAGTAATAATCACGTCAAAGTTGGTTTACCTGGAGGACCGCTTAAGTAAAGTTTGTTCGTGTCAGGTTTAATTGCAGCACATTTTTCGACATGACATGAACATGCAATGAGGTTAAAATACTTTGGAAGTATTGTATGGTTATTTAATGCTATGTATGACTGTGAATGCTTTAACTAAGCTGTACATACTCACAGCTTGGCCAGAGTCGTAACATTCTCCCGCATATCGTCGCTTTCTGACGCCTCTGCATTAGAGGATGTTTGACAAGAATAATGGCCAAAGAAGAAACTGCTCAGGGTGAGAGGTTTCTCTTTCGGCCATAATGTTCCAACTCTTTTCAGTAATTATAATTTCATTCATAGACTTTCCATATTTTTGCCTAAATCATTTCAAAATCATCTGGTGCAGATTTCGTATGTGGGAAATTGTTAATGTTTTGAGGTTCAACAATGCCCCTTTATAACTCCATCGACCGAAATGTATAGCTCTAAAAGATGCCAACGTCCTCCGAATTGACTTGCAAATAAAAAGAACCATTCCCGAGCGTTATATAAGAGACATCTTTCATGTTTTAACACCTCATTGAACACTCAACCCCTATGTTGTGTGAAGATTCTTTTAAGTATCCATAACGTAAGATTTGTTTGAGTAATAACTAATAAGAGATACATTATGTGGGAAAGACGAGCTTACTCACCCTTTAAATAATACCTAGTCCACTGAACCGTGTACTACGTTAACATATATTAGAGGCACGGAGATGTAGGAAAAGACAGCTTACTCACCCTTACCTAGCCTACTGAACCATGTACTACGTAAACATATATTAGAGGCACGGAGATGTAGGAAAAGACGAGCTTATTCACCCTTACCTAGTCCACTGAACCGTGTACTACGTTAACATATATTAGAGGCACGGAGATGTAGGAAAAGACGAGCTTACTAACCCTTATCTAGACCTCTAAACCGTGTACTACTTTAACATATATTAGAAGCACGGAGATGTAGGAAAAGACGAGCTTACTCACCCTTACCTAGTCCACTGAACCGTGTACTACGTTAACATATATTAGAGGCACGGAGATGTAGGAAAAGACGAGCTTACTCACCCTTACCTAGTCCACTGAACCGTGTACTACGTTAACATATATTAGAGGCACGGAGATGTAGGAAAAGACGAGCTTACTCACCCTTACCTAGTCCACTGAACCGTGTACTACGTTAAGATATATTAGAGGCACGGAGATGTAGGAAAAGACGAGCTTACTCACCTTTATCTAGTCCTCTAAACCGTGTGCTATGTTAACATATATTAGAGGCACGGAGATGTAGGAAAAGACGAGCTTACTCACCCTTACCTAGCCTACTGAACCATGTACTACGTAAACATATATTAGAGGCACGGCGATGTAGGAAAAGACGAGCTTACTCACCCTTACCTAGTCCACTGAACCGTGTACTACGTTAACATATATTAGAGGCACGGAGATGTAGGAAAAGACGAGCTTACTCACCCTTACCTAGTCCACTGAACCGTGTACTACGTTAACATATATTAGAGGCACGGAGATGTAGGAAAAGACGAACTTACTAACCCTTATCTAGACCTCTAAACCGTGTGCTATGTTAACATATATTAGAGGCACGGAGATGTAGGAAAAGACGAGCTTACTCACCCTTACCTAGCCTACTGAACCGTGTACTACGTTAACATATATTAGAGGCACGGAGATGTAGGAAAAGACGAGCTTACTAACCCTTATCTAGACCTCTAAACCGTGTGCTATGTTAACATATATTAGAGGCACGGAGATGTAGGAAAAGACGAGCTTACTAACCCTTATCTAGTCCACCGAACCGTGTACTACGTTAACATATATTAGAGGCACGGAGATGTAGGAAAAGACGAGCTTACTAACCCTTATCTAGACCTCTAAACCGTGTGCTATGTTAACATATATTAGAGGCACGGAGATGTAGGAAAAGACGAGCTTACTCACCCTTACCTAGCCTACTGAACCGTGTACTACGTTAACATATATTAGAGGCACGGAGATGTAGGAAAAGACGAGCTTACCAACCCTTATCTTGTCCACTGAGCCGTGTACTACGTTAACATATATTAGAGGCACGGAGATGTAGGAAAAGACGAACTTACTTACCCTTATCTAGTCCTCTAAACCGTGTACTACATTAACATATATTAGAGGCACGGAGATGTAGGAAAAGACGAGCTTACTCACCCTTATCTAGTCCTCTAAACCGTGTACTACGTTAACATATATTAGAGGCACGGAGATGTAGGAAAAGACGAGCTTACTAACCCTTATCTAGACCTCTAAACCGTGTACTACTTTAACATATATTAGAAGCACGGAGATGTAGGAAAAGACGAGCTTACTCACCCTTACCTAGTCCACTGAACCGTGTACTACGTTAAGATATATTAGAGGCACGAAGATGTTGGAAAAGACGAGCTTACTAACCCTTATCTAGACCTCTAAACCGTGTACTACTTTAACATATATTAGAAGCACGGAGATGTAGGAAAAGACGAGCTTACTAAACCATATCTAGTCCTCTAAACCGTGTACTACGTTAACATATATTAGAGGCACGAAGATGTAGGAAAAGACGAGCTTACTCACCCTTACCTAGTTCACTGAACCGTGTACTACGTTAACATATATTAGAGGCACGAAGATGTAGGAAAAGACGAGCTTACTAACCCTTATCTAGACCTCTAAACCGTGTGCTATGTTAACATATATTAGAAGCACGGAGATGTAGGAAAAGACGAGCTTACTCACCCTTACCTAGTTCACTGAACCGTGTACTACGTTAACATATATTAGAGGCACGAAGATGTTGGAAAAGACGAGCTTACTAAACCATATCTAGTCCTCTAAACCGTGTACTACATTAACATATATTAGAGGCACGGAGATGTAGGAAAAGACGAGCTTACTCACCCTTACCTAGTTCACTGAACCGTGTACTACGTTAACATATATTAGAGGCACGGAGATGTAGGAAAAGACGAGCTTACTAACCCTTATCTAGTTCTCTAAATCGTGTACTACGTTAAGATATATTAGAGGCACGGAGATGTAGGAAAAGACGAGCTTACTAACCCTTATCTAGACCTCTAAACCGTGTACTACTTTAACATATATTAGAAGCACGGAGATGTAGGAAAAGACGAGCTTACTCACCCTTACCTAGTCCACTGAACCGTGTACTACGTTAAGATATATTAGAGGCACGAAGATGTTGGAAAAGACGAGCTTACTAAACCATATCTAGTTCAATAAACCGTGTACGACGTTAACATATATTAGAGGCACGAAGATGTAGGAAAAGACGAGCTTACTAACCCTTATCTAGACCTCTAAACCGTGTGCTATGTTAACATATATTAGAAGCACGGAGATGTAGGAAAAGACGAGCTTACTCACCCTTACCTAGTTCACTGAACCGTGTACTACGTTAACATATATTAGAGGCACGAAGATGTTGGAAAAGACGAGCTTACTAAACCATATCTAGTCCTCTAAACCGTGTACTACATTAACATATATTAGAGGCACGGAGATGTAGGAAAAGACGAGCTTACTCACCCTTACCTAGTTCACTGAACCGTGTACTACGTTAAGATATATTAGAGGCACGGAGATGTAGGAAAAGACGAGCTTACTAACCCTTATCTAGACCTCTAAACCGTGTACTACTTTAACATATATTAGAAGCACGGAGATGTAGGAAAAGACGAGCTTACTCACCCTTACCTAGTCCACTGAACCGTGTACTACGTTAAGATATATTAGAGGCACGAAGATGTTGGAAAAGACGAGCTTACTAAACCATATCTAGTTCAATAAACCGTGTACGACGTTAACATATATTAGAGGCACGGAGATGTAGGAAAAGACGAGCCTACTCACCCTTATCTAGTTCTCTAAACCGTGTACTACGTTAACATATATTAGAGGCACGGGAGATGTAGAAAAAGGAGCATTCTGATCTTATAACAGACTATTTATTCCTAATAGGAGGATGGCCTAAATGAAAATAAATACTTTCTTGTTTATTTCAGATTTCACAACACAGTCGAATAAACAACAAGAAAATGTCTCCGAAAAATACGGTGGTATAAATTGTAATATAATACCTTTTACCTGATATTATGACCCGGCCGAGTAGCTCAATTGGTAGCGTATCTGACTCGTGATCTGGAGGTCACGGGTTCGATACCCGGTTGCGGCGACATTCTTTCGGGCGATGTTTTCCATTGCCTCTCACCTCTGATCTATGTGAGAAAGTAGTCGAAAGTAGTCAGTGGCTTCGAAAGAATGTTGTGTAAGTACTGGTGTGGGAAAGCCAGGAAAACATGGGTAGGTGCACTGACCGCCGTGATATGACCAAAGCTGTTGAAGGCGGCGTTAATCTCCAAACAAACAAACAAACAAAACCTGATATTATAGTGTACGCATTTAATTTATTAGGATTTATACTGAGCAATGTCTCCTTTTGCCACAATTAATGTTTTCAAAACTATTATTTCGTTTAAAGAATGACTTTTTCTATCTAGTAAATTTCAAAAGTCGTCTGCTGCACATTTGTTATTATGTGTTAACTATACCAGTTTTCACTTTTTGCAGGTACAGATACAGTCATGATCGTCGTCGTCGTCACTGCTGTGTGTACAGTAATCATAATTATTCTGATAACATGTTACTGCAAGAGGTATGTCACAAAAGACCAGTTTCCTAAAAAAAACCATTCACGACATGTTTTTCGTCTAAACATCATTATTCTAAGCATGACCAATGGTAAGTCCCAGATATAGAGATATGTCTCATCAAACTAAACGTTCTGTTGGTCAGACGGCAGCATTTCATTTTCAATAGGCGACCATTATACGGTGTGGACTATGGCTCTTTCCCAACAACCCAAATAACCCAGAAACTAGTATTCAATTAAAGTTCATTCTTAAAAATACCAAACTCTCATATTGACCTTTCTTTTTGTTAGCAATGATGTCAAAGCAAAGGTATACGTACCGCCGTAAATTTATTTTCCAATTTCAGAAAATTCATGTTTTTTTCTGAAAATGATTTTTAAGTTGTCAATATAGCTAAAAGCAAACACTGTTTTAGTAACAAATAAGTCAGGCGGCATTCAACTAAATTAAAATTGCTTTCAACTTTCAACAAAATTATTGTCAAATGAGAGACCACTTTAGTATTATGGATTCATCTGTAATTCCCTCAAAAGCGTTCCGATCAGAATTGCTTCCCATTGACCTAATTGTTGAACTTATCAGTCAAATCGTAGACAGTAGCGCTGCGATATCTCAGTAGGTAACGACGAGAGCTAATGATCTATGGGTCGTTAAGTCAAGCCCCGGCTCGACAGATCATTACTTTCGATCATTGCCGACAAGGAATGAGTGCAAAGCGTCATTCGCCTTTCAGCAACTTCAATAAACTCAAGTAATTGTTAAATGCAAGTCAGCACTAGATGTGCAATTGGCCATATTAAGTATATACACAATGATTGAACATACAAATAAATGACAAAATATCATCACATGAAAATAGTACTATCAAAATTAACATAATAACATAATGATTGATAGCATATTTGGCAGTCGTGACATTACTTTAATACCGATGAAAACCGCGTTATATAAGCTCCAATCAATCATTGCTACTTCAATACTCAAAATAATGATTACACCATGAACATAATTTGTACAAATATAATTTTATCCATGCCAAGACAACTATTTGGCTTTAAGACTAAGAAGTATCTTCAAATTATGTTCTTGATTCTTTCCTTCATTCACACAATCTATTGCAAACGTCTTTGAAGAAATGTTGACACAATATGCAAGTTCTATAATATGCAAGACAATTTATTGAACAGAGTTGAAAACATTGTAACATTAGATGCATTACCGGTCATGGATGCTTACAAACATTGTCTTGTCGAGACGCATGCATATTTCTCAGTTTGTCGGAAAGGGTTAACTCTTTAAGCGCCGAAATTCCTGAAATAAACTCGTCCATGTTCAAAATCGTGCGACTCAATTGCTCACGCTAAAATACTCCTTGGAATATCTTGATAACTAAAAGGCAAGCCATGTAATAGTCAACTGAATCTGCATTGTTTGCAAAAACCTCAACATTGCCATTTGCGCTGATAAGAGTTAAAAATCAAAATAGCTGAAATTCGAAAGTATTGCATAGATAGTAAAGTGACAATCTGGGTATTTTATTATATTATTATAGACGAAAGAGAACTCCAATAAAATCAGATGTAAACACGATTAAACCAAGAAAAAAAGACGTCTACGAAGTAACGGAAAACCCAATGGAGTTGCTAAACGAACCAAATTGCATACAAGGCAGCGAAGAACATGTTTATGACGAGCCCGATATAGATATCATTGCTATTCGTGCTCACGAAAACGAAACGAAACCTTTGTTGCAAGGACAAGTCGCGAGTTTTAATAAAAATGAAGTCAAAGTTACGATTGAACAGTCCGATGGTGATGACACAGATAATACTGCAGTTACAAACAGTAAGAAAAACAATCAACATAATCAAGACCATATACCAATGGAGTTGCTAAACGAACCAACTTGCATACAAGGCAACGAAGAATATGTTTATGACGAGCCCGATATAGATATCATTGCTATTCGTGCTCACGAAAACGAAACGAAACCTTTGTTGCAAGAACAAGTCGCGAGGTTTAATGAAAATGAAGTCAAAGGTACGGTTGAACAGTCCGATGGAGATGACATAGATATTACTGCAGTTACAAACAGTAAGAAAAACAATCAAGACAATCAAGACAATATACCAATGGAGTTGCTAAACGAACCAAATTGCATACAAGGCAACGAAGAATATGTTTATGACGAGCCCGATATAGATATCATTGCTATTCGTGCTCACGAAAACGAAACGAAACCTTTGTTGCAAGAACAAGTCGCGAGTTTTAATGAAAATGAAGTCAAGGGTACGGTTGAACAGTGCGATGGTGATGACACATATATTACTGCAGTTACAAACAGTAAGAAAAACAATCAAGAGAATCAAGACAATATACCAATGGAGCAGTAAGAACAGTTATATCCGCAAGTTGATGAACAGAAATCAAATAACACCAAGTCTGCAAGTACTGGGCATATTTACGTTGTTTCAGGTCCGACGTTAGATTAATGGATGATCAATTAATATCAATAAAGTTTGATCTCTACCATTTCAATCGAACACAATAGTTAAGTGTACGATTACGGGTAACCCTAGAGTACTCAATGTGTTACTCTTGGTATTAATTCTTGACTGGACATTGTATCGGGTACATCAAAAAGTATTGGACAACAAGTTGATACTCAAAATAAAAGAGTTCAATAGTGTAGGTACAATAACATACATAAATCGTTTGCGAAATGCATTTAATGAAGATGATATTGTTTAAGAAGTGATATATATTGTATATTATTATTGCATGCATTACTAACTTTATCTCGTTTAAAAGCGTATAATGGATGTTAGAACTAGTGTACTTACATACCCTGGACATTCTATAACGCAATGATATATCACACCGTTAGTATAGGTTAAACTTTCCCACATGCAGACGCCTTTCCATATATCCGCAACAGAAAATCTATGAATTAGCAAGTTCTCCTATTGGCACAATGTTTTCAAATCTAGTCAATATTTATAATTTCACTTACGGACGTTTTCATATTATTTAGCTAAATGCTTTTAAAATCGTCTACAGCAAATTGGCTACAAATGGGAAAGAATGAAAACAATATTATTGTTAAAATTTTATTTGAAAACTGACAGCTGCTTTTATGATGCATGTATTTGATGGGAAATTATGGAAAACAACAAATGGACATTTTGAGGTCATGAAGGACGAACGTTTCCTGTTCTCGCTTTGAGGTCATGTAGGACGAACTTTCATGTTCTCTGTTTAAGGACATGTAAGAAAACATTTTCCAGTTCTTTCTTTGATGTCATGCAGTACAACATTATCCAGTTCTCTCTTTGAGGTCGTGTAGTACAACATGTTCCAGCTATCTCTTTGATGTCATGTACTACAACATTTTCCAGTTTCTCTTATAGGTCATGTATGACAAACTTTTCCAGTTTCCCTGCCATGTATTTATTAAGCATTTTAAACAACGGATTCAAGACTGCTACTTACATGGCATATGGATAAAAACATTGCGAATACAGGACAACATTATTAACATTTCAAATCATTATTAAACCCAGAGCTATATTTAAATTCATTTTTACCTTTCTCCCTACGCAGGATATATAGTAACTTTAGATGCCATGACCTTATGGTGGAGAGAGGTAGACACCTATCGATTGCAAGAAATAACCGTTTTCGCCCTTTATGTCTTGATAAAAATATGTACATTAGTGAAGATGAGTTTCACTTCTTTTATGTCCTACATATGACGATTTAAGAGACATTTATTGTTAACGTATCCTGGATAAACAACAAAACTCTAGACAAATTTCGTGCAATATTAAATACAAATATCCAGTCTGAAGTAAACAATACTCTTTCAACATCTTAATTATTTTTCAGCTTAAATGTCAGTGATATAATATATTTCATCACTCCCTGTTGTATATACTTATAAATTATGTTGTATGATGGGCCAGTGGCCTAAATTGCGAAATAAATATTTTGTATGACACAATTTTCAAGCTGTCTCTTTGAGGTCATGTATAACAAATATTTCCAGTTGTCTCTTTCAGGTCATGTGTTAAAAGTCTACCAAGCTCTATATGTGAGGTCATATAGGACACTCTTTTCCAGTTCTCTCTTTGAGGTCATGTATGAAAAATCTGTCCAGTTCTCTCGTTGAGATCATGTAGGACATAACGTTCCCGTTTCTCTCTTTGAGGTTATGGACAAATCCTTCCAGTTCTCTCTTTGAGGTCAGATGAGATAAACTTTTCAATACCTCTCTATTTGATGTCATGTAGGACCGAACGTTCCCGTTCTCTCTTTGAGGTCATGTATGACACACTTTTCAATATCTCTCTATTTGAGGTCATGTATGACACACTTTTCAATATCTCTCTATTTGAGGTCATGTATGACACACTTTTCAATATCTCTCTATTTGAGGTCATGTATGACACACGTTTCAAGCTGTCTATTTGAGTTATGCAGGACAGAACTTTCTTTTTTAATTTAAACATCATTATTTATTTTACATCGATTGCGAAGTAAGCTTTCAGCTTATATTAATCACGCTCGATGTCTGTTCTCTCTCTGAGGTCATTTAGGACGTACTTTTCCAGTTTTCTCTTTGAGGTCATGTTGGGCAAACTTTCCCAGTTTTTAACGGCATTGTTAAGTGGTATTTCAATATGGTAAATGGCTGTTTTGATGAATGCGTTGGATAAAAAATAACATGAGACAATTCAGAGTCATGCAGAACACAATCATGTAGTTTTCTCTTAGCTTAATCAAGAGTTCTACTTGTCTATGGGATAGTGTTTTAACACGTTGTATATAACATAACTAATTATTAACAGTGTGCCATCGAATTTAATTCGAACAAAAAGCATTATAAGGAACCTTTGTAAATGAAGGAACAATAATTGAATAAAATTGAAAACAATGTGGAAACATGGGAATTGCTCATCATGAGCAATTTCTCCATTCACCACAATGATTTCGAAATACGTCTGCTGTCAGAAAGCGTCTTTGTGTTGGAAAGGGTTAATATCGGACATGGCATACACATGTTATCAAAGTTCAGAATAATTACTTTTTCTTGACTAAAAGTAAGACTTTTGTCATGCCTAGGTAAAATATGTATCTATGACTGTGCTGAATGATTTGTCTTCACTCTGTATATATGTATATATGACTGTACAGACTTATTCAAGTCTTCACTTTGTATAGATGTACCCACGGACTGCAGACTTGTTTTAGATTTGTTTGCATGTTTAGTCCTTATCCTAACCGCCTCGGTGGTGTAGTGGTAGAATGTCCGCCTCGAGTGTGGAAGGTCGCGTGTTCGATCCCCGGTCGGGGCATACCAAAGACTTCAACAATTGAAGTAATGGCTGCACTCCTTTGCAATCAGGGTTGCAGGATAAACATTACGACATACTGGATGGTGTCAGGATAAATGGACCAGTAGTAATGGTAACCTACCCAGGAAAAGCCGTGATACAAATTATTGTAAACGGCGTAAAATACAAGCAATCAATGGGAGACATCAGAAAGTTACTCTCTACATCTAGCTAGGTTCCTATCATTTGGTTTCCTCTGTTTTTATCATTGGTTTCTTTGCACTGGATGGTGCACTTATAAATTGCATTTTCTTGGCCAACTGTAGTAATTCCACATTTGTTTTCTTTAAACACTGCTATGCAAATTTTCTCTTTTAAATCATCACTTTAATTAACACATTTATGATTAATGTAATTGCAATATCTCATTGCGAAAAAGAGATAAAGACAAAGGATTCCAACTAAAAGGACCTACCAACCATTTGGTCTTCCTTGGTCTTTATCTGACAAGGGAGATAATATAATTATCACTAATGTCCCTAATTAGTCCGTATAAGGTGGAATAAGCGTTATAGCCAATATACGTTAAATTGTACATGTATAGGAATGTATAAATGTGGTTCTCTGTATACAATGTGAAAATCAATGACCTTTCTCATCATTTTCCCCCCAAAAGTATCTATTTTGATGAGATTCTTCTGGTCTATGTAAAGTCAACATAACAGACACTTGAAAGGCAAACGGTAACATAATAAAACGCTTGTAACCGAATTTAACTGCAAAGTCGGTGGTCATGTAGATCGGCATGAAAATACGTTCATTGAGAGACCGAAGTACTGCCATTGGCATGCAATAGAAATCCGACGTTGACACACCGAGGGCTTGGCGTGAAACAGTTGTAACTTAAAAACCTATTTTGAAAACCCTGGTTTAGGGGCAATTTCGACCCTTTTGTAAACAATGCAAAGAACGAGCAATGGCACCTAAATTCACATTGTTTACCAAGAAAAATTATTTAACGCTTATAAAGACTTTATCGCGAGTTGATTAACCTTGGTAAAAAATTACCAATTTTAGTTACAACCGTTTCACGCCAAGCCCTCGACACAGTACTCAATTAGCATCACAGTTAGTGACGCAATATCGACCAATTAACACGATATAATCGTCATTTGATTTAGTCTATTTCCTTTCCAATAAATGCCAAATCTACAGCAGACAATTTTGAAAACAGCATGGAGACTATGGTAAACTCAATGAATGTGAGTATACTTATAGAATAAAGATAAAACTATTATGATAAAAGAATAACATGCTCATAATGAGTCATTTTTCTTTTTCCACAATGTCTTCAAAAGTCGTCTGCGGTAGACACGTTAAATTGTGTCCGTGTGTGTAAAAGGGTTAGTATTTTGAACTTGAATCATATCTACTAAATATTCTAAATAACAAACTAAGAAAACAATTAACACTCTTTCGAATTTCTGACATGATTGAGCGATCGAACTGGGCAGATACTAAGGAATTGAACGGAACAATAGAAAGTTCATATTTTGTTCGTGAAAGGTTTCAGAATCGGAGTATCATGGAATTATAGAAACATACCTACACAATATCTATAAACTGCATGGCCTTTTATTTCTCGATGTATTAACTTATTATCTTCAAGTAGTCTAAAAGTTCAAATCAATATTGAAAACTAGATTTCAAACGCGTCATAGTATAGAGAATATTGTATGAATCAAAATATGGTGTATAGTAATAACTTTAAATCATAAGCTTATGTATACATTTACAATTGTGTACTGGTTACTTTGACGTAGTTGTACTTCCCTTTCATATTAGTATTGATCTTTGGATTTGTGTATAGGTATACATTGTGTAAATAAATTCATTTTTGCATCATTGAACATATTCTTTACGTGATTATACTTGCAAATAATCAATGGCACTTATATGCCTACTTGCCGAATAAAATTAGTTGAGTTGAGATATTGTTAAACATAGTTTAGTTATATCACGAAGTATGGTGATTTACTCTGTTTTAAACAGTGTTCTCGTCATATTACGGCACTTGTTCATTAAATCTGCTTTAAACAGTGGTATCGTCATATCACGACACATGTTCATTAAATCTGCTTTAAACAGTGGTATCGTCATATCACGACACATGTTCATTAACTCTGCTTTAAACAGTGGTATCGTCATATCACGACACATGTTCATTAACTCTGCTTTAAACAGTGGTATCGTCATATCACGACACATTTTCAATAACTCGGCTTTAAATAGTGGTATCGTCATATCACGACACATGTTCATTAACTCTGCTTTAAACAGTGGTATCGTCATATCACGACACATGTTAATTAACTCTGCTTTAAACAGTGGTATCGTCATATCACGACACATGTTCATTAACTCGGCTTTAAACATTGGTATCGTCATATCACGACATATGTTCATTAACTCTGCTTTAAACAGTGGTATCGTCATATCACGACACATGTTCATTAACTCGGCTTTAAACAGTGGTATCGTCATATCACGACACATGTTGATTAACTCTGCTTTAAACAGTGGTATCGTCATATCACGACACGTGTTGATTAAGTCTGCTTTAAACAGTGGTATCGTCATATCACGACACATGTTCATTTACTCTGCTTTAAACAGTGGTATCGTCATATCACGACACATGTTGTTTAACTCGGCTTTAAACAGTGGTATCGTGATATCACGACACATGGGGTCTTACTCCGTAGCGTGTCCAGTTGATACGGCGAACCTAGAAATGTAAAACTCCGCACTATAGTCCCACTGCGACCCCTACGCCCTGTAAAATATAGGGATACGCCCTTGGGTGACCCTGAGGCCAACGCAGATTTTCTAAAGGGTTTATAACATTAAAATGATGCTTAGTGTGCCGCGTATCGTTTTCGAGTGTAATTGACGTATTTAAAGGCAAATCATTGATTTGAGAAAAAAATACAACCACTTAATGTCAGAATTTATACCATGAATTACATACACGAATAGTGTATGGTATATGGTGAAATTTTAATTACAAAGGAAATACATTATAATATTGCTGTTTCACTTCTCATTAACTACTTGAATATCGTAAACAAAATCAGACCGCGTTTTCTCTGGTGCAAACTGTACAGATATGACCGAGGAAGCAGTGATTCGTACTGCCCATATGTGGAGCGTACAGCAATAGACACATTATGTGCAGAATGTCATTACTGGTGGAGAGATATCGTGCGCGTACTAGACGAGACTTGGGGAAACAGTGGCTCATATTGCACATATTTGGTGCCAAATCATTAAACATATTATACGATACAAATCATTACCGGTGGGTACATATTGCAGATAAAACCACAGGTGACACTTGCTAAGCAGTGACTCGTACGGAAACATATGTGGTGAAAGTATCGAAAGCCACAGTATACGCAGCAATTCGTCACTGGTAGAGATACTTTGGCGAGAAAACACCACAGATGAGAATTGGGAAGAAGTGACATCGATAGATATCTTGTAGTACAATACAGAATGGACATGGAAAACAGTGGCTCGTACCGCATATGTGTGGTACGTACACCGATAGACTTAGTTACTTATCTTAGACATAAATGTGGTTCCGGTATTCAAATAATCAACGATATTGACGATGTCTATGCATTGATGTTTGCTGATGATGTTTTCAGCGTGACTGACACTGTGTTAAACCTACAACGCCATATCAACTATATTGATGACTTGTGTAAAGACACTGATATGAACTTAAATCTAGATCAATCTAAGATAATGGTGTTTCGGAATGGTGGACCTCTACGTGCCTATGAGAGATGGACATTTCGGGGAAATAATAGAAGTAGTGCCTTACTACAAATACCTTGGTGTATTTTTCACATCAACATTGTCCTGGACTAAAACAAAAGAAACATTAGCTCAGCAGGCATCTAAAGTTGTTCTTAGCATTTTCAAATACCAGAATAATTTTGGTTATTTCTTTGCTAATGAAGCTCTAAAATTGTTTGACTCTATTGTCGTACCGATTTTATGTTACTCTGCTGATGCGTGGGAGTACCAATATTCTGAATGTATAGAACGAGTGCAATCCAATTTCTGTAAACGTATATGTGGCCTGAATAGAAATGTACCAAACTAGGTATGTGAAGTTGGCACGAAGTTCGATATTCGGTAATCGATATTCAATACCGATATGAAAGTAGATCTGAAACGAATATAGAGCCAGCACCAGATTCGTGAATTCTGTTACGCATTGAAATATAAGTTACCGTCATTATTTAGTATGACGAATACCGATTTGAATATCGATTTGAATATGGAGCCAGATCGATATTCGAGAAAATGGTGATATCGCCTTCCTGATCATGTAGAAGGGCGAACCCCGATTTGAATATCGATTTTGAATTTAGTGCCAGATCGATATTCGGTAAAATGATGATATGTTCTTTCTGACCATGTAGTAGAGCGAATGCCGATTTGAATATCGATTTGAATATGGAGCCAGATCGATATTCGAGAAAATGGTGCTATCTTTTTTTCTGAACATGTAGTAGAGCGAATACCGATTTGAATATCTATTTGAATATAGAGCCAGATCGATATTCGTGAAAATGGTGATATCGTCTTCCTGATTATGTAGAAGGGCGAACCCCGATTTGAATATCGATTTGAATTTAGTGCCGGGTCTGTATTCGGTAATATGGTGCTATTGTCTTTCTGACCATGTGGTAGAGCGAATACCGATTTGAATATCGATATGAATATGGAGCCAGATCGATATTCGAGAAAATCGTGATGTCGCCTTCCTGATCATGTACATGTAGAAGGGCGAACCCCGATTTGAATATCGATTTGAATTTAGTGCCAGGTCGATATTCGGTAAAATGGTGCTATTGTCTTTCTGAGCATGTAGTAGAGCGAATACCGATTTGAATATCGATTTGAATATGGAGCCAGATCGATATTCGAGAAAATGTTGCTATCTTTTTTCTGACCATGTTGTAGAGCGAATACCGATTTGAATATCGATTTGAATAAAGAGTCAGGTCGATATTCGTGAAATGGTGATATCGCCTTCCTGATCATGTAGAAGGGCGAACCCCGATTTGAATTAAGTGCCAGGTGGATATTCGGTAAAATGGTGCTATTGTCTTTCTGACCATGTAGTAGAGTGAATACCGATTTCAATATCGATTTGAATATGGAGCCAGATCGATATTCGAGAAAATGGTGCTATCTTTTCTCTGAACATGTAGTAGAGCGAATACCGATTTGAATATCGATTTGAATATAGAGCCAGATCGATATTCGTGAAAATGTTGCTATCTTTTTTCTGACCATGTTGTAGAGCGAATACCGATTTGAATATCGATTTGAATAAAGAGTCAGGTCGATATTCGTGAAATGGTGATATCGTCTTCCTGATCATGTAGAAGGGCGAACCCCGATTTGAATTAAGTGCCAGGTGGATATTCGGTAAAATGGTGCTATTGTCTTTCTGACCATGTAGTAGAGTGAATACCGATTTCAATATCGATTTGAATATGGAGCCAGATCGATATTCGAGAAAATGGTGCTATCTTTTCTCTGAACATGTAGTAGAGCGAATACCGATTTGAATATCGATTTGAATATAGAGCCAGATCGATATTCGTGAAAATGGTGCTATCTTTTTTGTGAACATGTAGTAGAGCGAATATCGATTTGAATATCAATTTGAATATAGAGCCAGATCGATATTCGTGAAAATGGTGCTATCGTCTTCCTGATCATGTAGAAGGGCGAACCCCGATTTGAATATCCATTTGAATTTAGTGCCAGGTCGATATTCGGTAAACTGGTGCTATTGTCTTTCTGACCATCTAGTAGAGCGAATACCGATTTCAATATCGATTTGAATATGGAGCCAGGTCGATATTCGTGAAAATGGTGATATCGCCTTCCTGATCATGTAGAAGGGCGAACCCCGATTTTAATTTAGAGCCAAGTCGATATTCGGTAAAATGGTGCTTTGGTCTTTCTGACCATCTAGTAGAGCGAATACCGATTTCAATATTGATTTGAATACGGAGCCAGATCGATATTCGAGAAAATGGTGCTATCTTTTTTCTGACCATGTTGTAGAGCGAATACAGATTTGAATATTGATTTGAATATAGAGCCGGGTCGATATTCGTGAAAATGGTGATATCGCCTTCCTGATCATGTAGAAGGGCGAACCCCGATTTGAATTTAGAGCCAGGTCGATATTCGGTAAAATGGTGATATTGTCTTTCTGATCATGTAGTAGAGCGAATACCGATTTGAATATCGATTTGAATATGGAGCCAGATCGATATTCGAGAAAATGTTGCGATATTTTTTCTGACCATGTAGTAGAGCGAATACCGATTTGAATATCGATTTGAATATGGAGCCAGGTCAATATTCGTGAAATGGTGATATCGCCTTCATGATCATGTAGAAGGTCGAACCCCGATTTGAATATCGATTTGAATTTAGTGCCAGATCGATATTCGGTAAAATGGTGCTATGGTCTTTCTGACCATGTATTAGAGCGAATACCGATTTGAATATCGATTTAAATATAGAGCCATGTCGATATTCGTGAAAATGGTGATATCGCCTTCCTGATCATGTAGAAGGGTGAAACCCGATTTGAATTTAGAGCCAGGTCGATATTCGGTAAAATGGTGCTATGGTCTTTCTGACCATGTAGTACAGCGAATACCGATTTGAATATCGATTTTGATATAGAGCCAGGTCGATATTCGTGAAAATGGTGATATCGCCTTCCTGATCATGTAGAAGGGCGAACCCCGATTTGAATTTAGAGCCAGGTCGATATTCGGTAAAATGGTGCTATTGTCTTTCTGATCATGTAGTAGAGCGAATACCGATTTGAATATCGATTTGAATATGGAGCCAGATCGATATTCGAGAAAATGGCGCTATATTTTTTCTGAACATGTTGTAGAGCGAACACCGATTTGAATATCGATTTGAATATGGAGCCAGATCGATATTCGTGAAAATGGTTCTATCGTCTTTCTGATCATGTAGAAGGGCGAACCCTGATTTGAATATCGATTTGAATTTTGTGCCAGGTCGATATTCGGTAAAATGGTGCTATTGTCTTTCTGACCATGTAGTAGAGCGAATACCGATTTGAATATCGATATGAATATAGTGCCAGATCGATATTCGTGAAAATGGTGATATCGCCTTCCTGATCATGTAGAAGTGTTAATAACGATTTAAACATAGTTCTAAATTTCGAGCCAGGTCGATATTCGGGAAAATGGGCTAATCGTCTTTCTGATCATGTAGAAGGACAAACGATAACACGGCTTTGCTATATACAAAACACCGAGTCGCGATAGTTCAGTCGGTTACAACGAAGGCTATCAGTCCATTCGACATAAGGGGACGTGAATACTGCTATGTGGAGTACTGTTGCGAGAAAGACTGGAAACAACACGTTAGGTGATCTGACCGCCGTGATATGACTGAAATACCATTGAAACTGTAACCTTTTTAAACCTTTTAGGTTAAGAAGAACCACTTCTCATTTTCCATTAGTCTATCTTACTATTTAGTTAACCTAAAATTTTCATTTCTTGATACTGATTTTATTTTTGATAATGTTCGCAGTTGAAATAATGCTAGGACAATGAAATGATTTGTATGGGAATGACAAATAATATAAGATCTGTAATTTATCAAATAATTTCTTTTCATAGTATTTAACATAACCCAAAAACGTCGACATACACTAACAGTGTTGCTTACATTTCTTCACATGTGCATGGAACATGAGAAAAAGAAAATAGAGGGCGGTGAATGGCTTCGAATTGACTCTAGAGTATAGTTCTATATAGCCAAAAAGTCCCTGCCATTAGTACCCATGCTTGTCAATCAACCAAAATAATTTGAACCACCTATGCAAAGGGTAATTTGTATGTGTCTGGTCTACTTTCAAATAAAGCTAGCATTTTCAAAACAGTAGAAGTTTAATAGATGCAAAACTCATGTTCAACAACCTATGACAAATGTTAATTCGCGGAACATCAGTGTGAAATTATAATGAAACGAAATCGGACATTTCTTTCAGCGTTCAATATTTGTTTAAGATATACAGTGTAAAATTAAAACCAGTCTAAATTTCACGCAAAACTACCTTAGAACTAAATACGGATCCAGATATGTTTAGAATGGTTAAAAACTGTAAGTCATGTAGGGAATATATGCCCCAAAATCTATGGGACGTGTTATGTAACTAATCAAAAAAGAATTAAACACAACGAGATATATGCAAGGCCTATTTAAGTGAAATAACTTTGAAAACAGGAAAATAGTTTCAGATGAGAAAAGTTTAAAACTTTGAACAAGGGTAATACAGGAGAAACGAGCCCCGCAAACTATGGGTTTTGTTGTTTAAACACAATTAAAATAAGTTGAAAAAACTGCATAGAGGGTCTTACAATAAACACTATTGCAAAACTATTTTGAATTCGACCAAAAAAACTTTCAAATGTTTAACATATAACAAAAAGAGAAAACAAGTAACACAACCTAAATTCCGTGTTTTTCAACCAATCAAAATGATTCGAACATCTTTTGTATAATCATGGTCATTCTATGTTGAAATTTGACAATACAGTGCATGGCATGGAAACCAGTTTTGGGTTTCAAATGGCAAGTTTTGTAGTTCCCCACGTAGTCCATTATACCAAACATGCCCGTACCTTGAAGTTAAAATAAGAGCACAAAAATGTTCGTTCTTCAACATTGTCACTCCAGCTAAAACATAGCGAGCACTTCCTATGGCAATTTCCGGCAGTGAAATTATGCGTTCCAGTGTGATCCTATTATACAGACAGTGTTCGTAAACTCTGACGACGAAAATTGGATAGGATTGAGTTATAACTCTTCTGCGTACTCTTCTACCTGAACACGTCTTTAGTGTGCTGAAAAGATATTTAGAAAATATGCAATATATGAGAAAAAGCAATTATGGATTGAGTGTAAAATGTTCCACGTCAAATGAAATATGTACCTCGTTGCATGAAAATGTACTGCGTATACTACAATACAACATAGTAAGACAGTAAAGGCGTTCCATATGTACACATACATATCTGCACGTGTACATATGCATACATGTACACATGTATGTACACACACAGATGCAAACACATACACACAACCATGTATACACATACATGTATATACATGTCATATAAACAATTTTGAAATAAAAATATCATAATGTGCCTGTTCCTCCATTTTCGGATTGAAATACATGTATATCAGTTTATCTATCTAACCACTTTGCATTTTGGTAATATGTAGATTTCTTCGACTAGAAGCATAGAACAAGGAGATGTGCATTTAAGTTTTTCATTTTGCGATGTCAATACAATATCAAATGTGTGTATAATAAGTATGGTGTTATATTTACTTGGTAAAAGTCACAACAAAGCAGAAAATGATATTCCTTTTTCAATTTCATTCGAATTACATAGTTTACAAATTCTATTCTTTTCTAGGTATATTTTGATAACGACCTCATTTAATTTCATGGGATCCAACTCTTAAATTTACTTAAATATACTGTATGTCTAATACTTTAAGATATTTTTCATAACTGACTGCATGTTTAAACGTGTGCTAATAATAAACTGAGGGTTCGTATCTATTGATGCGTTCCACTCTTGAAGAAAGCAATCTTTTAGTCTGTTTACAAAAAAATGCAAGGATAAAGAGTCTGATGCGACCATTTGATTGTGCCATATTATCCCGCAACTGTTTCTCTGTAAGATCAATATTATGCTTGTTGCCCAATTATTGCGGCCGTTTTGCATCAACAGTTAACATCATATCATAGCATTTTTGTACAAATCGCGATTGTGGCATCCTTATTAATTTTAGCCAATAGTTTATACGACGTTTGCGTGATGTTATATACAAAGGGTAACGAGCACTGTCTCTTAAACTGGCAAATTTATATGGTTGTTTTTGCCTAGCACACATAAACAGTTTGCATCCATAATACTTTGCTCGTTCTAGTTCTCGATAGGTGTCTGCATCCCAAACTTCTGATGAAATTTTGACATGAAAAAATGTACAAGGACTGAACATTGTAATATAATTGAATAATTTGAAAGAGGACGACGAAAGGAACATTCCTATAAAGTTAGGTTGATATTGTTCATTGGTTTAGAAGGAGATGACGTTTGAGCTAAAAATTCCTTTGAACAATTTTCTGATGCCGCCTAGTCGCTATATTTTACAACCAATCAAAATAGATTGAACAAATTATGTAGAGGGTCAAATTATTGTAGATTTCAATGTAGTTTAGCATAAATGTTCCATTATGTATTATATATACATAATGGAACAGTTATGCTAAACTACATTGAAATCATACACTAACTATCATGATAATGAAATAATCAAGTTTTGTAATATTGCCCCTTTTCTGATACCGATATGACTTGAGCAATTTGTGTAGATGGTCAACCAAGATAACAAGATAAGTGATCCTCTTTTTAGCTCACCTGAGCACGAAATACTGAAGGTTAGTAATTGTGATCGCCGTTTGTCCGGCGTCCGTCATGCGTCGTCCGTCGTTGGTCAGCATCCTCTCCTCAGTAACCAGTGGGTCAATTGGGATGCAACTTCATAGAAAGCATCCTTACCAGAATTCCTTCATTTTTTGGGGATCCATGCATAATTCTGGTTTCCATGGAAATGAAACGAAACAAACTTCAAAATTCTTCTTCTCACAAATTGGTTTGCAGATTTTCAAATAATTTTGTAGAAATGTTCCTTGGATGACCCTCTATCAGATTTGTTCAAGCCATGTTGGTTTGGTCGAAAAACATGGCCACCAGGGGGCGGGGTATTTTGCCTTATATTGCTATAGTGAAAACTTAAAAAATCTTCTCCTCTGAAAACGTCGTTTGATTTTCAAATAATGTTGTAGAAATATTCCTTGGATAATCCTCTATCAGATTCCTCCAAGCCATGTTGATTGGTCGAAAAGCATGGTCGCCAGGGGGTAGGGCTTATATGGCTAAAGTGGAAAAAAAATCAGGTGAGTGATCAAGGGCCATCATGGCCCTCTTGTTGTGAAATTGTTAGATTAAAGAATTGATATCAAACTATGGAAGACACTCTACGATAGCTATCGGAACCTTTAAATGTATTTTAAGACATCACATGGGACGTCAGTGCCTATCAGCGTAAAACATAGCGTCCGTCAGGGAGGCGTTCTATCAGGATTATATTGCACGCTGTTTATTAAAGACCTCCTTGATGACCTTGAAAAGAGTCCGCTTCCCATTTATGTATGATATTGGACGCAGGCTTTGGTAAAAACTACCTTCAAAATAATATACCGGTGTCAAAGAGTAAAAACCCTTATCATGCTATGCTTGGGTATGGAATCCAGCCTACAAACCCGTAACCGGTTAACAGTGTAACATATACTATAATGTGATAAAACCAACACTATTATACGGCTGTCAGTTGTGGAATTATATGCGGACGTAGATCAGATAAATAGGACGCAGCATTATATCGTTAACCATGAGTAGGATGAATAGATAAATAAAAAATAAATAATTGCAAAATACTAACGTTCACATCTTTCAGTGTGTTGACATATTGATCAATCATGAAAGCTAAGAAATATTGTAAGTTACATATGTAATTTATGTATTGCATTTTAGTAAAACAAATAAGGTATATGTTGTTTGAGGTTGAGGTGCAAATCAACTAAGCTACACATTGACTCTTTAAATGTAGATTAACATTTACCTTTGCAACTGTAGGAGATTTCAAAATTCGAGTTAATGTAATAAATCCAGTCGTCACACCACGGTAACCTAGAAAGAACACAACACACATTATTACAGTCCACTGCCGATAACTCGAAGTCAAAATGACCTACGGAAACACTTTATCAACAGTTTGACACTTAGAAACAAATCTAGCACACTATCTGATGCAAACAACATTGAACACATTTTAGGAAAAAAAGTTATTGCTCATAATGAGGATGTTCTCCTTTTCCAACAAAGTTTTTTCTCTGTATTATGGCAACATAGTATTTGTTTACATGCAATTGCTTTGAGTTAAGTGATGTCGAGATAACGAGAGTCGACTGTAGAGTTATTGTTTTCATAAGCGCTTGGAAAATGGAATGGGTAAATATATTACAAACACATTGCATGGACACTTATTTTATGTTACATCGTAACCACATCAATGCCGTCATTCCTACGTCCTTATGAAGTTCTTACTGCGTCCTGATTCGTTTACGTCCTCACTTAGTATTGTGTTATCATGTTTAAATTCGACCCACGTCCTCCAGGTTAATACAGACCATATAACGTCCTTACCGGTTTCTTATGAGTGTATTACGTTATACAAGCTATTAGTAAGTAAGTAAGTAATATTTTATTATAGTGACCTGTGTACATATTTTACAAATACAAACATCAAACAATATAAACACCCGGCCGCGTAAGGCCTATAAGTCACTTTTAATAAACAATATTTACATATAAGGTAAAAAAGAGATAAAAAGAGAAGAAAGAAAAAGAAAGAAGAAGGAAGAAAAACAATAATTGAAAGATTATAATTTACATGCATATGAATTATTCATTTATAAAGAAAACCACGTCTTTTTTTCATTGATCCGACAAGAAATTTGGCAACTTGATTATATAATTCGAAAACACAAAATTTAAACTTGTCTGTGTTAGAAAGTGTGTTGAATGATGGGTTCTTTTGCTGTGCCCTGCTGATAAGCGATCCTCTCAGATCGTCATAGGCAGGACACGTCAAAAGAAAATGGATCTCGTCTTCAATTGAACCATTATTACAAATTTGACAGACCCTTTCCGATATGTTAAGCCTTGTAAATCTTCCGGTTTCTATTCTTATAGGTAAAATGCCAAATCTAAAGTGTGCAAGGTGAGATCTTTCTAACTTAGACAGGTTTGAGATCAGATACTTTTCCATACAATAATCATTTTTGAAAGTAATATAGTTTCTCAATTTTGAAACTGACTGTATTTTATGAGACCAGTCCTGTGAATTTTTATTTTTAAGAGACTCTTCTGCTTGTTTCATGTCTACTATTCTTTTGTTTGTATAATTATCCAAACATCCTATAGTTTGAAAAATAGATTTAATTTCTGAAGTCCATGTTTTGCCTGAAACATCGTAATCATAATTAAAAATATTTTTCGTAAGTCGAGCTTCATCCATTTTGATAAATCTGTTCCATAATCGAATCATGTTTAGCTAACGTCTGTGCGTAGGTGATAACCACCCCATATCTCCGGTTATCGCCACAATTGGCGCAAATCTATGCACACCTAAGAAATACCGTATAGCTCTATTGTGGATGTTATCAATTTTTGCATGACTTTTGAAACCAATTACCCCTGAACAATAATCTATCACTGGGACAACATATGAGTCGTATAATTTACTATATGTTTTATAACCAATGTTCTTATTACTGTGTATTTTTGAAATAACTGACCCCAATGCTCTACCACCCGATTTTGATAATATATCAATTGCATTATCATGAGTAAGGTTTTCATGAAAATAAACTCCTAAGTATTTATATACTGTTGTAAAATTCAGTACAGAACCACCTAGACTAAATTCAAAATTGCTCCTTTCCCTGCCTTTATTTCTGAAGTGCATTACATTAGTCTTTGTTTTGTTTACGAGTAAACGCCATTTTCTGCACCAATTTTGAATATAGTCTAGCATGTTCTGCATATCGGCCTCATTTTCGCTCAAAATTAAAATGTCGTCTGCATAGAAAAGACAGCATATTTCTTTATCCCCAAACTTGACCCCTTTATGCAAAGTCTTTAATCCGTCAATTAGGTCGTTTATAAAGAAGGCAAAGCAGGTCGGTGTGTTCTGGTCCCCCTGACGAACCCCTGACGTAACCGGGAACCAGTCCGTCAGTTTTCCGTTTAGTTTAACAGAAGACACTGTATTAGTCAATAACGATTTTACTGAGTTATAAAACTTTCCGTCTATGTTCTTAGATAGCATTTTATATAAAAGCATGTCTCTATTGACAAAGTCAAAAGCTTTTTGTAAATCAATAAAAGTTCCAAAAGTATCCTTTTTCTCGCTTAGACGGTTTCGAATTATGCTGTTCGCTACAAAAACATGGTCCTCACACGAGCGATTTGGTCTAAAACCATTTTGCTCGTCTGATAACAAGTTTTGGCATTCTAAGTAAGTTTTGAAACGCCTATTTAAAATGCACGAATATAACTTACTGACCGTTGATATTAAACTTATCCCTCGGTAATTCAGGAATACGATTATCACTATGTTTATCCTTAAGTATGGGGGAAATCAGCGATTGTCGCCAAATAGTAGGAAGTATACCCGTGTCAAGACACAAGTTAAACATTTCGTGCAGTACGCTTATCATTGTAGGATTTCGCAAGACTTCATACGGTATTTTATCGGGTCCAACACTTTTTCCATTTTTAGCCGAATAAACAACCTGTTCTACCTCTGCTTTAGATATGGTGTAGTTAAGATATGGATTAGTATCAAATAATGGATCTAACATTCTATCCTCAAATAACTGTTTTTCGGCCTTGACTGTTTCGTAAAAGTCATCATCAAACAATGAAGTAACTTGCGAAGGGTTATATAAGTCCTTAAAATCCCGTGACCATTTATCGACCACGTGATCTTCACCATGAGTGAGTTTACTTTGACTATCAATCACTTCCATGGGGATTTGACGCTGACGCTGTGGGCCCAAATTTTTAATATGACTCCAAAATTCTCGAGGATTGTTGGAACAATAATTCTCAATGTCATAAGACGGAGACTTATTATACTTTCTTTGAGCTTGTCTGAGGCTTTTATCAAAAATATTTCTTGCCGTCACGTATGATAAACGGAGAGATTCCCTATGCTTGCGTTCCCCATGAAACTTAGAAAAAGAGATTTCCTTTTGACGCATTGTTTTCCAAAACGATTCAAGATTTTCATCCCAATATGGTTTATAACATTTGTATCTTTTACGCGTTGTTTTTGAGCAGTCCACAGATGGGATGTTTTACTCTGTTCGTTAAATAAATCGTAGTGGGAAAGGTTAACATCTATAAGATGTGTAATGAACATTTATTGTAATAATAAATTAAATAATAATAATTTTCAATTTAAAGATTCATCTATCCAGAAACATATAAACACATCTATCTTAATAGACTACAATTATTGACAAATTAATTTAGAAACTACTCAAAAGCACACGACGTATTAAGCCTATCTTTCAATAGACCTGCAAGGTCACAATATATAACGCCCTCTCTATCAAATGCTACAAATTCGGTCACGTGACCACAATAAACATCGTTTTCTATTTCATCGAACAACTTCTAGCATAGATTCAACTCAGAGTAAGCACTTAAATGAATATATATCGACCACCATGCTGAACAACTGTTACAATTGTATCGCAAAATTTACATGTCCACCTTACGGCATCTGCTTTACATGTACACGATCCAATTCGGCCGACCAACTATTTTAAATACAATAAAGATTAGTTTAAACATAGTAAGGCACAAGATAAACAAAAATAACAATTAATTAGCTGCAAACAATTAATGCGAATATAAACAATAATAACAACTAATTAAATACAAACAATTAATGCGACAAAGATTGGAACGAAAGCTAAAGAATTGGTTCGTGGACACAGGTAGACTGCGGGAAAAAATGGTCACGTGCTCAACACTACTGGTTCAATGACAACACACTTTTAATATTGTATTACATGATTTCAAGAACTCACACTTTATATTGATTAGATCCATGTATATTTACAATCATTAAGTCAATAGTGAATACATGTGATAAGTATAATAGTGCTGATCAAGATCGAACTACAGAACTATGCAGTCTGATATCGGTTTACATCATCCTACATTATTATTTTTCTTTTTTTTTGCAACACAGAAAGTGTTTTGCATTGTGAGTTCTTGTAACTTTATAGTCAAAAGTAAACTTTCCTTCTAAATACAAAATGAGTTAAATATATTTAATCAAGTGTACAATGACAACACAAATATACCGGTAGCTCAGTCGGTAGCGACGCGGGCTGTCCATCCAGGGGTTGTCAGTTCGAATCCCGGCTCAGCCAACTTTCTTTCCGACATGGATTGACAAAAGTCAATGCGACAAGCCTCATTCGTCTTCCACCAATGGGCTAAGTCTATGTGGAAAAGCAGCCAGTTGCTTGGGAAGATCGGTGTGTGGAGTACTGGTGTAAGAAAACCAGGAAACACATGAGCTGGTGAACTGGTCGCCGTGATATAACTGAAACATTGTTAAAAATGGCGTTAAACCCAAATCAATCAACACATACTGTATATACTTTATAAGCACGTGCTATCTCGACTAAATGGTTTGGTAAGACGAACAGGTAGTTGGACGAAACCTCTAACATCCGAGTGAATATTCCGATTCCTATTTTGGCATAATTTAGTAAAACAAGCTTTATATTTAAAAACTACATACATCGTTAAATGGTTGGATGTCCTGTTTTGATTAATTATTAGGGGGAAACGAAAGAGATAAAGATATCTTACCTTAAATCTTCCCGAATTCTCTAGCCAGTTGACAGACGAAAAGTTTTTAATAGTGGTTGTCCGCTTTTCAATAGTAACGTCAGAAATAGCGCGTAATTGCGTGTTACCAGTTACTGTGCAATTATATTTATGTTTTCATCTGCTGTTTTATCAAATAGTACTGCTTAATGATAATTTTCAACGCGTCACACTGGTGGTGCAGAGGTAGAGCGTCGGCCTCTCGTATGAAAGGTACCGGGTTCGAATCCCGTGAAGAGTGGGTTCTGTTTTGGGGATTTTTCCACTCGAACTGTGCGAGCAATGGTTGATTGTGAAGAAGACAGCGAGCGTGATTAATATAAGCTGAAAGTTCGTTTCACAATCAATGACAATGATTAAGTTTAAACTTAAACTCAACTTAACTATTGTTAGCTCAGAAACTGGTAGCATTTTCAAATACCTTGCACGATATTAAGATCTATATTCAAATCGGTATTCGCACTTATACATGGTCAGAATGACTAAATCACCATTTTCTCGAATATTCATATCTATATTCAAATCGGTATTCGCCCTTCTACAAGATCAAAAAGACAAAATCACCATTTTCCTCGAATAACGACGTGGCTCTTTATTCAAATATGTATTCGCTCTACTACATGTATCATCATTTTCCAGAATATCGATTTGGCTCCATATTCAAATCGATATTCGCTCTAATACATGGTCAGAAAGATCATAGCACCATTTTACCGAACAATGACCTGGCACTAAATTCAAATCGATATTCAAATCGGGGTTCACCCTTCTACATGACCAAGAAGACGATATCACCATTTTCTCGAATATCGATCTGGCTCCATATTCAAACCGATATTCAAATCGGTATTCGCTCTACTACATGCTCAGAAAGACAATAGCACCATTTTACCGAATATCGACCTGGCTCCATATTCAAATCGATATTGAAATCGGCATTCGCTCTACCACATGATCAGGAAGACGATAGGACCATTTTCACGAATATCGATCTGGCTCTATATTCAAATTGATATTGAAATCGGTATTCGCTCTACAACATGTTCAGAAAAAGGATAGCACCATTTTCTCGAATATCGATCTGGCTCCATATTCAAATCGATATTCAAATCGGTATTCGCTCTACTACATGGTCAGATAGACCATAGCACCATTTTACCGAAAATCGACCTGGCACTAAATTCAAATCGATATTCAAATCGGGGTTCGCCCTTCTACATGATCAGGAAGACGATAGGACCATTTCCACGAATATCGACCTGGCTCTATATTCAAATCGATATTGAAATCGATATTAGCTCTACTACATGTTCAGAAAAAAGATAGCACCATTTTCTCGAATATCGATCTAGCTCCATATTCAAATCGATATTGAAATCGGCATTCGCTCTACTACATGCTCAGAAAGACAATAGCACCATGTTCACGAATGTCGATCTGGCTCTATATTTAAATCGATATTCAAATCGGTATTCGCTCTACTACATGTTCAGAAAAAAGATAGCACCATTTTTTTCAAATATCGATCTGGCTCCATATTCAAATCGGGGTTCGCCCTTCTACATGATCAGGAAGGCTATATCACCATTTCACGAATATCGACCTGGCTCTATATTCAAATCGATATTCAAATTGGTATTCGCTCTACAACATGGTCAGAAAAAGATAGCACCATTTTATTGAATATCGATCTGCTCAATATTCAAATAGATATTCAAATCGGTATTCGCTCTACTACATGCTCAAAGACAATAGCACCATTTTACCGAATATCGACCTGGCACTAAATTCAAATCGATATTCAATGGGGTTCGCCCTTCTACATGATCAGGAAGACATTGCTATTCGCTCTACTACATGTTCAGTAAAAAAAAGATAGCACCATTTTCTCGAATATCGATCTGGCCTCCATATTCAAATCGATATTCAAATCGGTATTCGCTCTTACCACATGTTCAGAAAGAACATACATGTAGCACCATTTTACCGAATATCGATCTGGCACTAAATTCAAATCGATATTCGAATCGGGGTTCGCCCTTCTACATGATCAGGAAGGCGATATCACCATTTTCTCGAATATCGATCTGGCTCCATTTTCAAATCGATATTCAAATCGGTATTCGTCATACTAAACAATGACGGTAACGTATATTTCAATGCGTAACAGAATTCATGAATCTTGTGCTGGCTCTATATTCGTTTCAGCTCTACATTCATATCGGTATTGAATATCGATTACCGAATACCGAACTTCGTGCCAACTTACATTCCTACCAAACTGCCATTACTGAATGTGGGCGACAGCCATTGTCAGTTATAAGTTATATACATGACTAGATGTGTTAAATACTGGGCTAAGCTTACCACAATGCCTAATCATAGATATCCAAAACAGACATATAATATGTTACGTTCTTTAGATGAATCTGGTAGGATAACATGGGCTACACACATAAAACGGTTATTGTTCCAGTTCGGTTTTGGATATGTATGGCTAGCAAATGAAGTTGGTGATACCATTGCATTTACTTATTTATTTAAAACACGTGTTGCTGATTGTGCACGGCAAATCCTAAATGAAAAGGTAAATACTTCAGTTACATGTATCATTGTCTGTATGTTTAACTGTTCCATGTGCTTACTTACGGATATTTAGTAAATGTATTTGTTTGCTTTTCAATTATTTCCATGTTGTAAATTATATATGTATGTATGAGTATATCACTCATATTTTTGAATTAACATGAACTTTGTATTTTGGACCGGTGGCCTTATGTTACAAAATAAACTAATATCTATCAAATATCTAAAATATCTTAAATAATGAGATAAACGCACATGTGACCTTCAACCATTCAAATAATCATCATGTGATTAAGGCACAACAAAATACAATTATATTTCTAAAATCTTCTTCCTGCATCCTGAGCTGATTAGTTTGGGTTCATGCAGTTTTCAATAGAACTTCAGTTATATCACAGCAACTATACACCTTTCCATCATGACTAGCCAGTAATAGGATAGGAAACATGCTGTACCAAAGTGAACTTCTATACATATATGGTGGACAGGGATTGAAAGTGGGATCATGTGCCCTGCCATGAAATAATAAAAGCACACATGCATATAATTATTACAGTAAATATCAATATATATGTCTTACATGTTGTTCAAGAAGTATAAAAAGCCCTGGTATAAATTACATTGAAAACTCTGCAGCAATATTAAACTACTAAAACCATAGTTAGAAAATAGTAATTGCTCATAATGAGTTATT
>JASEVX010000001.1:98665655-98707995 GCA_031761405.1 Serripes groenlandicus | reverse complement strand
ACTAAAGATAAAATGGACAAGAGGTTATGATAAATTTAAATTAGTACCAAAAACAATCAACTATTTGTATTGAACACATGCCCTGTTTTAATAATGTTTTATCAAATAATGCTGACACACAGAAAATCTGTTTTTCGTTTGTATCAAAGTATCGTATCGTAAGTCATGATAATGGATAAGGGTTTCCCACAAAAACAAATCTGCAGTAGACGACTTTGAAATTATCAAGTAAAAAAAAATCTCTATAAATGATCGTATGATAATTGAAAAGTGTTGAATTATTGTGGCAAATGCAGATATTGCTCATTATGAGCAATTTCTCCTTTTGCCACAATGATTTCAATGATGTTTACTCTGACAGACTTTAAAATCATCAAGTGCAAAAGATAGAAAATCTCTATAAATGATAATAAGATAATTGAAAAGAGTTGAAATTATTGTGGCAAATTGAGCAATTGAAATTCAAAGCTGTCGGATTACAAACGCACAATCTTCAGTTGACGAAACTGATGTGAACTCGTGTCGTGATTAGCATTCAGAAAATCCAGTAAACGTATTTCTATGTACACGTAATCCGAAAAACTGACAATAGCTGTAGCGACTTTTGAAAACATTGTGACAAAAAGAGAAATTTATCAAGAGGAATTTATCCTTTTGCTACAATGTTTTCTACTTTTTGTCCATAAATTATACCTTTATTTAGCAAGATGTTCCAATGTTTACTTAATGTGCTACGTATAAGGGATAAGGCTTAACATAGGAACTAGTTTCAACTTTTTTGAAAACGTTAAACCAGTGCTTGAAATTTACTTGAATTTATTTCTCAAACTGTAAATTTCCAGTTGATATAATAGTTGAAATGCTGTCTACATTTACAGTGATAAGTTAAATACAGTTTAGTTAATCCGATCACACTTTGTTTGTAAGAACCAGAAGATTTCATTTCATTTAAGTAACCTGGATGTTCACATCGCATCCGTGATAAAACTTATTGTTGGCTAGGCAAAATACACCGATATCGTGTTTACCGCGATATTCATGAAATGTGGAACTGCAACAGCGAAAAAGAACGAAATTGATCTTGAAACAGATATTTCTGTGGTTTAATCTTTTCATGTCTGCATTTTGCGATGACAATTGTACTCAAAGTTAACTTTGAATCCAGTATGTACTGAACATGAAAGTCAGATTATTAAAAGCAAAGTAAATGAAAAATGTATGTGAAATTGCGATAAAAATGAAAATCTATAATAGACTATAGATGAATCTGTCTTTTATTTTAGCTCTTAACTTGATTCGGGAACCAGAGTCGCTGCGTGGCCGGTTACGTCATTTACACACAAGACCAAATTGAGATCGGTTTAAAACGCGTTGGTGAATACGGATTAAATCTAAAGCGTAGACTAAATATTAAGATTTAGATTTAGACAAATATCTAGTGAAAAGTTTAGTGAATACGGGACGAGGCTTCTTCGTCTAATTACTGCGTACTATATCATAGCATGTAATTTTAAGGAACCAGACTACATTTACAAATTCAATAGAAGGGTTCTCTATTTGACTGTCTAGAGTAGATACAGTATGAATTTCGCTTAAATAAAAATGTACATACATTCAATTAATATACTGGCCTTTGTCTTTTGTTTTTAATTTGTAAAACTCACACATGTATATAGAGTGTAAAAGGGATGTTTTCAAAGTCATTACCTTAAATTAATGTACTTAGAAAGGACAACGAGAAATCAAGATATGTGGTCACGCTGGCAGGTCTAAATATGCTCCTTGACCGAAAATTAAAAGCATCTCTACAGGAAGCCGCCTCCTGGCGGCTTCCAATGATCTGAAAGTTCGGTAGAACAAATGTTAATTTGTATGTTGTTTGATGCTGCTTTTAATAGTTAATTTCAGTTATATCTAGGCGTTTAGAGGTTACATTACCTGTACTACTGATGTTTTTATGAACGTTTCCACGGTCCAAAGATTTCACTTAAGAAATGAAATGTGTTGATCCTGCAACTCTGGAAGAGCATAATTTAATTTGCATGGTGTGCTACGCCGCTTACAACAGTTTTCAGTTATATCACGGCATTTCCTGGGTAAATTACCGGTACTGCTCGTATTGTTTTGTTGTAATGCTATCCTCGCAACCCTGAGTGCCAATTAGGGAATCCACCACTACACCTTGTAACATATTTTGTAACTGTATTCCGCTCTGCAGATTTAAAACGGGATCTTCAAATTAACAGAAATAACAGTGGTTGACTGTAGTGCACATATTTTTATATCTGACTCATAAAATAAATAAACCTTTATATCTTACCAACATTTCTGTTTAAAAGGATATATAAGCACGTCCATGGGGAAAGGTTACAAGTTGGCATCTGTATCGTTTGACCAACTAACTTTTTAAACGCTTTTGTCAACTTGTTTTGATTCAGATGGACAGCGTGAATTCAACTTATAGTGTTCAGAAATGCCAACTTACACATTTCCTAATGGCTGATATAACCAGATACCGTTGTTAACTCGTACATGGAATACAGCTAATGAACTAACCCTCATTTATTAAAAAACTACCGACAATTAATATAAATATATTGTTCTTTATAACTCCAGACGGTTCAAGTTGCAGGATAACACTATCTTGTTCTGATGGTACCGACAAAGACCCAAGGCAAAGTGGTAAGTCCTGAATCTGCTTCGCTTCACTACGAGTCTGAGACTTCCCAAGTTCCCAATTCTCTAATTGTAGTATTCTAAAAGCATCTATAGAGATTAGCCCTATGTTCAATTACATGTTATGTTAGAAAACGGTTGCCAATCTATCAATCATTTCACAGTTTTGTTTCACTTATGTTACGAAACAATACACACCGTGAGCTGCTAAACTACTAGACTGAACGCAAGGTCCTGAGCAAAGAACTATCACATTTATTCGTATTTGCAACCAATTATGTTTGTCTACACCGGTCGGGTCACAGGGACTTGCTCCTCTAAATATAGATATGACCTACTCTATGCATAGATATTAACAAGGGTGGACGCAGTTTTCTTGGTCTCCTCGCTTCAACTCATTTTATTCAAAGTATTCGAACAAATATATGAGTTTGAAGTAGGGAATCAATCAATAATGTTTTTCTCTATCGAACTATACCAAAATAACGTGTTTTTTTTTCTCCCTACGTATGTTAATTACTATGAAATATTCGCGAATTCGCCAAAAGGACAACAACGTGGAACAGGGTTATGCAGAATAGTTTGAAGTTTCTGCCTAATTAGATTGAGAAAATATGTTAATGTTAAGTCAACTTTCATCAAGTAGAAATAATTCTCTAAACCATGTAATATAGGCTGGGAGAAAGTGTTGAACAATGCAAAACGCATCAAGACAATTATTCTGACAAAGATTCAAAATACAACCTCCAGAGTGTTATCAAGATTCCCCTTCATTTGGCCTAGTGACTAATTTTTGTTAACCCGATATGACACATATTCAAACATGAACTAGATATTATCAATACAAACATTCTGACAAAGTGTCAAGCTGCTGAAGAAAAAAATGCGGCCTCCAGAGTATTAACAAGATTCTCCTTCAATTTGGCCTAGTGACTTAGTTTTTGAACAGACATGACCAATATTCAAACGTGGCCTATATATAATCAAGACAACGATTCTGATACAGTTTTAACATGCTCAAAATAGTACTGCTACTCTGACACTTTTGTGATGAACTGTGTGTTAAAATGTTACCTTTTGTGAAGAGCGCGACTGGATAATCTGATGATTGATGCGATGAGCCGGCTTTTATAACCTGCGAGCCACAGTGGGTGGTCGTCCAGACGCCGCACTGTCTCCGGTCAATTTCTATCCGATTTCCAGCCGGGCTCTGAGCGGCAAATTTGGCCCGGCGCTCGCCCGATATGTGTGGTTCTCGGCCGGACATCGGCCAGGCATCAACCGATTAATGTGCGATAAGTTTGCGATGAGGTTTTAAGTTCGAGTTAAAAGTAACTCGATGCCCACGAGGAGTCCCGAAGTGTTCCGGCCGAACATGCCTAAGAATCCGCCGCAAACTACTCGCACACCTATCGCAAGTAAATTGTTACTGGGGTATAAGTGATACTAGGTAGGCGACATTTTTAATTCATAAATATGCTTTTGCAAAATAAATATTATCTGCAGCAGAAGACTTTTGAAAACATAAATGTTTATATCCATACCTCTATGTGAAGGCATAAGGCACTTTCCTGTAAGCATTTTTTTTTTCACCAGAAATGTGATCGCTATCCAACGAATTGTCTTGACATTCGGATAGCTTGACTTCCGTAATCAAATCGTCAATGGTTGACTGCTCGGTAATATAAGGATGATACACCATCACATCTATTCCTCCAGCACTAAATTTACACCTGAAGTGTATCGTCTGACGGCAGGTCTTCCCTTATCAAATTGACCGACTCGTCGTTAAGTACTTTATCAACTGGCGGGAACAGTACGAATGCTTATGTTATTCCTCCCGAGTATCATCGGGGTTGTTGTTACGGCGTGTCTGTCGGCTACGTAAACCGGTATAGTACGTACTATGACGACGGATTCACCAATAGCCGCACTTTCCTGAGACGCCTACCATTTCCGTACTGGTGACAGGACAAGGACTGGAAACGGACTCGAGATTGATCAGCGTATTAATTTTCTCAAGTTTATATATTACAAAATTGAATCAATAAATTGCATCGACATGTGATTGGTTTCTTTGGATAATATAAAAAAGGCAAAATAAATCAATCGCTGCATTTGTCACGAGACTTCTTTGGTTACCATTCATTTTTCGTCGCAAGGGCCCTATGGACCCCCGGTTAATCTGCCACTGCATTTGTCACGCGTCTTCTTTGTACTTTTTCGTTCCACTTAGATTCCATATTTGACCTCTCGGTGCATTCATTTCTAACGCATTTGTTGAACTTTTATCGGAGTACTTTCGCCCTTTTAAATGCAGTTTTGTTGAATCCTGGATGAACTATGTTTCTCGCGCAGTCTCACTCTGAAATGAAGGCTGCCAACTCCGAACAAATGGTGTTACTACTATGCCCAGGGACTAAGGCCACAGGCCAAAAACCATTGTGGCAAAGGGACATTGCTCATTATAAGCAATTTCTCCTTTTTCCATAGTGTTCTCAATAGTCGAAGAGGCGTCAGAAAGCGTTTGTTTGTGGGAAAAGGATACATTTAGCAACTTGAATATAAGAGTTAAAGGTGCCGAACTCCAGAGTATAGATAGTATAGTCAAAGTTTTAAAACTGTTCAAAAGTTGTCTTGAAATATTAGAATCTTAATTCTTGGGTAAAATTAGAGTTATAATTTCACTTTCTAGTACAATAAACATCTAAATATTGATTGTTGACGCTTCATTTTTAATGGGTAGACATACTCCGTAAGCCAAATGTTGTACATTTTCATGACTTGAAATTGACCGTTTTTCAACATTTACTGCCAAAATAGGTTTAAACTACTTATTTCGTTCTGTATTTTGGGTGTTTTTGTGGTTTATCTGTCTGTACTTGAGTGATTTTTGTATGTATCTTTGGTACGACCCAGTTGTGGATCAAACCCGCAATCATTCGGACGATCTATCAATGTTGCAGAGGCGTCAGAAAAAGCCTGTATGTGGATTTTTTTTTAATTTAGGGGGTTGTTACCTGTGTATCTGCATTTGAAGGTTATTACCGTTGTATCTGCATTTGAGGGTTTGTTACCTGTGAATCTGCATTTGAGGGTTGTTACCTGTGTATCTTTATTTGAGGGTTTTGTTACCCGTGTATCTGTATTTGAGGGTTGTGTTACCTGTGTATCTGTATTTGAGGTGTAATTACCTGTGTATCTGTATTTGAGGGGTTTGTTACCCGTGTATCTGCATTTGAGGGGTTTGTTACCTGTGTATCTGTATTTGAGGTGTAATTACCTGTGTATCTGTATTTGAGGGTTTTGTTACCCGTGTATCTGCATTTGAGGGGTTTGTTACCCGTGTATCTGTATTTGAGGGTTGTGTTACCTGTGTATCTGTATTTGAGGGGTTTGTTACCCGTGTATCTGCATTTGAGGGTTTTGTTACCCGTGTATATGTATTTGAGGGTTGTGTTACCTGTGAATCTGTATTTGAGGGTTTTGTTACCCGTGTATCTGTATTTGGGGGTTGTGTTACCCGTGTATCTGAAATTGAGGGTTTTGTTACCTGTGTATTTTTAGGGTTGTCACCTGTGTATCTGATTGATTGATTGATTGAATGGGGTTTAACGCCGTTTTCAACCGTTTTTCAGTTATATCACGGCGGTCAGTTCACCTACTCATGCATTTCCTGGTTTTCTCACACCAGTACTCCACACAACAATCTTCTCAAGTGACTGCTTTTCCACATAAACATTAGCCCATTGGTGGAAGACGAATGACGCATGTCGCATTGACTTTTGTCAATCGTCGGAAAGAAAGTTGGCCGAGCCGGGATTCGAACTCACAACCCCTGTATTGACAGCCCGCGTCGCTACCGACTGAGCTACCGGGGCTCGGCTGTGTATCTGAAATTGAGGGTTTTGTTATCTGTGAATCTTTATTTAAGGGTTGTGAGCTGTGTATCTAAAATTAAGGGGTTTTTACATGCGTATCTCAAATTTAGGGTTTTGTTACCCGTGTATTTTTATTTGTGGTTTTCGTTGCTTGTTTATTATTGTTAGGGTGCTTTGCGGGTTGTTGCCTGTATATCTTTAATTAAGGGCTGTGTTGTTTGTTTCCTGTGGTTGCGGGTTTCGTTGCCGGTTTATCTTAGTTTGGGTGCTTTGTAGTCTGTAAACAGTATCAGAAATTGAGGGTTTCGTTACCCGTACATCTGTATTTTAATGGTTGTTATCTGTGTATCTGTATTTTAATGGTTGTTATCTGTGTATCTGTATTTTAATGGTTGTTATCTGTGTATCTGTATTTTAATGGTTGTTATCTGTGTATCTGTATTTGAGGCTTGTTACATGTGTATCTGCATTTGAGGGTTTTGTTACCCGTGTATCTGCATTTGAGGGTTTTGTTACCTTTGTAAATGTATTTACGGTTTTCGTTGCCTGCTTATTATAGTTAGGGTGCTTTGAAGGATGTTGCCTGTTAATCTGTAATTAAGGGCTGTATTGTCTGTTTGTCTGTGTTTGCGTGTTTCGTTGCCGGTTTATCTAAGTTTGGGTGCTTTTTAGTCTGTATACAGTATCAGAAATTGAGGTGTTTTTTTACCTGTGTATCTGTTTTTGAAGTTTTCGCTTGTTAATATGTTATTAAGGGCTGTGCTGTCTGTTAATCCGTGTTTCGAGGGTTTGTTCTTGTCTTTGGGGTTGTATTTGCGGATTATATTGCCTTTATATCTATATTTGGCGCTTTTGTTGTCCTTGTATCTGTATATGGGGTTATTTATTTGCTTGTGTATCTATATTTAAAAAGTTTGGTTTCTGTTAATACAATTCGAGGGTTTTGTTGTCTGTTTACTTTTTTTCGTTTCTGTTAATTCGAATTTCGGTGGAATTTGTCGTCATTATGTCGATATCTACTTTAATACCTTGTCTGTATATCTTTGTATCAGGTGTTTATATTTGAGCTTTTTGTAGTCTTATTAATGGCGTGAGTTGGTTATGTTGATATGTAAACTGAAAGGGACTTGAAACCAGTGTAGATGCAAATCAACTAGCATAGGCGCAGGATGATTTGCTCTACTGTTCGCCAACTACATACAGTCATACATTGTGTAAATGGTTTTAAGAACTTCAAAAAAGCAGTATACATTTAGGTTCTTCGGAAGTGATACGCAGGCCGGTCATTAACCACTCCAGTAATAATCACGTCAAAGTTGGTTTGCCTGGAGGACCGTTTAAGTAAAGTTTGTTCGTGTCAGGTTTAATTGCAGCACATTTTTCGACATGACATGAACATGCAATGGGGTGAAAATACTTTGGATGTATTGTAGGGTTATTTAATGCTATTATGTATGACTGTGAATGCTTTAACTAAGCTGTACATACTCACAGCTTGGCCAGAGTCGTAACCTTCTCCCACATATCGTCGCTTTCTGACGCCTCTTCATTTGAAGATGTTTGACAAGAAGTATGGCCAAAGAAGAAACTGTTCAGGGTTAGGAGTTTCTCTTTCGGCCATAATGTTCCAACTCTTTTCAGTAATTATAATTTCATTTATAGATTTTCAACATTTTTGCACAAATAATTTCAAAATCGTCTGGTGCAGATTTTGTGTGTGGGAAATTGTTAATGTTTTGAGGTTCAACAATGCCCCTTTATAACTCCATCGACCGAAATGTGTAGCTCTAAAAGATGTCAATGTCTTCCGAATTGACTGCCAGAGCATTATATAAGAGACATCTTTAATGTTTTAACACCTCATTGGAAACTCAACCCCTTTGTTGTGGGAAGATTCTTTTGAGTATCCATAACATAAGATTTGTTTGAGTAATAACTAATAAGAGATACATTATGGGGGAAAGACGAGCTTACTCACCCTTACCTAGTCCACTGAACCGTGTACTACGTTAACATATATTAGAGGCACGGAGATGTAGGAGAAGACGGGCTTACTCACCCTTACCTAGTCCACTGAACCGTGTACTACGTTAACATATATTAGAGGCACGGATATGTAGGAGAAGACGGGCTTACTCACCCTTACCTAGTCCACTGAACCGTGTACTTCGTTAACATATATTAGAGACACGGAGATGTAGGAAAAGACGAGCTTACTCACCCTTACCTAGTCCACTGAACCGTGTACAACGTTAACATATATTAGAGGCACGGAGATGTAGGAAAAGACGAGCTTACTCACCCTTATCTAGTCCACTGAACCGTGTACTACGTTAACATATATTAGAGGCACGAAGATGTAGGAAAAGACGAGCTTAACAACCCTTATCTTGTCCACTAAACCGTGTACTACGTTAAGATATATTAGAGGCACGGAGATGTAGGAAAAGACGAGCTTACTCACCCTTACCTAGTCCACTGAACCGTGTACTACTTTAACATATATTAGAGGCACGGAGATGTAGGAGAAGACGAGCTTACTCACCCTTACCTAGTCCACTGAACCGTGTACTACGTTAACATATATTAGAGGCACGAAGATGTTGGAAAAGACGAGCTTACCAACCCTTATCTTGTCCACTAAACCGTGTACTACGTTAAGATATATTAGAGGCACGAAGATGTAGGAAAAGACGAGCTTACTAACCCTTATCTAGACCTCTAAACCGTGTACTACGTTAACATATATTAGAGGCACGAAGATGTAGGAGAAGACGAGCTTACTCACCCTTACCTAGTCCACTGAACCGTGTACTACGTTAAGATATATTAGAGGCACGGAGATGTAGGAAAAGACGAGCTTACTAAACCATATCTAGTCCTCTAAACCGTGTACTAGAGGCACGGAGATGTAGGAAAAGGAGCATTCTGATCTTACCATATCTAGTCCTTTAAACTGTGTACTACGTTAACATATATTAGAAGCACGGAGATGTAGAAAAAGACGAGCTTACTCACCCTTATCTAGTCCTCTGAACTGTGTTCTACGTTAACATATATTAGAGGCACGGAGATGTAGGAGAATACGAGCTTATTACCCCTTATCTAGTCCACTGAACCGTGTACTACGTTAACATATATTAGAAGCACGGAGATGTAGGAGAATACGAGCTTAATCACCCTTATCTAGTCCACTAAACCGTGAACTACGTTAACATATATTAGAGGCACGGAGATGTAGGAGAATACGAGCTTAATCACCCTTATCTATTCCACTAAACCGTGAACTACGTTAACATATATTAGAGGCACGGAGATGTAGGAGAATACGAGCTTATTACCCCTTATCTAGTCCACTGAACCGTGTACTACGTTAACATATATTAGAAGCGCGGAGATGTAGGAAAAGACGAGCTTAAGGTGGAATCATACCTTTGAAATAACGTCGTTTTTGACGTCAAAACGTACGTTTTTGCGACAATGACAGTGTTGTTAAAGAAATCACCATTACTTCCTCATTTCAATTTGGATTCGGATAAAATGAACTTTAAACTGAAGAGAATACAATAACCTGTATGATAATATCAATTATATACACCTTTCATGACAATTAACGTAACATAAAGCGACTTAAAGTAGAAATTTCGCTATAATATTTTAACAGTAATTTGATTATTTCTAATTTATTTAAAATTCGCCCGAGAGATTTTTTTTTAAATAAAATATAACATAGAACATCTATTCATCTACCATTTGCCAAACTTTCAAGCAAATCTATCGTGCCGATTTTTAATAAATCACAATGTCATTAAACCTCTTGTGTGCGTCGTGACGTTCACTGCGGAATTAAACAGTGAGACGCATCCAGGGTAATTACAATGAATACTTATTTTTTCATTATAATTATCAATTTCATTCTAAATTTAAGCTATCCCCTAAAGAATAAAGATAGGTAGTATATATGTGTTTCTATTTAAAGAATTAAAGTAATAACGGTTGTAAATAATTTAGCAAAAACACAACAAAATAATATTTGGATTTGTCATATGTATAAACTGACTCGAAAACTTTCCTGTTCAACTGCTGTTCTATATATATGAAATATAATTATCACAAATATTATATGTCACCCTTGGTTTTTTTGGTATCGTATTTGAGATAACAGTATACAAATGTTGTTCTCAATAAGCAATTTTGAGAATTTCGAAGTCTATACCTGTCATGCAAAGCCTTCTTGGTATTCTATCCGTGATAATGTTGTTGTCGTTTGCGGCAAGTTTTTGATTAAATTGCAATGTATGTTTACACAGATGCGCTGTTATGTCTGATTAAAAGGAATGACCATTACTATCTTATCTTATATTAACATCGATTTGAAGCGAATAATATAAACTCCGTCATGATATATAGTTCACAATTTTTCCTTAAATAATTTTAAAGCAAAACTTGGTTTATTTAACGAACTCGCTGACTAATAATACAGTTATTACCTTACGTCGAATTTACTAACAAAGAAATGCCCTAGATATTTCTTTTAAAAGAAATCATTATAATTCAGAACACCATTATTTCTCCAATGTACTCAAATTTGTTGGAAATATATCGGGCGAATTTTAAGTAAAACGCTATGCCGTAATACTGCTGACGTGCGCCGGTACGCGCATTGTGGAACTGAAAATGAAACACAGCCACCCATCCCTTCTTCTATCTTTCTTTTTTTTACTCCATATGTCCCCGTTATTTTAAAACTACCGGTACTTCGTTTTGTCTTGAGAATTGTTTTTTACCCTAAACCCAAATTTCAAGACAAGCTATTGGGTTGATTTTAAGTAAATCGCAATGCCATAACACCGTAGAAGATCACACCGTTGGTCACATGTTCGTACCTAGTTACTTGTGTTGTCGACACACTTCCAATAATAAAACAAAATGTATCATTACCCGACTATAAACTGTCTACAATTTCTACACACCTGTGCAATGACATCGAAGGCTCACTACATAGTGCAGACAACGATGTGATAGCACTCCACGGGATATGTATGTAGACAATAATAGTGGGTTATTTACCCAAACTATACAGGAAAATATTGCCAATAAACACCTGTTTTCAAACAGCTCTAGGTTGAATTGAACTGCGGAGCTGTGAGAATACAATAAAGTCAAAACTTTCATAAAATCTTGTACATAAGGTTTTCCAAAGGGAACAAAGTCAAATAGTTATTCTCGATGTTTTATCATATAAAGTGTTTCCTTAAATAACAAAAGCATAATCACGGATAGAATAGATAGAAAGCTTTGCATGCTGTTCAGTTATAATCTTTGAAGTTCTGAAACTTGCTTTTTGCCTGATTAAGAGAAAAAGCATTCTTTATTTACTGTTATCTGAAAATACATCACAAAATACATAGAGTGACAAATATGAAAGTAATAATAAAATATATTAACAATTTCTTCCATGATAATTCTGACGATGCTCTTGTTTGAAGAATTTCGTATCAGAAATGTTGGGTTATGTAAAATCATGAAACTTCATGTTATATCGAATTACTATTTGATGTTCCCGTATCAATTTGTTTATGTAAATGTATGTATGTAAATGACAAATTACATGTATTCGAATAAGCGAAATAAAATATATCTATAAGAACTGCAAGCGACGGTTTGAGACTAATAACTAATACCAATACATATAATGTGAAAACTTGATTTAACAGATAAACAGCGAAATAGACAGGTCAATTTATATAAAACATATTTAATATTTGAGGGAGTATAGTAGATACAATTTACCACTTTCGTAAAAGAATAAAATTGATTATTTTTATGAAAAATCGGGAGTTCATTTTAATAACCCTGGGTACGTTTCAACATAAATTCCGCAGTGTACGGTTTGTTGCGTGACAGAGCTTTAACGTCATTGCGATTTACTAAAGATCTGCACGATAGATTTTCTTGAAACTTTGGTAAATGGTAGACAAAAGCTGGTTCTAAATTATATAAGTTTTTTAAAAAAATCTGTCGGGCGAATTTTTAATAAATTTGAAATAACCGAATTACTGTAAAAATATTTTAGCGAAAGTTTCATTTGTACTCCCTTTATGTTACGTTAATTGTCTTGGCAGTTGTACGGAAATTACATCACTACGTAGGTCATTTTCTTTTCTTCGGTCTGGTGTTAACTCTTTCCAAATACCACTTCAAACGAGAAAGCCATGGTGATTTCTTTAACAACACTGTCATTGTCGCAAAAACGTACGTTTTGACGTCAAAAACGACGTTATTTCAAAGGTATGATTCCACCTTAATCAACCTTATCTAGTCCTCTGAACCGTGTACTACGTTAAGATATATTAGAAGCGTGGAGATGTAGAAAAAGACGAGCTTACTCACCCTTACCTAGTTCACTGAACCGTGTACTACGTTAACATATATTAGAGGCACGGAGATGTAGGAAAAGACGAGCTTACTCACCCTTACCTAGTCCACTGAACCGTGTACTACGTTAAAATATATTAGAGGCACGGAGATGTAGGAAACGGAGCATTCTGATCTTACCATATCTAGTCTACTAATCCGTGTAATACGTTAACATATATTAGAGGCACGGAGATGTAGGAAAAGACGAGCTTACTCACCCTTATTTAGTCCACTGAACCGTGTGCTACGTTAACATATATAAGAAGCACGGAGATGTAGGAAAAGACGGGCTTACTCACCTTTATTTAGTCCACTGAACGGTGTACTACGTTAACATATATTAGAGGCACGGAGATGTAGGAAAAGACGAGCTTACTCACCCTTATCTAGTCCTCTAAACCGTGTGCTATGTTAACATATATTAGAAGCACGGAGATGTAGGAAAAGACGAGCTTACTAACCCTTATCTAGTCCACCGAACCGTGTACTACGTTAACATATATTAGAAGCACGGAGATGTAGGAAAAGACGAGCTTACTAACCCTTATCTAGTCCACCGAACCGTGTACTACTTTAACATATATTAGAGGCACGGAGATGTAGGAGAAGACGACCTTACTCACCCATATCTAGTCCTCTAAACCGTGTCCTACGTTAATAGATATTAGAGGCACGGAGATGTAGAAAGACGAGCTTACTAACCCTTATCTTGTCCACTGAGCCGTGTACTACGTTAACATATATTAGAAGCACGGAGATGTAGGAAAAGACGAGCTTACTAACCCTTACCTAGTCCACTGAACTGCGTACTACGTTAACATATATAAGAAGCACGGAGATGTAGGAAAAGACGAGCTTACTCACCCTTATTTAATCCACTGAACCGTGTACAACGTTAACATATATTAGAGGCACGGAGATGTAGGAAAAGACGAGCTTACTAAACCATATCTACTCCTCTAAACCGTGTACTACATTAACATATATTAGAGGCACGGAGATGTAGAAAGACGAGCTTACTAACCCTTATCTTGTCCACTGAGCCGTGTACTACGTTAACATATATTAGAAGCACGGAGATGTAGGAAAAGACGAGCTTACTAACCCTTACCTAGTCCACTGAACTGCGTACTACGTTAACATATATAAGAAGCACGGAGATGTAGGAAAAGACGAGCTTACTCACCCTTATTTAATCCACTGAACCGTGTACAACGTTAACATATATTAGAGGCACGGAGATGTAGGAAAAGACGAGCTTACTAAACCATATCTAGTCCACTGAACCGTGTACTACGTTAACATATTAGAAGCACGGCGATGTAGAAAAAGACGAGCTAACTCACCCTTATCAAGTCTACGAATCCGTGTACTACGTTAACATATATTGGAGGCACGGAGATGTAGGAAAAGACGAGCCTACTCACCCTTATCTAGTCCTCTGAACCGTGTACTACGTTAACATATATTAGAGGCACGAAGATGTAGAAAAAGTGGGCATTCTGATCTTATAACAGACTATTCCAGATAGAAGGATGGCCTAAATGAAAATAAATACTTTCTTGTTTATTTCAGATTTCACAACACAGTCGAATAAACTACAAGAAAATGTCTCCACAAAATCCGGTGGTATAAATTGAAAATATAATACCTTTTACCTGATATTATAGTGTACGCATTTGATTTATTAGGATTTATACTGAGCAATGTCTCCTTTTGCCACAATTAATGTTTTCAAAATTATTATTTCGTTTAAAAAATGAGTCCACATTTCTATCTAGTAAATTTCAAAAGTCGTCTGCTGCACATTTGTTATTATGTGGGAAAGGGTTAACTATACCTGTTTTCACTTTTTGCAGGTACAGATACAGTCATGATCATCGTCGTCGTCGTCACTGCTGTGTGTACAGCAATCATAATTATTCTGATAACATGTTACTGCAAGAGGTATGTCACAAAAGACCAGTTTCCTAAAAAAAAACATTCACGACATGTTTTTCGTCTAAACATCATTATTCTAAGCATGGCCAATGGTAAGTCCCAGATATAGAGATATGTCTCATCAAACTAAACGTTCTGTTGGTCAGACGGCAGCATTTCATTTTCAATAGGCGACCAGTATACGGTGTGGACTATGGCTCTTTCCCAACAACCCAAATAACCCAGAAACTATATTCAATTAAAGTTCATTCTTAAAAATACCAAACTCTTATATTGACCTTTCTTTTTTTTAGCAATGATGTCAAAGCAAAGGTATACGTACCGCCGTAAATTTATTTTCAAATTTCAGAAAATTCATGTTTTTTTCTGAAAATGATTTTTATGTTGTCAATATAGCTAAAAGCAAACACTGTTTTAGTAACAAATAAGTCGGGCGGCATTCAACTAAATTAAAATTACTTTCAACTTTCAACACAATTATTGTCAAATGAGAGACTACTTTAGTATTATGGATTCATCTGCAATTCCCTCGAAAGCGTTCCGATCAGAATTGCTTCCCATTGACCTAATTGTTGAACTTATCAGTCAAATCGTAGACAGTGACGCTGCGATATCTCAGTAGGTAACGACGAGAGCTAATGATCTATGGGTCGTTAAGTCGAGCCCCGGATCGACAGATCATTACTTCCGATCATTGCCGACAAGGAATGAGTGCAAAGCGTCATTCGCCTTTCAGCAATTTCAATAAACTCAAGTAATTGTTAAATGCAAGTCAGCACTAGATGTGCAATTGGCCATATTAAGTATATACACAATGATTGAACATACAAATAAATGACAAAATATCATCACATGAAAATAGTACTATCAAAATTAACATAATAACATAATGATTAATAGCATATATGGCAGTCGTGACATTACTACAATACCGATGAAAACCGCGTTATATAAGCTCCAATCAATCATTGCTACTTCAATACTCAAAATAATGATTACACCATGAACACAATTTGTACAAATATAATGTTATCCAAGCCAAGACAACTATTTTGCTTTAAGACTAAAACGTATCTTCAAATTATGTTCTTGATTCTTTCCTTCATTCACACAATCTATTGCAAATGTTGACACAATATGCAAGCTCTTTAATATGTAAGACAATTTATTGAACAGAGTTGAAAACATTGTAACATTAGATGCATTACCGGTCATGAATGCTTACAAACATTGTCTTGTCGAGACGCATGCATATTCCTCAGTTTGTCGGAAAGGGTTAAATTTTTCAACGCCGATTTTCCTGAAATAAACTCGTCCATGTTCAAAATCGTGCAACTCAATTGTTCACGCTAAAAGACTCCTTGCAATATCTTGATAACTAAAAGAAAAGCCATGACGATTCCAGGTAAGACTCAACTGAATCTGCATTGTTTGCAAAAACCTCAACATTGCCATTGTCGCTGATAGAGTTAAAATCAAAATAGCTAAAATTCGAAAGTATTGCATAGATAGTAAAGTGACGACAATCTGGGTATTTTATTATATTATTATAGACGAAAGAGAACTCCAATAAACACGATTAAACCAAGAAAAAAAGACGTCTACAAAGTAACGGAAAACGCAATGTACGTACCAATGGAGTTGCTAAACGAACCAACTTACATACAAGACAGCGAAGAACATGTTTATGACGAGCCCGATATAGATATCATTGCTATTCGTGCTCACGAAAACGAAACGAAACCTTTGTTGCAAGAACAAGTCGCGAGTTTTAATGAAAATGAAGTCAAAGTTACGATTGAACAGTCCGATGGTGATGACACAGATATTACTGCAGTTACAAACAGTAAGAAAAACAATCAAGAGAATCAAGACAATATACCAATGGAGTTGCTAAACGAACCAACTTGCATACAAGACAGCGAAGAATATGTTTATGACGAGCCCGATATATATATCATTGCTATTCGTGCTCACGAAAACGAAACGAAGCCTATGTTGCAAGAACAAGCCGCGAGTTTTAATGAAAATGAAGTCAAAGGTACGGTTGAACAGTCCGATGGTGATGACACAGATATTACTGCAGTTACTGCAGAAAACCCTGGTTTAGGGGCAATTTCGACCCTTTTGTAAACAATGCAAATTTAGGTGCCATTGCTCAGAACGAGCAATGGCACCTAAATTTACATTGTTTACCAAGAAAAATGATTTAACGCTTATAAAGACTTTATCGCGAGTTGATTAACCTTGGTAAAAAATTACCAATTTAAGTTATAACCGTTTCACGCCAAGCCCTCGACACAGTCCTCAATTCGCATCACAGTTAGTGACGCAATATCGACCAATTAACACGATCTAATCGTCATTTGATTTACTCTATTTCTTGACCCTTTCCAATAAATGCCAAATCTACAGCAGACAATTTTGAAAACAGCAATGGAGACTATGGTAAACTCAATGAATGTGAGTATACTTATAGAATAAAGATAAAACTATTATGATAAAAGAATAACTAGCTCATAATGAGTCCTTTTTCTTTTTCCACAATGTCTTCAAAAGTCGTCTGCGGTAGACACGTTAAATTGTGTCCGTGTGTGTAAAAGGGTTAGTATTTTGAACTTGAACCATATCTACTGAATATTCTAAATGACAAACTAAGAAAACAATTAACACTCTTTCGAATTTCTGACATGATTGAGCGATCGAACTGGGCAGATACTAAGGAATTGAACGGAACAATAGAAAGTTCATCTTTTGTTCGTGAAAGGTTTCAGAATCGGAGTATCATGGAATTATAGAAACATACCTACACAATATCTATAAACTGCATGGCCTTTTATTTCTCGATGTATTAACTTATTATCTTCAAGTAGTATAAAAGTTCAAATTAATATTGAAAACTAGATTTCAAACGCGTCATAGTATAGAGAATATTGTATGAATCAAAATATGGTGTATAGTAATAACTTTAAATCATAAGCTTATGTATACATTTACAAGTTTGTACTGGTTACTTCGACGTAGTTGTACGTCCCTTTCATATTAGTATTGATCTTTGGATTTGTGTATAGGTATACATTGTGTAAATAAATTCATTTTTGCATCATTGAACATATTCTTTACGTGATTATACTTGCAAATAATCAATGGCACTTATATGCCTACTTGCCGAATAAAATTAGTTGAGATGAGATATTGTTAAACATAGGTTAGTTATATCACGACACATGTTGATTAACTCTGCTTTAAACAGTGGTATCGTCATATCACGACACATGTTCATTAACTCGGCTTTAAACAGTGGTATCGTCATATCACGACACATGTTCATTAACTCGGCTTTAAACAGTGGTATCGTCATATCATGACACATGTTCATTAACTCTGCTTTAAACAGTGGTATCGTCATATCACGACACATGTTGATTAACTCGGCTTTAAACAGTGGTATCGTCATATCACGACATATGTTGATTAACTCGGCTTTAAACAGTGGTATCGTCATATCACGACACATGTTAATTAACTCGGCTTTAAACATAGGTATCGTCATATCATGACACATGTTCATTAACTCTGCTTTAAACAGTGGTATCGTCATATCACGACACATGTTGATTAACTCGGCTTTAAACAGTGGTATCTTCATATCACGACACATGTTGATTAACTCGGCTTTAAACAGTGGTATCGTCATATCACGACACATGTTGATTAACTCTGCTTTAAACAATGGTATCGTCATATCACGGCACATGTTCATTAACTCTGCTTTAAACAGTGGTATCGTCATATCACGACACATGTTGATTAACTCTGCTTTAAACAGTGGTATCGTCATATCACGACATATGTTCATTAACTCTGCTTTAAACAGTGGTATCGTCATATCACGACACATGTTCATTAAATCTGCTTTAAACAATGGTATCGTCATATCACGACACATGTTCATTAAATCTGCTTTAAACAATGGTATCGTCATATCACGACACATGTTCATTAACTCTGCTTTAAACAGTGGTATCGTCATATCACGACACATGTTCATTAACTCTGCTTTAAACAGTGGTATCGTCATATCACGACATATGTTGATTAACTCTGCTTTAAACAGTGGTATCGTCATATCACGACATATGTTGATTACCTCTGCTTTAAACAGTGGTATCGTCATATCACGACATATGTTGATTAACTCTGCTTTAAACAGTGGTATCGTCATATCACGACACATGTTGATTAACTCGGCTTTAAACAGTGGTATCGTCATATCACGACACATGTTGATTAACTCGGCTTTAAACAGTGGTATCGTCATATCACGGCACATGTTCATTAACTCTGCTTTAAACAGTGGTATCGTCATATCACGACACATGTTCATTAAATCTGCTTTAAACAATGGTATCTTCATATCACGACACATGTTCATTAACTCTGCTTTAAACAGTGGTATCGTCATATCACGACACATGTTCATTAACTCTGCTTTAAACAGTGGTATCGTCATATCACGACACATGTTCATTAAATCTGCTTTAAACAGTGATATCGTCATATCACGACACATGTTCATTAAATCTGCTTTAAACAGTGGTATCGTCATATCACGACACATGTTAATTAACTCTGCTTTAAACAGTGGTATCGTCATATCACGACACATGTTCATTAATTCTGCTTTAAACAGTGGTATCGTCATATCACGACACATGTTCATTAACTCGGCTTTAAACAATGGTATCGTTATATCACGACACATGTTTATTAACTCTGCTTTAAACAGTGGTATCGTCATATCACGTCACATGTTCATTAACTCTGCTTTAAACAGTGATATCGTCATATCACGACACATGTTCATTAAATCTACTTTAAACAGTGGTATCGTCATATCACGACACATGTTAATTAACTCTGCTTTAAACAGTGTTCTCGTCATATCACGACACTTGTTCATTAACTCTGCTTTAAACAGTGTTCTCGTCATATTACGGCACATGTTGATTAACTCTGCTTTAAACAGTGGTATCGTCATATCACGACACATGTTCATTAGCTCTGCTTTAAACAGTGTTCTCGTCATATCACGACACATGTTCATTAACTCTGCTTTAAACAGTGTTCTCGTCATATTACGGCACATGTTGATTAACTCTGCTTTAAACAGTGATATCGTCATATCACGACACATGTTCATTAACTCTGCTTTAAACAGTGGTATCGTCATATTACGGCACATGTTCATTAACTCTGGTTTAAACATTGATATCGTCATATCACGGCACATGTTGATTAACTCTGCTTTAAACAGTGGTATCGTCATATCACGTCACATGTTCATTAACTCTGCTTTAAACAGTGCTTCGTCATATCACGACACATGTTCATTAACTCTGATTTAAACAGTGTTCTCGTCATATCACGACACATCTTGATTAACTCTGCTTTAAACAGTGGTATCGTCATATCATGACACATGTTGATTAACTCTGCTTTAAACAGTGGTATCGTCATATCACGACATGTTCATTAACTCGGCTTTAAACAGTGGTATCGTCATATCACGACACATGTTCATTAAATCTGCTTTAAACAGTGGTATCGTCATATCATGACACATGTTGATTAACTCTGCTTTAAACAGTGGTATCGTCATATCACGACACATCTTGATTAACTCTGCTTTAAACAGTGGTATCGTCATATCACGACACATGTTCATTAACTCTGCTTTAAACAGTGGTATCGTCATATCACGACACATCTTGATTAACTCTGCTTTAAACAGTGCTTCGTCATATTACGGCACATGTTGATTAACTCTGTTTAGTTATATCACGGCGACATGATTCGAACAGTTATTAAGTGATATTATAGCGAATTCATGTTTTACAATACTTTTGACGCAATTTCATTTATATCACGATTGGGGTGTTTATTCTGCTTTCAACAGCACCGGTATGTCACAGTGGACGCCTATCTACATGTCATTTATACATAACATTGTTTTTAGGGGCTCATTGTTGAAGCAAGTGCCCAAACATTTTTGTTTGTTATTTGTACATAAGCCCATCGTCTAGGTCCCCTGTCTACCCTCTAACAAAGGATTCAAAATATAACCAAGCAGTTCGAAATTGGTGGCCAATGTTGTCCAATGTTGCATTTGATGCTTACGAAAGGCAAGGCCATAGGCGCGTTATAACAAGGGATTATTTTAATTTATTTGTTTAAGAACATAAAGAGATAAACTAGATTGCTTTTTTATATGATATTTTTTAATTAGAGAGTATTTCTCTTTGTACTGATATGTCTGTCAAAATTATGTAGATACTGTTTTGTCGTGAATCAAGCGAAGCGTGCTATAACAGTAATGCAAGGGTTAGTGTTCAATATAAAATAACGATATACCTCTTTAGAATTTATACGGGTAAAATATAATATTGCAGAAACGTTTAGATTACAAATCTATTGCAACTTTCACCGCATACAATAAATTTGCAGCATTCGACTTTGAGTACATTTTAGCCGAAATGTATAAACCTCTCTTATGACAATCATTCACACGGTCACATACTATAGCAGTCACATATATTAGGGTAGCTGCACGGCGTATTTTGAATGTGTGGAGATGGAAAACCTGCAGCTACCGTACGGCCTTTGAAGTGATGACGCACGATCGCCTTATGGCGTCTCTGCGGTGGCCGTAGGATTTTGACAAATACCAAGGTAGGCACAAGGTATATAACTGGTATATATACCTGCTCCATTCAGGGCGCAGACTGCGACGGGGGCCGTACGGATGCAGACTGCGACGGGGGCCGTACGGATGCAGACTGTGACGGGGGCCGTACGGATGCAGACTGCGACGGGGGCCGTACGGATGCAGACTGCGACGGGGGCCGTACGGATGCAGACTGTGACGGGGGCCGTACGGATGCAGACTGCGACGGGGGCCGTACGGATTGCGTGCGGCGAGCGAACGGGAGCCGTGCGTCGGCCTTGCGTTGCCCGCAGTGTGTGCCATATACCACAAGGCCACCGTACGGGAACCGTAGGGCCGCCTTCAGGATAACCTAGGGCGCCCGTGGAATTCCTGCGGCCGCCGCAATTCGTTCGCGGTCTGCAAAAGTCAACTGTAATTTATAAGACCTAAGGAAACCGCACGTAAACGCAAGGCCACCGTACGCCCGACGTATGGTCGCGTGGAACCACTCTACGGCATAGCTACGGCGTGTCCAGTTCATACGGCGAACCTAGAAATGAAAAAAGTTATAACTCCGCACTATAATCCCACGGCGACCACTACGCCCTGTAAAAGGTAGGGATACGCCCTTGGGTGACCCTGAGGCCACCGCAGATTTCGGCGGCCGCCGCATGTGTCTCTCGATTTCGGGGGCCTACGTTCGCCGTATTCTAGCCGTAGAGAAAATGAGACTTTGGCATTAAGGATAAATTGCTCATCACTTTCTCCTTTCGTCACAATGTTTACAAAAGCCATGTGTTACAGAGGTGGCAATATGGAAAAGGGATGATAAAAATATTTTAGATACATATGCATAAATTTTTCCCCGAAACTGTCAATTTTAGGCGCCTCTTCAGCGGAGAAATTGTGAAACATTTGGATGTGTTCAAGATGATACATTCATTGAGCATAGTAGATCAAAATTATATATTCCACTTAATATTAGTTTGAATGTCGTTTTTTCCGCTTCTAATAATGGTACCGCTTCGATGGCTTAGTGATGAAGCGTCCTCCTCGGGTGCGGAAGGTTGCGGTTCGATCCCCGGCTGAGTCAAACCAAAGACTTTATTGTGTAATGGCTGCTCTCCTTGGTAATCAATGTTGTAGGATAAGCATTACGACTGACTGTCTGGTATCAGGATAAATGGACCAATAGTACTGGTAAATTACGCTAGAAACGCCTTGATATAACCGAAACTTGAGTAGTTTGATCACACCAAGACGTTTTCCCGGTAAATTAATCTACTGGAGAAATGTGGAAAAAAAAAGAGCTGGAGCCAACCTTTTTCTATGTGATTCTTACCGTCCAAATGTGTACGTTTATTTTCGCATTCAGATCTTCTAAAGGGTTTATAACAATGAAATGGTGCTTGGTGTGCCGCGTATCGTTTTCGAGTGTAATTGACGTATTCAATGGCAAATCATTGATTTGAGAGAATACAAATACATTATAATATAGCTGTTTCACTTTTCATTAATTACTTGAATATCGTAAACAAAATCAGACCGCGTCTTCTCTGGTGCAATATGTACAGATATGACCGAGGAAGCAGTGATTTGTACTGCCCATATGTGGAGCGTACAGCAATAGACACATTATGTGCAGAATGTCATTACTGGTGGAGAGATATCGTGCGCGTACTAGACGAGACTTGGGGAAACAGTGGCTCATATTGCACATATTTGGTGCCAAATCAATAAACACATTATACAATACAAATCATTACCGGTGGGTATATATTGCAGATAAAACCACAGGTGACACTTGCTAAGCAGTGACTCGTACGGAAACATATGTGGTGAAAGCATCGAAAGCCACAGTATACGCAGCAATTGAGGGATCGCCGACTTTTGATTGACAGTTGACGTTAGCCAATCAGATCGCGCGATTATAGAAACTAAGGACGCGCCGCCATATTGCCCGACACTTTCAGAAATGTCGTAGTTTTTTTTAAAAAAGAGTGTTGATTATGGTTAAACGGTGTTGCTTGGGAACCTGTACTACCGATAGTAGGTATCCAGATAGTCTGAGGAATGGAATTCATTTTATCCATTTCCTAAACCTGGAAGAAATCTTGAAAAGGCCAGGAAATGGATACGATTGTGCGACAGGCCACACAGTCAGTTGGGCGAGTGAAAAACTGAAGGAAAGGGGGGAAGCCGCCATATTGCCCGACACTTTCAGAAATGTCGTAGTTTTTTATGGTTAAACGGTGTTGCTGGGGAACCTGTACTACCGATAGTAGGTATCCAGATAATCTGAGGAATGGAATTCATTTTATCCATTTCCTAAACCTGGAAGAAATCTTGAAAAGGCCAGGAAATGGATACGATTGTGCGACAGGCCACACAGTCAGTTGGGCGAGTGGAAAACCTGAAGGAAAGGGGGGAAGCCAAAACTGTGTACGTGTGTTCAAAGGTAATTTGCATTTGTCAACCATTAACGTTTAATGTCAACAACCAAATCATTCACTTGCAAAACGAAATCAGCTGAAACGAGTGATTCGAAATACACACGAAGGTTAAAATGAAGTATATTTCGCCCACCGTATCTTCGTACAACGTTGAACAGAACGGTCGGTGGACGGGGGAAGAGATTTCATTCACTCGTTTATTGTTATGTTGTGTTTTGCAAGAGTATGATGCACGTCAAGAGCATTTTACAAATGAAATAAAGATGTGATATAATTGATTTCAGGGTTCACAAATTTTATTTGTGAGACTTCGAACCATTCTTGGCGACTTCGTACCACATTTATAATAATATTTTTTTTATTAGAGAGTTTTTCTGCAGTGTTAAATATTTGCTAACGGTGTCGATTATAGCAGACATTATAGGGTGCAAAACGGATGACAAACTTTTTATTCCATGTATTATGAAACTTTATTCAATATTCAAGATGTATGACAACAGATTGAAAATAATGTATAATGAAAAAAGTTATGTTTACATAAATTTATGATGGAAATGAAAAACAAAAAGACATATCACAGGAGCTTTCGACTTAGAGAGAGGGTGTCATAGCTAAGTGCAGGGAATGGGTCTGGGTACTTCAAACATAAAGCAAACTATTCCGACATAATGTAAATTTATAACACATATTCCACATGCAGACTTTTGAAATCACTAAAAACCATTCCTAAATTGTTTAGTTGAATAAGCAACAGGTTTATTTAACATGATGTTTCTGATTTGTTTGTTTGTTCTTAACAATAACATTGTGTATTTTCATGTATGAGTATTTCCTTAAGGGAAAACCATCATAGAAGTACCCAGACCCATTCCCTGCACTTAGCTATGACACCCTCACTCCAAGTAGAAAGCCCCAAGCAAGAAGACAAATCCTGTTTTCATGGAGTGCATCCAAGAAATTATCTTAGAGGGAATCAGGCAGATTGTGTGAGTAAATATGTACACATCCACTGTTTATTATAATAGGTTATTATAATAAACAGTGGATGTGTACATTTATATAAGTAAACATGGTTTAGTCTGTTGCTTTTCTTTTTGTTTTGTAAAGTGATCTTGATATAAGTGTTGTATATACATGTACCTGTTTTCGCAGTACAGTAATTACATTTTTTTTTAAATATATCTGGATAAGGCAGGTATACACATTGTGCAGCTGATATCACTGGCTTTAAAAAAAATTAATTAGTGGTAGCCATGACCTCAATTAACCAAATTAAGCAACTAGCTGAGTTTAAGAATAATTATGATTATATAAATCTCTATTTACTTCATCACATATATAGTAAATAATAACTGTCAAAACTAGAATGAATTGCATATAGGATAACATGGAAAACTTCATTTATTAGTAAGTTCTTCTTTTGCCACAATATTTTTAAAATTAATATTGCTGCAAAGGCATCAGAAAGTGTTTATTTATAGGAAAGAGTTTAAGTCAAGTCATGGGGTTTATACCCAGCATGGCAGAGTTGTGGGGTTTTTCTTACCTTAAAAAGCTAAAAGCATATATCAACTGAGCTTGAAAACTGAGCTTGACAAAATCGGAAATATTTAAAAAAAATGTTTTACAATTCAGTAGAAAGCCCCAAGCAAGAAGACAAATCCTGTTTTCATGGAGTGCATCCAAGAAATTATCTTAGAGGGAATCAGGCAGATTGTGTGAGTAAATATGTACACATCCACTGTTTATTATAATAGGTTATTATAATAAACAGTGGATGTGTACATTTATATAAGTAAACATGGTTTAGTCTGTTGCTTTTCTTTTTGTTTTGTAAAGTGATCTTGATATAAGTGTTGTATATACATGTACCTGTTTTCGCAGTACAGTAATTACATTTTTTTTTAAATATATCTGGATAAGGCAGGTATACACATTGTGCAGCTGATATCACTGGCTTTTAAAAAAATTAATTAGTGGTAGCCATGACCTCAATTAACCAAATTAAGCAACTAGCTGAGTTTAAGAATAATTATGATTATATAAATCTCTATTTACTTCATCACATATATAGTAAATAATAACTGTCAAAACTAGAATGAATTGCATATAGGATAACATGGAAAACTTCATTTATTAGTAAGTTCTTCTTTTGCCACAATATTTTTAAAATTAATATTGCTGCAAAGGCATCAGAAAGTGTTTATTTATAGGAAAGAGTTTAAGTCAAGTCATGGGGTTTATACGCAGCATGGCAGAGTTGTGGGGTTTTTCTTACCTTAAAAAGCTAAAAGCATATATCAACTGAGCTTGAAAACTGAGCTTGACAAAACCGGAAATATTTAAAAAAAATGTTTTACAATTCAGTAGGAAGCCCCAAGCAAGAAGACAAATCCTGTTTTCATGGAGTGCATCCAAGAAATTATCTTAGAGGGAATCAGGCAGATTGTGTGAGTAAATATGTACACATCCACTGTTTATTATAATAGGTTATTATAATAAACAGTGGATGTGTACATTTATATAAGTAAACATGGTTTAGTCTGTTGCTTTTCTTTTTGTTTTGTAAAGTGATCTTGATATAAGTGTTGTATATACATGTACCTGTTTTCGCAGTATCGTAATTACATTTTTTTTTAATATATCTGGATAAGGCAGGTATACACATTGTGCAGCTGACATCACTGGCTTTTAAAAAAATTAATTAGTGGTAGCCATGACCTCAATTAACCAAAGTAAGCAACTAGCTGAGTTTAAGAATAATTATGATTATATAAATCTCTATTTACTTCATCACATATATAGTAAATAATAACTGTCAAAACTAGAATGAATTGCATATAGGATAACATGGAAAACTTCATTTATTAGTAAGTTCTTCTTTTGCCACAATATTTTTAAAATTAATATTGCTGCAAAGGCATCAGAAAGTGTTTATTTATAGGAAAGAGTTTAAGTCAAGTCATGGGGTTTATACCCAGCATGGCGGAGTTGTGGGGTTTTTCTTACCTTAAAAAGCTAAAAGCTTATATCAACTGAGCTTGAAAACTGAGCTTGACAAAACCGGAAATATTTAAAAAAAATGTTTTACAATTCAGTTGAGTTGAAAATATTGTCATAAAAGGAGGTATTGCTTTTATTCTTTTGCCACAATGTTTTCATAATCTGACTGACCAGAGTTATCAATATGGGTATACATGTATATGATGGAAAGTGTTAAATATTGTTCAAGTTAAACTGAAGAACTCGGTGTGATTTATTTGTATCTATTAAGATTTTGACCATCTGAATAGGTTGGCTGTCTCTTCAGAGAACCAATCATAAATGTTTATGTAACAGTCCTAAAAGATTTGACCTGCCCAGGCTCGAACCGTGGACCTTTTGATCCGAAGGCGAACGCTCTACCACGTCGCTATAAGAACTAGCTCAATATCAAAGCAGTATAAGTGTCCCTTTACACATATACCCCTTCCTTAAATAAAATTCGTCCTCGAATTTCTGGAGACTGAGAATATTGTGAAACGTTCTCGAGGCTTTTTCCTATGTAGTCCCACGTTTGGCCCTTGTAACAGTCCTAAAAGATTCGACCTGCCCAGGACCAGTATACATATACCTTGGCTACATTTATGTTTAGTGTTAAGCAAAACTCGTAAGGTAATAGAGGCGGACGAACTACCACTCAATTAGTTTGGTAAGACAGGCGGACTCTATACCAATTAACTAGTTTGGTAAGAGAGGCTGACGCACTTCCTCTGCCTCGTTTGGTAAGAGAGGCGGACGCTCTACCACTCCACTAGTTTGGTAAAAGAGGCGGACGTTCTACCACTCCACTAGTTTGGTAAGTGTGGCGGACGCTCTTCAACTCCACTAGTTTGGTAAGAGAGGCTGACACACTGCCACTCAACTAATCTAGTAAGAGAGGCGGACGTTCTACCATTCCACTAGTTTGGTAAGAGAGGCGGACGCTCGACATTTCCTCTAGTTTGGGAAGAGAGGCGGACGCATTACCTACCACTCTACAAGTATAATAAAAGACGTTCTACCACTCCACTTGTCTAGTTAGACAGGCGGACGCATTACCATTCCACAATTTAGTAAGAGAGGCGGACGCACTACCACTCCACTAGTTTGGTAAGAGAGGCGGACGCTCGACATTTCCTCTAGTTTGGTAAGAGAGGCGGACGCATTACCTACCACTCCACTAGTCTGGTAAAAGAGGTGTACGAACCACAACTCCACTAGTCTGGTAAGAGAGGTGTACGAACCACCACTCAACTAGTATGGTAAGAGAGGTGTACGAACCACCACTCAACTAGTCTGGTAAGAGAGGTGTACGAGCTACCACTCAACTAGTCTGGTAAGAGAGTTGTACGAACCACCACTCCACTAGTCTGGTAAGAGAGGTGTACGAACCACCACTCAACTAGTCTGGTAAGAGTGGTGTACGAACCAACACTCTACTAGTCTGGTAAGAAGGGTGTACGAACCACAACTCCAATAGTCTGGTAAGAGATGTGTACGAGCAACCACTCAACTAGTTTAGTAAGAGAGGTGTACGAACCACCACTCCACTAGTCTGGTAAGAGAGGTGTACGAACCACAACTCCACTAGTCTGGTAAGAGATGTGTACGAACCACAACTCCACTAGTCTGGTAAGAGAGGTGTACGAACAACCACTCCTCTAGTCTGGTAAGAGAGGTGTACGAACCACCACTCCACTAGTTTGGTAACAGAGGTGTACGAACCACCACTCAACTAGTCTGGTAAGAGAGGTGTAAGAACCACCACTTAACTAGTTTGGTAAGAGATGTGTACGAACCACCACTCCACTAGTTTGGTAAGAGAGGTGTACGAACCACCACTCAACTAGTCTGGTAAGAGAGGTGTACGAACCATCACTCAACTAGTCTGGTAAGAGAGGTGTACGAACCACCACTCAACTAGTCTGGTAAGAGAGGCGGACGAACTACCACTCCACTAGTCTGGTAAGAGAGGTGTACGAACCACCACTCCACTAGTCTAGTTAGAGAGGTGTACGAACCACCACTCAACTAGTCTGGTAAGAGAGGTGTACGAACCACCACTCAACTAGTCTGGTAAGAGAGGTGTACTAACCACCACTCAACTAGTCTGGTAAGAGAGGTGTACGAACCACCACTCAACTAGTCTGGTAACAGAGGTGTACGAACCACCACTCAACTAGTCTGGTAAGAGAGGCGGACGAACTACCACTCCACTAGTCTGGTAAGAGAGGTGTACGAACCACCACTCCACTAGTCTGGTAAGAGTGGTGTACGAACCACCACTCAACTAGTCTGGGAAGAGAGGTGTACGAACCACCACTCCACTAGTCTGGTAAGAGAGGTGTACGAACCACCACTCAACTAGTCTGGTAAGAGAGGTGTACGAACCACCACTCAACTAGTCTGGTAAGAGAGGTGTACGAACCAACACTCTACTAGTCTGGTAAGAAGGGTGTACGAACCACAACTCCAATAGTCTAGTAAGAGATGTGTACGAGCCACGACTCAACTAGTTTAGTAAGTTGACGAGGGGAACCAGGAAATATATAGAGTAGGATATACAAGAGGCAGACCGGGAACCAATCACAGTGCACGAGAGTTTAAGACGCATGCTCCACGTGCCCCAATTTCGCGGGAAGATACTCACAGTTCAGTGAACGACGTTACTACAGTTTCGGGGGCGGAGAAAATAGCACGGACTAGCGGTGCGGTCGAGGCCCAATTGGGATGAATGAATATATGAATAAAACCTTTAACATAAAATTACTATCGTGGAACATAGCGGGACTGTCTAAATTTTCATGTGACAATACGTTTAAAAACTATTTAATAAACTTTGATATTATAGGCTTAATGGAAACATGGAGTAACGCTAAGGGAGAACATGACGGCTTTTTACATGACTACAGGCATTTCGAGTGTGTACGGGAAAAAACAAACTCTTGTTTTAGAAACAATGGGGAATAAGTGTATTTGTTAGGGAAGAGTTGATTTGTAATGGTTTTGTTAAACAGCTAGATGTTAACTTTTCAGACTGTATTGTACTTTACCTAAACACAAGTATGTTTGAATCACTAAACGACAGTATATTATTTATTACATATGTATCTCCGGAAGGGTCGCCTATTTATAGAGGTACTGAAGAATCAGATGGTATTTTACTGTTGGAGAGAAAAATAGCACAGCTTCGCACTGACTATCCCGAATGCTATATGTATATAGCGGGTGATTTGAACGCAAGAACAAGCGACTTATCCGATGTTATACCTGATGACTCACTTGATTTTGTGTTCAATACGAATAATAATAATAATAATAATAATAATACTTTATTTATAGATGGTGACTCATTTAGCCATTGGCTATTTTACAATGAGGCCATCTTAATAGCTATCATAAAGAAACATACAATGATGAAACAATTAATTGCCCCCCCCCCCCCCCCCCCCCCCCCCCCCCCCCCCAATAACATCAAAAATGAAGAAAACGTCAATTGTGATACAGAAGCGTCACAAGTGAACAAGAAGAGTAAATAATGTATCAACCTTGTATGTGATACATGAAATTAAAGTGTTTGCTGAAAAACAAGTTACCCACATGTACTGTGACTAACTTTTTAGAAGTAATGCATATTACACAGGATCTATCTTAATGCATTTGATAAAACAAACTGATGTTGAATTGCTTTTTTTTTAACTTGTGAGTACTATAATAATGAAAGAAAGACTCGTGATTTACAGAAGATGACGTTTTGAAACAATGTGCTTTAAAATTGCACACTTAAATTTTGTAAGATTTGAAAGGAACCTAATGTTTGAAGGTATGGCATTCCATATATGTACACCAGAAAAGTGTAGGCTTTTTTTTAATAGTTCTGTAGATGGTTTCGGACAAGAAAGGTTATTATTTGAAACCGAGCGTAAATGGTAAGTATTGGTTGACTGTGAAGAAAACATATCGGTTATATATCCAGGTGTTTGTCCATTCATAGCTTTGTATATCAATATTGATTTATTGTATTCTAGTCTTTCATAAACATCCAACCATTCCAATTCCTCAAATAATGGTTTGGATGGCGAGTCATAGGGTTTATCTAGAATTATTCGTGCAGCAGACTTTTGAAGTTTGAGGATTCTATTAAGTTGTACTTTTGGTGCATTACCCCAAATAGTTAAACAATAATCAATGACAGGCAGAATATATGCATTATAATACATTTTCCGATATTGTATTGAAAGGTAAGGTTTAATCCGTCTAAGAAGAGCGGTTTTTGAAGTAATTGAGTGACATACACTGTCTACAAAATACAGATTACGCCGATGATTGTTTTAATATGCCACGTAATACACGCGATAAAGATAAGCTGAATATGTTTGGTAAATCGCTGATAGAACTTTGCTGTACGCATAATATGCACTTTTTAAATGGACGAATGTTTGATGACGCGGAGGGCCATATTACTTGTATAGCAAATGGCGGTCACAGTCTTGTTGACTATCATATTGCCTCGTCCGAATTATTTCCCTTTGTATCGTTTTTCAAAGTTGAAGAAAATGATGATTCAGATCACTTCCCTGTCTCAGCTATTTTAACTTTCAAACATAAGGAAAAATTTAAAACTAATTTAAATTCTTCAGATGATTCTTCTCTTACAGATTATGATCATTATAGGTGGAATGAAAATAAAAAAGATGAATTCAGAAATAAATTTACTGAAAAACTACAAGGTGTATATGTCGATCTTGTATCAATTATTGATACTGATGTAAATAATGCTGTCTCATGTATTCTTGATTTATATAAAAACTCTGCAATTTGTATGCGGGTGAACAAAGAATTAAGTAGCGATGCTAATGCTGTTCAACCACAGTGGTGGGATTCTGACTGTAATGTTGCTAAGCACGAAAAATATTCGTTTTTAAGAAGATATCGCTCTTCAAATAACCACAGTGACTTTATAAACTATAAGGTTTCTCGTAACAGATTTAAAGCTTTATGTCGTAAGAAAAAACTTCATTTTCAATCTCAGAAAAGACACTCTCTTATAAGTGTAAGTAATAAACCAAAAGAGTTTTGGTCTATGGTAAAAGGCACATTATTGACAAATAAAACAGTGAATACATGTACAGTATCTAGTAATAAATGGCTAGTATATTTTGAATCTTTACTCTTTAAAAACAATGATACTTGTACTCCCGTAGAAGATAATCCAATTTATTATAATGAACAAATGGACTTCTTATTAAATTCTGAAATATCTCCAGAGGAAGTACAAAGAGGTCTAATAAAATTAAAAAATGGCAAGGCACATGGTAAAGATGGCATATCAGCTGAATTTTACAAAAATACTCTGCAAGAAATTAGTCCAATCTTAGTGAAACTATTCAACAAAATACTTGAAACGGGAATATTCCCAGAGTCATGGTCTGAAACTTTAATATTACCAATCCATAAATCTGGTTCTAAAAATGATCCAGGTAACTACAGAGGGATCTCTCTTCTTAATAGTATGTATAAAATATTTTCATTCATTGTGAATGACCGTTTAACGACCTGGTCGAACCAGTTCGAAATTATAGACGAATCACAATCGGGATTTAGGGCCGGATATTCTGCGCTTGATAATGTCTTCTGTCTTCAGAGCATGGTTCAAAAGTATATATCTAAGCCTGGTGGTAGATTTTATGTACTTTATGTTGATTTCCAAAAAGCTTTTGACTCCTTGAACCATTACAAACTCTTTACATGTCTAAACAAAAAGGGTATAACTGGAAAATTCTTCAAGATTATTATATCGATGTATTCAAATATAAAGGCGCATGTAAAAATAGACTCAAAATTGACGCATCCTATTCTATGTAACATGGGATTGAAACAAGGTGACTCAAGTTCTCCAATAATGTTTAATATCTATATAAATGAATTGTGTACTTATGTTAAACAAACATGTAACACGGGCATTTTCATAACAAATGATATTCCTGATATATTTTGTTTATTATTTGCAGACGATGTAGCGAATTGTGCGGACACTGCCGTCAATTTGCAAAAGCAACTAAATACCATAGATAAATTTTGTATAGAAACAGATATGGTAGTTAACCTTAAAAAGTCTGAAATAATTGTTTTTAGAAACGGAGGCCCATTAAGAAAGTATGAACGTTGGGTTTATAGGGGTGAACATATAAAAGTAACTTCAACATATAAATTTATGGGTTTACTATTTACACCAAAGTTATCCTGGCATTCAGCAACAACAAAACTTGCAGCACAGGCCCGTAAGTCTCTTTATCAAATCAAGCGATTTGAAAAACCTTTTGGTAAATTTTGTCATAAAGAATATTTAAGAATTTTCGATTCTATGGTTATTCCAATACTTACATATGGGTCAGAGATTTGGGGCTATGATACTAAAAATTGTGTAGAACAAATCCAGACAAAATTCTGTAAAAACTTTCTTGGTATCAATTCGTCTGTAAATGACGCAATGGCATTGGGTGAATGTGGGAGATTTCCTCTAGCTATAAATTACCACATTAAATTTATCAAATACTGGGTAAGACTGATTCATATGGATCCTAACAGATATCCAAAACAGTGCTATTTAATGCTTAAGAAGTATGATGATATTGGTAGAATTAATTGGGTTACAAAAGTTAGAGAATTTCTATTTAAGTATGGCTTTGGTTTTGTGTGGCTTTCGCAAGATATAGGTAATGAAACGTATTTCATAAAACAAGTAAAACAAAGATTAAAAGACTGTTCCTTTCAAATGTGGCATAATGATATAAATACTTCTTCAAGGTGTGATTTGTACAAAAATGTGAAAACATTATTAAATGTTGAAAAATATTTAAATTTAGACATTAAACCCTACTATAAACGTTCCCTGTCAAGTGTTAGATGCTCAAGCCACAAACTAAACGTTGAACTTGGTCGTCATTTTAATATTGAAAGAGAAAAACGAATTTGTGTATATTGCTTTATGCAAAAAGATGCCTTAGTTATCGAGGATGAGTTTCATGCCTTCTTTGTTTGTGAAAAGTTTAAGATTATTAGAGATTTTTATCTAAATACGTGGTTTAATGCGTTACCAAGCTTACAGAATTTTTATTGTCTTCTTCAAAATGAAAATCCATTAGTTATTAAAAATATAGCCATTTATGTTTCAAAGCTTTTTGAAGAAATTTGATTGTGCACATTACTACATTGTAAATTGAATGTAATATAATATGTATGTATTGTGGGCCGGAGGCCTAATTACGCAAATAAACTATTGTAATTGTAATTGTAATTGTAAGAGAGGTGTACGAACCACCACTCCACTAGTCTGGTAAGAGAGGTGTACGAACCACAACTCCACTAGTCTGGTAAGAGATGTGTACGAACCACAACTCCACTAGTCTGGTAAGAGAGGTGTACGAACCACCACTCCTCTAGTCTGGTAAGAGAGGTGTAAGAACCACCACTCCACTAGTTTGGTAAGAGAGGTGTACGAACCACCACTCAACTAGTCTGGTAAGAGAGGTGTAAGAACCACCACTTAACTAGTTTGGTAAGAGATGTGTACGAACCACCACTCCACTAGTTTGGTAAGAGAGGTGTACGAACCACCACTCAACTAGTCTGGTAAGAGAGGTGAACGAACCACCACTCAACTAGGCTGGTAAGAGAGGTGTACGAACCACCACTCAACTAGTCTGGTAAGAGAGGCGGACGAACTACCACTCCACTAGTCTGGTAAGAGAGGTGTAAGAACCACCACTCCACTTGTCTAGTTAGAGAGGTGTACGAACCACCACTCAACTAGTCTGGTAAGAGAGGTGTACGAACCACCACTCAACTAGTCTGGTAAGAGAGGTGTACGAACCACCACTCAACTAGTCTGGTAATAGAGGTGTACGAACCACCACTCAACTAGTCTGGTAACAGAGGTGTACGAACCACCACTCAACTGGTCTGGTAAGAGAGGCGGACGAACTACCACTCCACTAGTCTGGTAAGAGGTGTACGAACCACCACTCCACTAGTCTGGTAAGAGTGGTGTACGAACCACCACTCAACTAGTCTGGTAAGAGAGGTGTAGGAACCACCACTCCACTAGTCTGGTAAGAGAGATGTACGAACCACCACTCAACTAGTCTGGTAAGAGAGGTGTACGAACCACAACTCAACTAGTCTAGTTAGAGAGGTGTACGAACCACCACTCCACGAGTTTAGTTAGAGAGGTGTACGAACCACCACTCCACTAGTATGGTAGGAGAGGTGTACGAACCACCACTCAACTAGTCTAGTTAGAGAGGTAGACGAACCACCACTCCACTACTTTAGTAAGAGAGGTGTACGAACCACCACTCAACTAGTCTGGTAACAGATGTGTACGAACCACCACTCAACAAGTCTGGAAAGAGAGGTGTACGAACCAACACTCAACTACTAGTCTGGTTAGAGTGGTGTACGAACCACCACTCAACTAGTTTGGTAAGAGAGGTGTACGAACCACCACTCCACTAGTTTTGTAAGAGAGGTGTACGAATCACCACTCAACTAGTCTGGTAACAGAGGTGTACGAACCACCACTCAACTAGTCTGGTAAGAGAGGCGGACGTACTACCACTCAGCTAGTCTGGTATGAGAGGTGTACGAACCACCACTCCACTAGTCTGGTAAGAGTGGTGTACGAACCACCACTCAACTAGTTTGGTAAAATAGGTGTACGAACCACCACTCCACTAGTCTGGTAAGAGTGGTGTACGAACCACCACTCAACTAGTCTGGTAAGGGAGGTGTACGAACCACCACTCCACTAGTATGGTAAGAGAGGTGTACGAACCACCACTCCACTAGTCTGGTAAGAGAGGTGTACGAACCACCACTCAACTAGTTTGGTAAGAGAGGTGTACGAACCACCACTCTACTAGTCTGGTAAGAGAGGTGTACGAACCACCACTCTACTAGTCTGTTAAGAGAGGTGTACGAACCACCACTCAACTAGTCTGGTTAGAGAGGTGTACGAACCACCACTCCACTAGTATGTTAAGAGAGGTGTACGAACCACCACTCCTCTAGTCTTGTAAGAGAGGTGTACGAACCACCACTCCTCTAGTCTGGTAAGAGAGGTGTACGAACCACCTCTCAACTAGTTTGGTAAGAGAGGTGTACGAACCACCACTCTACTAGTCTGGTAAGAGAGGTGTACGAACCACCACTCAACTAGTCTTGTTAGAGAGGTGTACGAACCACCACTCTACTAGTCTGTTAAGAGAGGTGTACGAACCACCACTCTACTAGTCTGGTAAGAGAGGTGTACGAACCACCACTCTACTAGGCTGTTAAGAGAGGTGTACGAACCACCACTCCACTAGTCTGGTAAGAGAGGTGTACGAACCACCACTCTACTAGTCTGTTAAGAGAGGTGTACGAACCACCACTCTACTAGTCTGGTAAGAGAGGTGTACGAACCACCACTCTACTAGGCTGTTAAGAGAGGTGTACGAACCACCACTCCACTAGTCTGTTAAGAGAGGTGTACGAACCACCACTCCTCTAGTCTTGTAAGAGAGGTGTACGAACCACCACTCCTCTACTCTGGTAAGAGAGGTGTACGAACCACCTCTCAATTAGTCTGGTAAGAGAGGCAGACGAACCACCACTCCACTAGTCTAGTAAGATAAGTATACGAACCACCACTCAACTAGTCTGGTAAGAGAGGTGTACGAACCAACACTCAACTAGTATGGTAAGAGAGGTGTACGAACCACCACTCCACTAGTATGGTAAGAGAGGTGTACGAACCACCACTCAACTAGTCTGGTAAGAGAGGTGTACGAACCACCACTCAACTAGTCTGGTAAGAGAGGTGTACGAACCACCACTCAACTAGTCTGGTAAGATAGGTGTACGAACCACCACTCAACTAGTCTGGTTAGAGTGGTGTACAAACCACCACTCCACTAGTATGGTAAGAGAGGTGTACTAACCACCACTCAACTAGTTTGGTAAGAGAGGTGTACGAACCACCACTCAACTAGTATGGTAAGAGAGGTGTACGATCCACCACTCCACTAGAATGGTAAGAGAGGTGTACGAACCACCACTCCACTAGTCTGGTTAGAGAGGCGGACGTACTACCACTCCACTAGTCTGGTAAGAGTGGTGTACGAACCACCACTCTACTAGTCTGGTAAGAGAGGTGTACGATCCACCACTCCACTAGTCTGGTGAGAGAGGTGTACGAACCACCAGTCAACTAGTCTGGTAAGAGAGGTGTACGAACCACCACTCCTCTAGTCTGGTTAGAGAGGTGTACGAACCACCACTCAACTAGTCTGGTAAGAGAGGTGTACGAACCACCACTCCACTAGTTTGTTAAGAGAGGTGTACGAACCACCACTGCTCTAGTTTGATAAGAGAGGTGTACGAACCACCACTCTACTAGTCTGGTATGAGAGGTGTACGAACCACCACTGCTCTAGTTTGGTAAGAGAGGTGTACGAACCACCACTCAACTAGTCTGGTAAGAGAGGTGTACGAACCACCACTCAACTAGTTTGGTAAGAGAGGTGTACGAACCACCACTCAACTAGTCTGGTAAGAGAGGTTAACGAACCACCACTCAACTAGTCTCGTAAGAGAGGTGTACGAACCACCACTCTACTAGTCTGGTAAGAGAGGTGTACGAACCACCACTCAACTAGTCTGGTAAGAGAGGTGTACGAACCACCACTCCACTAGTCTGGTAAGAGAGGTGTACGAACCACCACTCAACTAGTCTGGTAAGAGAGGTGTACGAACCACCACTCCTCTAGTCTTGTTAGAGAGGTGTACGAACCACCACTCCACTAGTTTGGTAAGAGAGGTGTACGAACCACGAATCAACTAGTTTGGTAAGAGAATATTTATTTTTTTCTATAATTATATTGTTTGTCCCTTCATATTGATTTTGTAATAACGAAACACAAATTATAGCCAGACAAAAACATTAAAAGTATATTTTAGACAAATTATAAAACATTCAGGGAAAAGGAGATTCACTTATTCATAGTTGTTTTTCACGTTATTTTCTTTCACAACTGTATAATGTATAACACTTTTTAATTGATTCATAACTTTTAAAACAAACAAATTAAAATTTGTTTTGCAGGAGCTTGAGAGCATCTTCTCTGATCATTTTGGTCGAACACCAAACAATTCTCAATTTGAGAACACAGATTCAGAGGATGAAGGTATCAGAGAGTGAGAGATTTTTGTTGTGGTGTTAAGGATCGAGTACATAACTTCCTCAGTGAACAGCCAAGCACGAGTAATGAAAGCTGCAGTGAAACATCGGACAGTCAAAATGAGGACTGCGAATGGATCTTGGAGGGTGAGGATGCTGTTTCTATGAAACAATTTTTTGAAAAAGGTTGTGATTGCCACAGAAGATGTGAACCTCAGTTTACATGTATTAAAATACAGACTCATATCTTAGATATAAGATAAATGACAAAGGAGGAGAAGGAGATGTATATAAAGGGTAGTTTATTCACAGGTCCCAAATCAGATCTCACAAAAAGAGGAAAGAAACGTTCGCGGTCTCGTGCGCAGTATATGTTCAAAGGAAAACTAGTTTGCAAAGAAACATTTTCACTTGTTTATGACATTGGAAGGTGGTCATTGGAATCTCTTAGAATATCCATGAACACACATGGTCCTGCCTTAAGACAACATGGAAACAAAGGGAAAAAGCCAAAACATGCCCTTACTTTTGAAGATGTTAAACGTGTTGTGCTTTTCATCAGTAATTACGCGGAAGAGTATGGAATTCCACAACCTGCTGCGCCACATGGTCGAGATGAAACTGCACCCACCTCTCTATACACAGTATCATAACAAAACTACATATACACAAACTATACAGAGAAAGCTGTGAAGAAGCTGCTGTAAGAAATGCCGGTAAAAGTACGTTTCTCGCCATGTGGAAAAAGTGTCTTCCTCGTGTAAAAATTGCCACACCTAGAGACGATGTTTGTGATTCATGCGAAAAGCTGAGAAAACAAGTTATGGACTCTATATCAGAATAAGAAAAACTTCAAAGTGCAGATGCTTTAAGGGATCATGTTATGATATTCATTTACAAGAAATACCAGCACTTCACCTTCAGTTCGACAGCATTGGGGTCCGTGAAAGTGCGCAGATCCGCCGATCAAGCTGAATAAACCTTTAATATCATGAAACGTGGGAAAGCCAACATACCAAGAGATGACCCTGTTGCTATAGAACCGAAATAATTGTCTAGATAACGCGCACTATACTTGCATAGAACAGTACGGCAATATGTGCGACCTATGTACCAAGATGTGACTTGTCTAGCACCGAATGTCTAACTGAACACATTACAATCAAGACAGCATTTTTTTTTTTTATTCTGTGTTTATATACCTTAATTCCTCGAAGTAGAACATATTGTACATATAAATATGCATTGTTTAATAAATACTAAACATTTAATTCAATCGTTAAGTTACAACTATCGCCTCCGCAGTGTGTATTAAGTAAATAACGTTTGTGACGTAAAAACGTATGTTGTTGCGACATTGATATTGTGGTTAATGAAACCGCCATCACTTTCTCGTTTTAAGTGGTATTCGGATGAAATAGACGGCAGACAGAAGGGAATATAATTTCCTGCGTGCTGATATCAATTCCATACATCTGTCATGCCAAATTAGATAACACAATTCGAATTAAAAGGAAAGTTTCACCAAAACATATTAACAGTTATAAGATTATTTATGATTTATTAAACATTCGCCAGAGAGATTTTTATTTAAAATATATATAATTAAGGACACATGTTCGTCTACCATTTGCTGAAATTTCAAGAATATATATCGAGCTGATTTTTAATAAATCACAATGCAGTTAAACGTCTGTCGCGCTTCGGAACGTACACTGTATAATTAAAGCTAGATACGCATCTAGGGTAATAAAATGAACACACCACATGTTTTCATTATAATTATCCATTTCAATTTTTTAAGTACCCCCTTTCTTCTACCCCCTAGTAAATAATGGTTGGTTGTACTTTTTGCTTGTCTTTAATGATTCAAAGTAGCTACGATATTGCAATTTATATAGTAAATACATTAAAAATACAACAAAAGAATACTTGCATTTGTACTAGATAGCGAGAATGATATTTTCAACAATATCGATATGTGCTATCGTGAGAAATTGTCAGTAACTCAACATATACAAATTTCGTGAATCAATGAGTAGTGACGGGTTGATACTTATTCATGCAAAGATAGTTACATTTCAGGTATAGATCCAATTCGAGCAGTGAGCCATGACACATTGTCAGTAACGCAACATATATACACATTTCGTGCATCAATGAGTAGTGACGGGTTGAAAGATAATTACATTTAAGGTATAGATGCAATTCGAGCAGTGAGCCATGACAAAAGGTCATGGATTGTTCTATTATCCAATATAGGGATAAGCATAACAATATGCGCCCGTTTTGATTATAAGTAAAATCCTGACACACCACCAGTTCGAAGGCAAAGCTAGCGGTTTAACAAGAGTGTTGAACTCGTAATGCTAAGGTCCTGAGTTCGAGTTGTAATGAATTACATGTACATCTTTTTATTTTATGTTCTTAATGGTGTTTCTACGTAATTGCTAATCGCGCAATGTCGTTAACTTCTTGATATTATATTTACCTGCAAAGGTATAAATGTGGCATACAAATGTAGAACGACGCAAAGCCATGCAGTCGAAGTCGTATTATAGCGATGATGGTGATGATGATATATTATTATCACTATTTATGTCAAGGCTTTTGATGATCTTTATGTAATATAGTTATAATGAATATTAAGATGAAGAAAACAATGACAGCTAAATATAAAACAAACAAATAAAATAATTAAAACTTGAATAAATATATGCATACATACAAATAGATCAAAGCTAAGATGCTATCATCATACTTTATGTAGTCATATATTTAACTGTACCGAGGCGTTCCGAATTCCAAACAACATTTCTGGGAGATTATGAAAATTGTGAGTACAATGGGGGCGGGCCACGGTAGTAAAGTCAATCTGACGTCGCCGTTTGGAGGGAAATGAGTAGGTTTGAAAACGTGAATAAATATTTTAACAACTGTTATACTCAATTGTTGCATCAACTTCCCCAGACGCCATTGCTTAAAGACATACCGTAGCATTTGTTCACCGAAATGTCTAACATGTTATGTGTAACGCATGACAATTATTATAGGGTAAAAACGACACTCAAACTGTTCCTTTCAACGTCAGAACTGGCTAGTTTTCCACTCATTACTCACCTCTAACCATAAACAAAAGTGTATGTATATATCGCTAGTGACTGCTTGCCTATGCATCAACTCGTTTCTATGACAACGATTTATAACTAAACTTATGACAAAATTAAAAATATTAATTCGCCATAAGGCACAGCAAAAACAAATATACGTATGGTATGAATTTCCGAAATATGTGTTTTACGTCTATGTTTATACTGTATCATTTGCAATAAAATAACTATTCGGGAATAAATAAATTAAGATATCCATTTTTAGTAGGGAATAGATAAGTTGATGATTATTGTAAAACAAAAAGTTGTCAATTTTAATTCCGCTGACTGCGTTTCAGCTAAATATCGCAATGTGCGTTCCGATGCGGGACATCGGTAAAACGGCATTCCGATTTATTAAAAATAGGCTCAACAGTTATTTTTGAAATTCTGGCAATTTGTAGTAGAAAAGGTGATCGTAATGATATGTATTTTTTTAAAACATCTCTCGGGTAAATGCTTAGTAAATTAAAAATTATGCAATTATTCCAGCAACATTTTCATTAAAAATCGGGTATTTGTATCTGAATCGTCATGGCAGATACATTAAATTTATATCATGACACAGGTTACTGTATTCTCTATAATTCGCTGCTATTGGTGTTTCAATACAAATTTAAACAAGACAGTAGAAGGGGCTGTTATTTCACAAAAAGATACAAAAAGATACGTTTTAATGTCGAAAACGACGTTATGTCATGACGTCTTTTTTTTCTTTCGTTTTCTTATGACAGTTGGTATGGTTATATCGTAATTAAGTGCCTATATGTAGAACTATTTGGCTAATTCTGGTATCATTATGAAGGTAAAAGTTTGATATTTTAGGAAATACAAAAAACTGAAAAAATATTTTTTTGTCACTAATACAG